>OY821749.1:8826614-9296614 GCA_963682055.1 Primula veris | reverse complement strand
TATGTGAAAATTCAAACTGGACCATTTTTATCGAAGGGATGAAAAATTTAACTCAATATCTAGTAGTTCTAACTTAGTTCATCATTATAGGTGTACACTTCAAATTGTATATCGATTGCCTAACCGCCAAAACATAGTTACATAAGCAAGAATGATAATGTTTTGTCAACACGGTATCAATTTTAAGTACACATTTCAATAAAGTAACTGAGAAAAATTAGAATCGGTAGAACATTAGAAGTACTTTTGGGTTAATCAGTAGATCACCAGAAGTTTACGACAGAATTAACTTTTTTTCCAAAGTACTTAAAATTCCAGGAACACTCTTAACATAGAGTGACCAACCAATTAAATCATGCATATGAAAGATGGTTTGCATAAATTTAAAACATTAAGATATGATTAATTGGGACTATGTTCCGGCATTCCCGGAAAGTCAAATAGTTTCTCTTAATTCTAACTTATGAAGTTGAAAACAACAAGCTTCTAGTTAAGGGTTATAAATATGTAATTAAAGTGTTTTTTAACATTTTCTTGAGGTATCAAAGGACTTCCTCATGTCGATTAACAAGAAACAAACATAATTTAATGAAAAGTAGAATCTACCTTTTCTATCAATTTATTTAACTTCTTCTTATTCAGAGTGAGCTCTTCCTGAACTTTGATGTTATGCACTGATACCCCAACAGAATTACTGGAATCTGAAAATAATTACATTCTATGTGAGACAAGAAGTTCAGCAGGCTTTATGAGGTCAATAAAAACTTCAAGTAGTGGACAGATTAGATACCTTCAGGAGAAAAAGCATTTTGTCTTTCTGCAACGTGCGACCCGCTCAAGTCCTAATGGCAAATGAAATTATCAAATGCAGAAAGTAAAGGGATTATATTTGTGCATATACAATATTCTATATACATAAATACATAATTTTCTATATCAACTAGGAAAGCTTATAAGCATAAAACAGTACAAAACCTCTGAAAGATATCCATCACTGTCTGAAGCATCATCAGCCATATCACTCTCATCAGAGAATAGGTCATCAAGAGAAACATTTTCAAATTCTTCACCCTGCAGGTCCCTAAAATTATATAATTAAAAAATATCAGAAAAAGATGCAAAAGTAAATATCATTCTACGTCATACTTGTTTGTGAAGCATATCAAATGCTCATCCTTATTAAACCTATGAGCTCACATGAATGTCAATCACGAAAAATGATACTGAAACAAGTTGATGGCACCCGAGAAAATCTTTGAATAAAAATATTATCCAAGTTCACATAGAGAAAAAACTAGATTATCATTATGGAATTCAGAAATGACGGAAGAAAAGGTAAGAAGAGAGGGGAAAGGAAAGCGTCAGCAAAACAATGGACACATGAAGTTCTCATGTTCCACTTTACACCAACTGATTTGTCATGCTAGAAAGAGAACCAAAAATAGTAAATACTTTGTCTGGGTCATTTATGAGAAACAAATACTACAATCGGCACCCAGTAAAATAAACTGTAAAGCAATGACTGTTATTATTCAGAACACTTTGACGTGTTCGGGAACTGGATTAACTCAGGAATGGAAAGAAGGAGAAGCTAAAAAAGAAGCGTGCGAATACTTCTATAGTTTTTCTTAGGAAATGTGTAGTTCTAAGGAAGTCCCTTTTTTCACCTCTCATTTTTTTTCTGGTTAATCATATATTTTAAACCCAACAAATTTTCCTCCGAGTTTCCTTTTTCCTGCCATTTTGTTACTGAAACACATAAATTATTTCTGTTCTGTCCTTTACGTTTGGTTTAAGCATTATCTGAACTGCAAATATGCAAAACTAGAGATAAGAAGCCGTCGCAAAATTAAAGCATTGCAGAAGCTAATCATTAAAATAATATCACAATCCATGAGAACTTTCTCACCGTTTTTCTAATGGGGCAGTTGCATTCACTGCAGGGTCTCCAGCAGCACCTTTGTGGCCTTCTGCAGAAAAATCCCACCAAAAAAGTGAAAAATCAGTCGTCATATTAATAAAAACAAAAACAAAAAAGGAATATGCAGAAAGGTTTTTTTTGGATGCAGCTTTTTGAGCTAATAAGCTAATTTATTGAGGTTGAAATTGGGCTTCCCTGCTCTAAGGGAAACTAATTAACTTATTTAAGGCTGTCGAAAGTATCTGGATTAGCTAAAAACATAAAGATTTTTCAAGTCAGACAGCCAAAACAGCTTGAGTTTCCAACGAACCAATTACTACGACTTCTATTATCAAAAAAGCAAAAAAAGAAAAAAGAAATACTGAAAACAACAATCAAACTAAACCTGAAGCATTTTCCGCCAGAAAACGGGAAAAAACCTGATTTTTTTAAGCTGGTAAACACATTGGTGTATTTTCATCACAAAAACAAGAGAGACAAAAAAAACTTCAAACTTTAAAGCTAAAAAAGGCCTATAGAAAGGGGGCATACTGGAGGAAGAAGAAAGTCTTTTTTTGAATACAACTTTATTCTTCCTTTGCATTTTATGCACCGACTGCAGATTCTTCTTTGCGAATTTCCTTGCTTTCTTTCCTAACTTCCCCATTTTAAACTCTCACCTGCTAGCCTCCTACATTTTTCATAATTTAATCCTCGCAAAAATAAGAGTAATTCAACTATCAATGAGCAGATACAAACACACACACACACACACACACATATATATATATGATTTTAACCTGTAATTAGCTAAAAACAAATAGCTGGTCAAGTTAGACACATAAAAAAGTTGAGCTTTGAAACCGACCAACCACCACCACTGACTGTAAGCAAAAAAAGAAACAACAACAAAAAAAAAGCTTAAAAACTGTAGTTAAACTAGTGGGCTTAAAATTGAAGCATTGTCAGTAACAAAAAAACACAAAAATACTCAGTTTCTAAAGATTACAACATGTAGCTTTCAAGCAAAAAATAAAACAAAAATTATAGTACTCTGCAATTCTATTATCAGTGAGCAGATACAAAGCCTCACAGGCATTTAAAAAATAAAGTTAACCTTTACTAAATATATATATAGCTTATAAACTGACCACTCGCTGCACAGATTCTAATGAGCAACAAAAAAAAAACTTGAATAGACAAATGGGCTTAAATTATAACGCATATTCAGCGAGACAACACAAAATTACTCGATATTTACAGCTTAAAACATATTTAAGCAAAAAAAGCGATAAATAAAAGAGAAATGGTAGTAAATTCAATTATCAATGAGCAGATACAAACACGCACAGATACATATATATAAATAAATAAAAACTGTGATTAGCAAAATAGTAAAGCTTTTCAAGTTAAAGAGGCAATATAGTTGAGCTTCAAAACCAGTATTCCTAATAATAAAATAAAATTGAAATATGCAATCAAATAAGTGGGCTTAAAAGCTGAAGCATTTTTGGCCAAAAAAAAATCCACAAACACACATGTATGTATATATCTATATCTATAAATATATACATAGAGAGAGAGAGAGAATGAACCTGGTATTTAATTTGAAGCTTAGGCACACTGAATATTCACGGAGTGTTTTTTTATTTCTTGTTTTTTTAGGCTTAAAACCTAAAACCCTAAAGATTTAACTATATGGTTAGTCCTCATATTTTAAAAAACAAAACCCCTTTAACCCCTTATTATTCATAATAGCAGAAATTGTTTGTAAGAAGTGCGATTTTGGGTCCCCATAGTTTAAACCAAAGTTCTAGTTGTCACTCTTAATTTTATTTAATACGTCAATAGTCCTAAAGTTTTTAGTAACAGGGATATTGGGTCCAGTATTTTACTGATGAAGTTCTTTTCTTTTGAGATTTTTCCTTTTTAGTTATGTTTTCTTTGTAATGGTTTTAATAACTGGACGTAACTACTTCATTTTATCGAATTTGGTGGTTCGGTCGAAATGGTTTCCAATAATTCAAACTTTGTCCCATTTTTAAAATTTTATGAGAGCTTAGAAGGCGTGACCGCATAGTAACATTTAAAATGATACTATTACATTTAGACTTATTTAGATTATTAGTACTATAAACTAAAACAACAGCCCATTACTAAGTAATACAAAGGTGCAATTATGAACTTATCATGTCTTTAACACCGCAGTTTGTGTTCGGTGGTTAAGTAAACAAACAGAACACGAAAACGACTTAGTACGTCGCCAAAGAGTTTGAAAACTTTTTAATTTATTATTATTATTGTTGTAGGTTTAGTATTTATTAACAGGTAAACAATATACTCCAAATCTTATACCCCTATTATCTACTCTCTTTCGTGTCCGCTTACCTATTTTCACTCAAATTTTAATATTTCACAACTTGTTCTGCAAATTTATAAGTTTTTATATTATACTATATTCAAATTTTAAAACATTTGGATATGATATTGTTTTACACAATTTTTCTAAGATTTAATGTTTAATTTACACCAATTTATACATTTATTCCAAAATAAATTGCATGTGGTTTTTTTTAAAAAAAAATTATTTGAATGTATTGATAAATGTTTTATAATAATTGTACAATTTTTTCAAGTTTTTTTTTTAAAAAAAAATAGATAAAATAAGCAAGTGGACATATAAGGAGGTAAAGAATAGGAGGTATAATATTTGAACTATATGACAAAGGTTTTATAATGACTCAAAATATTAAAACATTTAAATTGATGTTAGACTCCCTCGCTTGTACTGTTTGAATTATTCTAACATATCGAGGCTTCATTGAAAGTAAACTTTATAAGAAAGCAAAAACAAAAAACCTTATATCGTGTAGTCACACGTTGAGGGGTGCAATTATGAACTTACCATGTATTTAACATCCCAGTTTGTGTTCGGTGGTTAAGTAAACAAACAGAACACGAAAATGACTTAGTTCGTCGCCAAAGAGTTTGAAAACTTTTTAATTTATTATTATTATTATTGTAGGTTTAGTATTTATTAACAGGTAAAGAATAGACTCCAAATTTTATACCCCTATTCTCTATCATCATTCGTGTCCCCTTATTTATTTTCACTCAAATTTTAATATTTCACAACTTGTTCCGCAAATTTATAAGTTTTTATATTATACTGTATTCAAATTTTAAAACATTTGGATATGATATTGTTTTAGATAATTTTTATAAGATTTAATGTTTAATTTACACTAATTTATATATTTATTCCCAAATAAATTGCGTGTGAATTTTTTTTAAAAAATATTATTTGAATGTATTGATGCATGTCCTATACTAATTGTACAATTTTTTCAAGTTTTTTTTTTTAAAAAAAAAATGGATAAAATAAGCAAATAGACATATAAGGAGGTAGAGAATATGGTGTAGAATATTTGTAATCTAAATAATAGTGTATGACAAAGGTTTTATAATGACTCAAAATATTAAAGTCCGACGTATGTGTAATTATCGGTCCAAATATTTTATCCCCTAATCTCTAACTCATTCTATGCCCCCTTAGCTATTTTCGTTCAAATTTTAAATTTTTATAACATTTTTTGTATTTTTATAAAACGTTACAATATGTTCTATACACGTTTCATAATATTGAGACATCTTGTTGAGTTACATTATTTTTTTTGAATTTTATAATTAATTTACACCAGTTCTTATTTTAATTGCAAAATGTAACATATTTGAATTTTTTTCACGAAAAAAATTATCGAAATGTATTGATACATGTCTAATTGTAATTGTAGTAAATTTTTTAAATAATTATTTTGGGTTAAACTGGGGTAGAGATCAGACGAGAGGATTTGGACTCGTAATTATTATCCTGTGCATACCAACACAATATAACAAAGAAAGACTATCATTTATGCCATTTGCTCAACACTTTCCATTTCATTTCATATATTTCTTAAACTCCCTTTCTTCATCAATTTGCACTTGCACCGATACATTCATTCATCATCTCTTAAATTTGCGACCGTCTCATTAACTACTTTGTCTTCATCCCCTTCCTTAATTGCAGTCTCATTTCGTGTGTATTCTACTTGTGTTCTTTTGTGATTTCTGTTGATTTTGATGTCGCAATCTTATGATTGCCACAGCCCACAGGTTCTAACACCGTGGCCTTCATTCCTAAATTTATTGCACTTGACAATCGTACCTTCTTTTGATAACTTCTCTAATTTTTCATTGTCTGAACAAGACTTCGTTCTTTTAAGAGAAAATTAAGGATTGGTCCACGAAAACAAAAGTATTTAAGGATTGGTCCAGCTATAAAATTTATTTAAGGATTGGTCCATCATTTCTGAAACTAATTAAGGATTGGTCCATTTCCACTAATTAACAAATAAAAATAAAAAAAATCCGAAAAAATAAAAAAATTCCAGAAAATAAAAATACAAAAATGAAAAAATAAAAAAAATATGAAAAAATAAAAAAATAAATAAAAGAGGCAAAACCCCGAAAAAACACGATTTTTTTTTTAAAAATCTCAAAAAATCAAAAAAAAATCCCAAAAAATCAACAAAAATCTAAAATTAACAAAAATCCGAAAACGCAAAAAAAAAAAACAGTTCAGACTGTTTTTAAAATAGTTCAGACTGTTTTTAAAATAGTTCAGTCTGTTTTTAAAATGACTTAAAAATAGTTCAGACTGTTGTTTTTTAAAAAAAAAGTTCAGACTGTTTAAAAAAAAACAGTTCGGACTGTTTTGAAAAAAAACAGTTCGGACTGTTTTGAAAAAAAACAGTTCGGACTGTTTTGAAAAAAAACAGTTCGGACTGTTTTGAAAAAAAAAACAGTTCGGACTGTTTTGAAAAATAAAACAGTTCGGACTGTTTTGAAAAATAAAACAGTTCGGACTGTTTTGAAAAATAAAACAGTTCGGACTGTTTTGAAAAAAAAAACAGTTCAGACTGTTTTTAAAAAAAAAAAAGTTCGCACTATTTTGAAAAAAAAACAGTTCGCACTGTTTTAAAAAAAAAACAGTTCGCACTGTTTTAAAAAAAAAAACAGTTCGGACTGTTTTAAAAAAAAAAGTTCGGACTGTTTTAAAAAAAAAAAAGTTCGGACTGTTTTTAAAAAAAAAAAAGTTCGGACTGTTTTTAAAAAAAACAGTCCGGACTGTTTTAAAAAATAACAGTCCCGACTGTTTTAACTGTTTTTTAAAAAAAAAAGTCCGGACTGTTTTAAAAAAAAAACAGTCCGGACTGTTTTAAAAAAAAACAGTCCGGACTGTTTAAAAAAAACAGTTCAGACTGTTTTTAAAATGACTTAAAAATAGTTCAGACTGTTTTTAAAAAAAAAACAGTTCAGACTGTTTTTAAAAAAAACCAGTTCAGACTGTTTTAAAAAAAACAGTCCGGACTGTTTGAACAAAAAAAACAGTCCGGACTGTTTTAAAAAATAACAGTCCGGACTGTTTTAACTGTTTTTAAAAAAAACAGTCCGGACTGCTTTAAAAAAAAAACAGTGCGGACTATTTTAAAAAAAACAGTGCGGACTGTTTTAAAAAAAACAGTTCAGACTGTTTTAAAAAAAACAGTTCAGACTGTTTTTAAAATAGTTCGGACTGTTTTTAAAATGACTTAAAAACAGTTCAGACTGTTTTTTAAAAAAAAAAAATTCAGACTGTTTTTTTTAAAAACAGTCCGGACTGTTTTGAAAAAAAAACAGTGCGGACTGTTTTGAAAAAAAAACAGTCCGGACTGTTTTGAAAAAAAAACAGTGCGGACTGTTTTAAAAAAAACAGTGCGGTCCGGGCTGTTTTAAAAAAAAACAGTGCGGACTGTTTTAAAAAAAAAAAACAATCCGGACTGTTTTGAAAAAAAAACAGTCCGGACTGTTTTAAAAAAAAACAGTCCGGACTGTTTTAAAAAAAAAACAGTCCGCACTGTTTTGAAAAAAAAAACAGTGCGGACTGTTTTAAAAAAAACAGTCCGGACTGTTTTAAAAAAAAACAGTGCGGACTGTTTTAAAAAAAAAAACAGTCCGGACTGTTTTAAAAAAAAAAAACAGTCCGGACTGTTTTTAAAAAAAAAACAGTCCGGACTGTTTTTAAAAAAAAACAGTGCGGTTTTAAAACAGTCCGGACTGTTTTAAAAAAAACAGTGCGGTCCGGGCTGTTTTAAAAAAAAACAGTGCGGACAGTTTTTAAAAAAAACAGTCCGGACTGTTTTAAAAAAAAAAACAGTTCGCACTGTTTTAAAAAAAAAACAGTTCGGACTGTTTTAAAAAAAAAACAGTTCGCACTGTTTTAAAAAAAAAACAGTCCGGACTGTTTTAACAAAAAAAACAGTCCGAACTGTTTTAAAAAATAACAGTCCGGACTGTTTTAACTGTTTTTAAAAAAAAACAGTCCGGACTGTTTTTAAAAAAAACAGTCCGGACTGCTTTAAAAAAAAACAGTGCGGACTGTTTTAAAAAAAAACAGTGCGGACTGTTTTAAAAAAAACAGTCCGGACTGTTTTAAAAAAAACAGTCCGGACTGTTTTAAAAAAAAAACAGTTCAGACTGTTTAAAAAAAACAGTTCAGACTGTTTTTAAAATAGTTCAGACTGTTTTTAAAATGACTTAAAAATAGTTCAGACTGTTTTTAAAAAAAAAACAGTTCGGACTGTTTTGAAAAAAAAAACAGTTCGGACTGTTTTGAAAAAAAAACAGTTCGGACTGTTTTGAAAAAAAAACAGTTCGGACTGTTTTGAAAAAAAAAACAGTTCGGACTGTTTTAAAAAAAAACAGTTCGGACTGTTTTAAAAAAAAAACAGTCCGGACTGTTTTAAAAAAAAAAAAACAGTCTGGACTGTTTTTAAAAAAAAACAGTGCGGACTGTTTTAAAAAAAACAGTGCGGTCCGGGCTGTTTTAAAAAAAAACAGTGCGGACTGTTTTTAAAAAAAAAACAGTCCGGACTGTTTTAAAAAAAAAACAGTTCGCACTGTTTTAAAAAATAACAGTCCGGACTGTTTTAACTGTTTTTAAAAAAAAACAGTCCGGACTGTTTTTAAAAAAAACAGTCCGGACTGTTTTAAAAAAAACAGTGCGGACTGTTTTAAAAAAAACAGTCCGGACTGTTTTAAAAAAAAACAGTTCAGACTGTTTTTAAAATAGTTCAGACTGTTTTGAAAATGACTTAAAAATAGTTCAGACTGTTTTAAAAAAAAAAACAGTTCAGACTGTTTTTTAAAAAAAAAAGTTCAGACTGTTTTGAAAAAAAACAGTTCGGACTGTTTTGAAAAAAAAACATTTCGGACTGTTTTGAAAAAAAAACAGTTCGGACTGTTTTGAAAAAAAAAACTGTTCGGACTGTTTTAAAAAAAAACAGTTCGGACTGTTTTAAAAAAAAAACTGTCCGGACTGTTTTAAAAAAAAAACAGTGCGGACTGTTTTAAAAAAAAACAGTGCGGTCCGGGCTGTTTTAAAAAAAAACAGTGCGGACTGTTTTTAAAAAAAAACAGTCCGGACTGTTTAAAAAAAAACAGTCGGGACTGTTTTTAAAAAAAAACAGTTCGGACTGTTTTTAAAAAAAAAAGTTCAGACTGTTTTTAAAAAAAAACAGTTCAGACTGTTTTTAAAATGACTTAAAAAAGTTTAGACTGTTTTTGGTTCAGACTGTTTTTGGTTCAGACTGTTTTTAAAATGACTTAAAATGGTTCAGACTGTTTTTAAAATGATTTAAAATAGTTCAGACTGTTTTTTTTTTTGCGTTTTTGGATTTTTGTTGATTTTAGATTTTTGTTGATTTTATGAGATTTTTTTTTATTTTTTGGGATTTTTAAAAAAAAATCATATTTTTTCGGGGTTTTGCCTCTTTTAATTTTTTTTTGCATTTTTTCATATTTTTTTTATTTTTGCATTTTTGTATTTTTATTTTCTGGAATTTTTTTATTTTTTTTGATTTTTTACATTTTTATTGGTTAGTTAGGGGAAATGGACCAATCCTTAATTAGTTTCAATTTCATGGACCAATCCTTAAATACTTTTGTTTTCATGGACCAATCCAAAATTTACCCGACCTTAGTGGATGTGTTATCTTGCCATTGTTAGACTTATTACACTAATATCTGCTTTCTATTAATTAGCATCATTACTCATTATATAATAAGTCCTTCATGCAAGTTTCTTTCTAGATCACTTGTGATCTGTGAACAAAATCCTGAACAATTATTACATTGTACATGTGTACTCCATAGACTAATAGTAGTTTAATAAAGGCCATGGACACTATCCATGCTAGAAAGTTCAAAAAATTACACACGTCAGTCTCCTCTAAGTTGCAAATGTGAATTTTCAATCAATGGACTTGAAAAAGGACGCGATTTCAGAAAGTAAAGATTTAGGACTATATAAAGCTCAACTCCGACTACCCATGCCATTGCTACAACTAAGCCAGTTTTTACAAAATAATCATTCCCTCCGGCAATCACCGGAACTCGTAGAGTTACATGCATCAATAGCACACACGTTTAACATGGTTGTTAGAGGAGAAGAAGCAGTTGAAACCTAAGGATTCTGCAGAAAAAACGGTCTATAAGGAGAAAGCCATTCTCAAACAGTTTCTGCAGGCAAATAATACAATTCTGGTTTGTAGTTCCGAAAAAAAATAAAAAATCAGATTGCCATCACTGGCAAGTTGGATATAGTCACCATTGGGGAGTGGGGGAATCACGGATAACCCCCGAAGATAGTAACATGTGCAATGAAAAGGCAAAGGAGAATTCTAATAATATAAACAGATCAGTAGCATAGGAAACTTTATATTCTTCAATCGAAGTCTTTTATTTACCATTTTGTTTGTATGATAAATAGAGGATCTTAGAATGCAACTGCTCGTTCAGATAAATATCGATTCAGTTCTTATTCCATTTATTGTAATCATCTTTGTTTACAGCTAAGTCATGTTAATATACAATTAGGACAGCGTATATCCTGGACCCTTCCTCAACTCATTATAAATTAGCAGTGGAGAACTCCACCTTTTAAAAGATATTAAACACCACGAAGCACAAAGAACACAAAAGTGTAAAAGACAAATCATACAGAAAAAATACCAGGACATGGATAACATTGTTTAAGAATTAAATTTATAAACAGGTCATTAAAAGCTACTCATGTGACTGATACAGTGATACCAGATAAGCCATCCTCGTTAAACACTTGGGTCGAAGGCATCAAATAAATATCTAGAGAACTTAATTAACCGGCCATGTTGGTGTCTGGTAACCTTCTACCGCATGTTGTTGGCACAATCTTGCTCAGCTTCATCATACGACCAGCTACTGTAGAACAGAAACAAAAAGCAAAGTGAGATTATAAGTTTGAAAATAAAAACAAAAGCCAGGATGTTCAAACAAACAACAAAACACAATCCATTAACTTAATGTGAAACAAACCAACAAAATCCAGTTCCAAAATTCCAGATCCTACCTAGTCTAATAATCTCACTACAATTTCAAACGTAACCTACTTAATAATTTGCTAAATGTACAAATCTCCACTTCAACAAAAGATCTTATGCAGCACACTAGTAAGAGAACGAAATAAAAAAACATTAACCACAGATTTTTTCCCTCTGGGATCCATACAAAAGTTTATATAAAGAAATCAAATTATCAATACTCCCTTCAAATTTTAAAGAAAACTAAATCCATTACAAATTTCACTTCTGAGAGCTTTGAAATGATATGGTAAGCATGTAAAACCTCAAATCCTAAAAAAATCAGAAATTTCAATAATCCCTTCAAATTTGGAAGAAAATTAAGAGTAATGCTATGCCCACATACTCACCTCCAGATTTCGTGAGGTGGATCTTTCATACACCACTACTCACTCTTCTCCCTCCGTGTGATCAAAATATATCCGATTAGAAACTAGAAAAAATAAATTGATTATGGGTTAGTTATAAATTTGTTTCCCTGTATATGACTTGTAATCCCATTATCTGTTATATATGCTTTGGATCATGTTTTTCCTTGATGCTGGGGTAGTCACAAATTTCAATTCATGATTTAGATATTATTAAGTTGTGGTGTTTTTCTCAGGTAAAGAATTTGTTTTCAGATGATGGAATTACTGTTTGAGGTTAATTATTTGGTTTCAGATTTTAAGTTTCATTTTTAAGTTTAGAAAAAAAGTGTGCAACTTTTCAGATGATGAATATTGTGAGTCACCGGTGTCGATATTAAGATTACAAAACTAGAGTAGAAGCATAGAAGCAACACAAGTTGCTGTATAAGACTTGTTTGGATAAGGCTTATACGCTTAGTTAATTTGCTTTAAGTTGGTATAAATATGGAGGGAGAAGAGGTTGAATATAAAATAATAAATTATATGGTTCGTTAAGATAGGGATGATGTTAATATAGAGAAGCTGAAAATTATATAAATGTAAATGGTTACCCCTCAAAGTTTAAAAGTGTGTAAATTAGAGAGAAAAATTTAGGCCGATTAATGCGGTCGCTCGCTCTAAGGAGGTTTCAACAAATTGTACCCCTGGCCCTTGTAGCACCAGTTCCCACTGGAAAAGCTATGTCAATGCTCTTAAGCACCTACTTACAGAGATAATCCAAAAAAAAAAATCCTTAATTCAGTTTATGACCCACAACATGTCTACATGTCACATAGGGCGAAATGAGATAAAAATTAGTTATTTAATGGCATTCAAAGACATAGGAACAATTTGACACAAATGTAATGCAAATTGTTGAATAGTAGTTTTTTTTATAAAAGAGAGTAAATGTTACCTGAGAGACTAGTCGAACGTATATCAAGCAGCATCCTGAAGCCCTTCTGATGTTGCAAGTGGAAAGGAACTGAATGATATTGATGGTGTATAGTTGAGCTGATAATTTACAAACACCGGACTGAATAAGCTGAATTTCCCAGCACTACTGTAAGCAACTTCTGCATCAGAACATCTCTTAAAAACAACCCTAGCTCGGCTAGTCTCCAGATCTACTTCTGTTTCATCTTCCTTTAAAGGACCAAACCGCCTAAATGTCTTAATTAAATGCCTTTCATTTGGTACAGAATCTGCCTCGGAGAAGTTCAGTATGAGCTCTGTTGGTAAGTTAGCTTGTCTCATCTGATCTACATAACTTGTCGGTTCGTCCACAGCCATTTCTTGGTGGTTCCCAGTAGAAAACCTTTTTCTTGAACTACCCCTCTTTTGACTTGATTTACACGATTTTCCTGCATCTAAGGTTACGATTTCATAGCGTCCTCGCTTGGGAACACTACCAATTTGCTCTTCAGAATGGTTTTGTATAATCATGTCTGTCCAGTAAGAGTCGCTCACATCGTCAAACTCAAACTCTTCCGGAGACCTAACAAAAGACTGAGACACTTTTCTCTTTTTACCACCACCCGCCTTCCCCGTAACAGAACCATGTCTCCCCACAAACTGACTCAAATTCACGGAACCTCTAAAACCAGAGAAAAAACTAGTAACGCTATTTCCAAAGCTGTGAGCTCTAACAGGATATCGAGCTATCATCTGAAGCTGCAGCAACATCTCATCCAAAGACGAGTCTTTCACTGTACAAGTCTCGGTGCTAGCAGGTGGTGTCTGCAAATCATCAACAGTTTCATCTACCTTTTGTGACTTCTCACTATTTCCATTTTTCAGAATAGAAAGAGACCCCGTAAGTTGGCTAGCTGCTCTACGAATACAATCACCAACTTTAAAAGACGGCTTAGGAAGGGAAGACACGGTACTAGAAGAAACTTTAGCAGCGTAGAAGCTTATCTTTTTATCTTGCTCCACAGATCCCCCGTCCCCCATTATATCCGACAACCTCTTTTCCCTCTTGCTAGAATATGAGCCATCCTTGAGGTTGTGTTTCCGCTTATTTGAGGTTTTGTTCTCAGGTTCCAACTTGTTTTTGTTGGAATTCTCATGGGGTGTGTCCCCATCTGCTTGATCCAAAATCGAATTATCTACATCATCACTCTCCAGCAACCCTCCACAGAATTGAAATTCTGGCAAAAAATAATGACCTCTCATCTGATTAACAGCCAGTAACTGAGCTTTAGCAATAACAAGTCTCAATCGGTCGGTCCCAACAGATGGGGACCCCGCCAAGGCTCTCATATACTCTACGAGTTTATTTGGTCTAAAAGAACTTAACCCTGTCGACTCATCAACATCATATCTCCTACTTGACTCTTGGCGGATCCCAGTGTTTTCAACAATTTGACATTCGAACTTACTGTAGATATCATTTGGTATGCAAGAGCAGGCAAGGCCTAACATAATCCTTCTCGAGACCTCATCCAAGGCAGAGTTGATAGCGTTTTGAAATACCTCTGAACTGCTTTGCTTCTGTATATGGGAGAAATTCGACCAAAACGGCTTCAACACAGATGCCCCGTTCCAAGCGAAAGTCTGATCCCCGAAATATGCAACCAAATAGCTGTCTTTTTTCTGATGCTGCATAGCCTTTTCAGAAGCATCTTCCGAATCATATATCTGCCCAGGCCACCAAGGGTGGTTCTTCACTTTGCCCCAAACCAAGTCCGATACAGAAAACTCGGTTTCGCATTGTTCTGGCAACAGATGATTGGCAAAATCTACCTGGGCTATGGGTCTAAGAGTCGATTCTTTAGAGAGTTTAACCTCAATGTCATTTAGCTGTTCTGGTTCGATAATCTGTTCACTCGTTTCTACGTCTTGATCTTCGGCGTTGTATGTTTCCTCAAGTTCAGCTTCCAAACAGATTTCACCATTTGCATCAGCGCTTCCATCAAAGTACTCTGAGAATTCAGCATCTGTCATCATATGAGACTCCACTTCTTCCAACTCGGTATCATCCTTCACCAACACCTTATCTTTGTCCATACATATTTCTAAATCCACAACAAGGCTTCCATTTGTACACCTGTTTAACACACTTCCATGCGAATTCTGTTCAACAGACTCATGGGATTCATTCATGTTTTCTGTAACAACAACTTCATCAGACATGTGAGTAGCCGAGTGTAGATCATTGCTGGCCATATAATCTTCTAAGTTCTCTAAATTTCGAGATTCAATTTCAGAGGGACCCACGGAAGGGGACGACTGAAAAGCCATTTGAGTTTCTAAATTTTCAGGTTCAATTTCTGAAGGACCCACAGAAGGGGCGATAGATTCACTCACAATACCAGAGTTTGTTCTTTGATCCTCGACAGTAGAAGAGTCAACGTGAGTAGAGGGATCATCTACCAAGAGCTCACCCAAAATCCCGATTTTCGACTCTAGAGCATTTTCTAAATTACACGATAGCTCATGAGAAGCGTTATCTTTTTTTACTTGGACATTCTCTTGAGAATCAATAACTGAAGTGTCCAATCGGCCATTAACGACAACCTGTTCAGCATCAGTGTTTTCAATAACGACAGTCTTCAACTGTTTTTCATCTGTGTGTAATAGTTTATCACCACTGATCTCAGAGTTGGTTTCAGAAGTCACATTTTCTTTTCTATTTTCCTCTGTAGCTTCACGAATTGCCAAAGCTTGGGTTTCATTAGCAAAATCTTGACTTTCCCCCGATATACTATCACAAAAATCAACATCCTGGACCGCTTTCTCTTCATAAACCTCTAAAACAGGCTCTATATTCTCATCCTCTAAGGGAAAATCAGAACTCTTTTTCTCATCTTCAGTCAAGGGAATATCAACCACAGTATCCGTTAAACCATTATCCAAGATTGAAACTTTATTTGCATCAACATTTATGGTTTCTTCATTAGAAGAATAAGAGACAGTTTCCGAACCCAACTCCTGGTTCTCGACAAAAGACGTGCAATCGTTTGCTGCAACGTTGTTTCCAGCTGGCACATCTCCCGTATCTTCTAAGTTTTCACCACCTGCTATGGCTTCGGTAAGCAGAGGCTCGTTGCTAATAACTGCCTCAAGAGCTGAACTGTCACCCTCCAAAACTCCGTTATTTCTCTCTAATCTCAAACTAATTTTAATATCTGGAACCTGCGTCCCGGCCCTAACTTTGGAATACGTAGCTTCTTCAGGCGAAGCTCTTTCTTTTTCGGACCCCAAAAGACCACCAGAATAGAACGAGTGGTCGAGTCTATCCACGTCATCCATATATACTTGTGTCGGCTCGACCTCAGACCCCATAATCCCCTTTTCTTGAACTAGTTCTAATTCCCTTGTAATAAGAGTCTCCCTTTCCGGAAAAACATCGTTACTGACCATTATTTCAGCTCCAACTTCACTTTTTAAGCACTTCTCCATCGGATCCTCAGAAGAATCAGTTAAATCCGCGTCAGTGTCAAGTTCAACAATGGCTAAACCCCTAATATAAACCAAACTCGAATAGAACCGTGCGCTTTTCAACGGAATCCTCAAAAGCCTCGGTCTTTTTCCTTTTCGGTCAGCAAAAATTCGGTTACAGCCACATCAGCAACAAGTTTAGCAAGGCTAGAACCGTAATTTTGAACCAATGTCGAATAAAACCGAGCGCTTTTCAATGAAATCCTCAAAAGACTCCGTTTTTCCCTCTTCAGTTAGTAAAGACTCAGTTACAGCCACGTCAGCATCAAGTTTAGCAAGGCTAAAACCCTAATCTGAAAGAAAAAAAACGTATTAAACCAAGCAAATCGATTACAGACACACCAGCATCAAGTTCACCAGTGGATAAAAGTAAAACCCTTTTTTATTAAAAAAAAACACGAATTAAACCAGAATAAACATAACCCACATAAAGATTGCTAAGCATCAGTCTAAAAACCCTAATAAATTACATAAAACATACAAATGCTGCAGATAAGATAGGTAAAGTAAAAACAAATAATCAATAATAAGATAGATAAAGGATCGAGTAAAAATAAAACCCTAATAACGAGTAGAGTAGGTAAAAAAACACAAATTAAGACAATAAGCAAATAAACAGAGAAAAGTAAAACCCCAATTTGTTTATTAAAAATGAAACACAGATTAAACCAGAATAAACATAACTCACGTCAAGATTGCTAAGCATCAGTATAAAAACCCTCATAAATTACATAAAACATACAAATGCTGGAGATAAGATAGGTAAAATAAAACCAAATAATTCGTAATAAGATAGATTAAGTATCGAGTTAGTAAAACGAAAACCCTAATAACGAGTAGAGTAGGTAAAAAGGAAACTTTAGAGAATAAGCAAAATAGATATATGAAAGTATAATAATAATAATAATATGAAAGTAAAAAGAGTTGAGATCGTAGCTTTTTCCATCAGATACGAAGATAGTTAAATTAAATCCACGTCAGCATCAAGTTCAACATTGGCTAAAACCCTAATTTGAACCAAACTATAAATTAAACCGAGCGCTCTTCAATGGAATCCTCAAAAGACTCAGTTTTTTTCTTTCCGGTTAGTACGTCAGCATCAAGTTCAACAGTGGCTAATACCCTAATTTGAACCAAACTCTAACTTAAAAACCGAGCGCTTTTCAATGGAATCCTCAAAAGACTCATTTTTTTTCCCTTTCGGGTTAGTAAATATTCAGTTACAGCCACGTCAGCATCAAGCTCAGAAGTGGATAAAACCCTAATTTTTTTTTAATAAAAAACACGAGTTAAAACAGAATAAACATAACCCACATAAAGATTGATAAAGATGGTTCTAAAAACCCAAATAAATTACATAAAAGATAAAGATAGATAAATGATTGAGTTAGTAAAAAAAGAAAACCCTAATCACGAGTAGGTAAAAAAGCAAGTTAAAAGAATAAGCAAAATAAATATAATAATAATAAAAAGAGAGTGGAAAGAGTTGAGATCGTGGGTTTCACCTTGTTCTGATTGCGATTTAGTAGCAGAGTGAGGAGCTCAAACAGGGTTCAGAGAGAGAGAGAGAGATAAGTTTATTGTAGTATTTTTATTTTTATTTTTATTTTTATTTTGTAATCAACAAGTATGTATATTGAGTAGAGTATTAAATTGGACGACAGTAATATTTTAAGGAGAGAGAGAAACAGTCGACGAGGTTTTAAAGTGACAAAGTAAATAAGTACAGTGTTTTAAAAGTCGGATTAGTCGGCCAGGTGACTAGTCGTTAGTCATTCCCTATCCGACTTGGCTAATACTAGTCGGACTAGATTAATCGGTGGAGAAGTCAATTGATAAGTCAACGGTGGTCAACACATCGATTAGTTGGATTAGTCAGCGATTAGTCGGTTAAAACTAGTTAGTCAAATACATATTAATCGGATTAGTCGATGATTAATCAGATTAGTCGGTGATTAATACGATTAGTCGGGTCTAATTTGAAATCTATTTAAATACTTTAAATATTAAAAAAAAAAATTACCACCGATTAATCGGTTAGTCGGTTCCTCAATGGTAAAACGCCCGAGGAACGCCTACCGACTTCTATAACACTGCGCACTTTAAGTCCCTTGTCTTAATATTTGGTGGTGACGTTATATGAAATTTAATCTAATTAATCTTTCGTTATGAGTTATATGCTCTCTGGAAAAGAAAAAAAAATAAACGTCGTACATGTCTGGGATGGAATACGCACGGTTAACCTCAGCGGGGATGTCCCGATGAAATGGACGGCCACCCAAATGCAAAAAAAAATTGGTCTAGTTTTTTTATATACTACATATTTTATTTTTCTTAGATTTTATAGACCAAAACAATTTTTTTGGGCAAGGTTTACGATAGCTTATTTTTTTTTAATGATTTTTCTGTAGACTACTATATGACACGACTTCTTAAAAAAATAGGTAAATTTGATGATTTTTTAGTATGGAAACTATCTGAAGTTTGAATGTAAGGTTAACAGAACGTGTTCATTGACATGTTTTATGACAATTGGATCAGGTAAGACAACTACCAAGATTATAATCTTCACACCAATAGACTTTATCTCACAAATATGACGATTGTTGTTTGGTTACACAGAAAAATATGACACATTACAATATAAAAAATATGATTATTTAATTTATTTAAGTGTTGTGTCCTATTTTTGAATAATCGATATGTTCATGTCATGTCGGAAACCTATACTTGTATCCGTGCATCATAAATCTTAAAGGGAGTTTATGTTACAACTTTCAACTTTTAAGTAAAAAAATATCAGAAAACGCATATGAACTCAATTTTCTTTGTTAGATCACACACACTATTAAATATTGAATTTGATACCACTTGTACTATAATTATTTCTTATTTAAATAATATTTATTTTGTACCATGCAATGTATATATTTAAGAAACAACAAACTGTTTTTTTTTTTTCACTTTTGTGACAGCTCAATATCACATTTGAGCTAGTGTTGGAGCAGAACAGCAGGTTGTGAGTGAAGAGCGAAAACACTTTTTAAGTCTTTTTTTTTCCTAGGAAGGGGAGGCAGAGATAGCATCCGTTGGGAACCGGAATTTGAGGTCATAGATTGCATAGATAGTACCAACCTCAAAATATGCTCATTACACCGCAGTGTAAAACAAAAACAATAACCCCGCTCCCACCATCATATGGAAAATCTTCCCTCGTGTCCTCCACACGCATACACAGACAAGCACACGCTCGTAAACACACGGTAAAAAAAAAAAAGATAATGACAAAGCATGTCATAGAGAAGAAAGTTAAATTTTAATAATTGTATATACAGAGTTGGATTAATCATAGTTATCCAATATAAAATTTCACTCACCTGCTTAAAGAACTAACAATATTAAGAAAATACCTCACTCCTTCACACAACTGATAAATGAGACAAACACCGCTAAATTTTGCTTCTCAATGAGAGCAGATGATAGCATGAAAATAGAAAAGAGTTTAAAAAGGGTAGTCTACTAGCCGCATAAGACTGTTGAATAAGCAACTATTTAGTCTTTAAATTGTGAAGACATTTCGAGTTCCCGAATCCTGCAAAAAGCGCACATAATTAATACTCTACAAAACAAATAACAGGATAACAGTAACAAACAAATGATCATATCCAGGGGCGGACCCAAGGGGGGGCACGGCCACCCCCGGCGACGATTTTCAATTTTATTTTTATTTTTTTCCTACATGTAATTAAAAAAATTATGAGATATATACATTGATGACCCCTCTAATTAAACAAAAGAGTTGCTGGGTAAAATTGGACCATAAGTTAGTTGAAGGTTAGGAGTTCAAATCATGTTACCTACTTTTTTAAAAAAAATTATGTTTTTTACTTTGAAATTACCAAATTTTCTAAATACCCATTGTATTTTCCCAAACAAGATTACATAAAAAAAATTATTTTATTGTCCAATATCTTTTGTCATATTTATTTTATGCTATGTTGAATATAGAAAAAAAAAAATTGTATTAGACCCTATTTTTTTCTATTAGACATATGTTTTTATACCACGGCCTCCCGAACAAAATCATCCTGGTTCCGCCCCTGATCATATCAATGAGCAAATAAAGTGCTAAGCCCCTGATCATATCAATGAGCAAATAAAGTGCTAAAGTTCAGCATCCAGGCACAACAACTTGATTATTGTTTCAGGCCACTTAGTACACTCATAGGAGAATAAGGAAAAACAGAAGTTGGGAAACATTAGCTCCTTGTTCTAAATTACTAAAGTAGATCTCATCAATTTTGTGCAACATAGGTTGCTAGCTAGATGTTTAGAAAATAGAATAAGGCAGCCTTGTTGGTTTGTCTATCAAGTCTCGCATGACAGCTAATTCAAAGGAATAGATCAGTAAATTAAACCGCTCTTGAAATATTATGTTACATCATAAAACTATTAAAAGTTGGCTAATTAAGCCTCTACTCATGGCATTTTTGTCTTTATAAATGGGAATTGTAGCAAGTACCCAAAAAAAGGAAGAGTTAACCAAATTTCATTCTAAAGTCAAAACTAAGAGCAAGTAAAACATTTTGCAAACCTGCAGTAAATTCTATATCGGTCGCATTGAAACCATTTTTCCCTAGATTCCTAATTCAGTCATATCTATGACAGGTATTGAAGGCAGACAGGTCTTGAAGGCTAGTAAAAATTTAAAAGGAAGAATGCCTTTATATGCATATTACTCCTTATAGCTAAGAGAAAGGCAAAGTCAGCCAGCTTACTAAACTTTTGGGGAAGAGAACTGGTAGAAGCTGCATAGTAACTAACCCCGACAGAAAAGCAAAAAACATAGGCTACAAAGAATCATTATTTCAAAATATATAATGCCAATATGTGTCAACAATCCAATTCCAAGAAGAAAATCTAAAGTACCAAAAAGCCAATTGAGTTACAAAGCAGCTAATGAATTTCATCCGTAAAAAAGTAAAGACCGTAAAGGTGGAATTTTTAATTTGCTTACGTTGTTCACATTTTGCATTACAATAAAAAGAAGAATTATGATAATACATAAGATACAAATTTCATCCGTAAAAAGACCATAAAGGTAGAATTTTTAATTTGCTTCACATTTTGCATTACAATAAAAAAAGAAATATGATAATAAATAAGATAAACAGTGGTTTATTATAGGAAACTCTAAAAGCACTCACGTTGGTCTATTTAGTGTACCCCACATCAATAACTTTTATATAAATAGACTTTCTGGGATTCTTTTTAAAATATGCATACATGCACTTCATGGTTCAAACACAGCTCAAACGTAAAACTATATGAGAGATGGGAAATTGGCTAGAAGAAGTAGCACTATAGTCAAACAACTGAGAAATCTTGCTGCATGCTGAATGACCAGGTGGTGATGTGATCTACATATTTCCTAAAAAAAATAAAAAACTAGTTCTTAGGCTAAACGCAAACCCTATTAGAATCCATATTCATTTACCATTAAAAGGCCTCGTAATGGTAATGATGGATCTCTTTATAAACCACATGCTCGATTATTATCTAGAAGATGTGAGATAATTACTCTAACACTCCCCCTCGCTCGTGGCCCGACATTTCAAGGGTCCTACGAGCGGATATATTAAATGGCTGGAGGTGAGCCCAACATCGCTACGCCCGCTCTGATACCATATTAAACAACGATAACCTTTACGGTGAGGACGGTAACCAAGAAATACACATTCAACACTACGACTCGAAAGTTTATTAGAGTTGTATGAACCGAGATGAGGATAACAAGCACATCCAAAGACACGGAGGGAAGAATAGGAAGGTTGAGTACCATATAGGTAATGGTGCGGGGTATCCCAATTAAGAGTGGGTGTAGGAAGGATATTGATAAGATATACCGAAGTTAAGACTACTTCGACCCAAAGATTTTGTGGAGCCCCGGAGGTAAAAAGGAGACTACGAGCCATTGTGTCAATATGTCGATGTTTCTGCTCGGCCATCCATTTTGTTCTAGTGTGTGAGGGCAAGAGAACCGTTGTTGAATTCCTAAGGATTGACAATAATGAGACAATGGACTATTAACATATTCAGTCCCGTTGTCACTTTGAAGATATTTGATGGTTTGGCTAAAAATATTTTGAATTCTGGCAAACAAAGTTTGAAAATGAGTGAAAACTTCATTTTTGCGACGCATAGGAAAAACCCAAGTACATCGGGAAAATTCATCAGTAAAGAGCACATAATACTTAAATTCACTAACAGATAGCGTAGGTGACACCCAAACATCACTATGAACGATATGAAATGGAAAAGCTAGTTTCGTGGTTTGTAGGAAACGGTAATTGATGAGATTTGCTAAGGGCACAATCTCGACAAAAGGAATGGAAAGACAATTTAGAACCAATAATAGAACATAACCGAGCTAATACATTGGACGACGGATGACCTAAGCGGTTGTGCCAGACTGAGGATTGATTAGAGGCGAGAGCTTAAGGAGGATTAGTGTTACCAGACAAGTTGAGTGGGTAAAGACCATCTTTACAAGGACCTTGAAACAACAGACGACCGGTTCGTATGCAATAAATTTGATAATAGTCGGGAGAAAATAGGATTGAAACATCATTGTCTTTGGTGAAATGAGCAACAGAAAGGAGATTTTTACGAATCGAAGGGATTTCAAAGACATTATTTAGGAAAAAGTCGGATGAGCCCAAGTGCAGGGGAATATTATCGGTATGAGCAACGGACATGGAGTCACCATTACCCATGTAAACATTATGTGATCCGCTATATGGTTGAGGATTATTCACTGACAGGGATGTCATGTGATGGGTTGCTCTGGTATCCCTGTACCAGTTCGGATCAGCAGCAAAGTGAACACCAGAAAATGGAGAAATATTGGATGCAGCAGGAAATTGATGTGGAGGAATTACAGAGAATTTAGAGCAAGACATTTTTTTTATTTTTTTTGGTTACTTAGTTGAATAGAAATGTAAGAATATGTGGTTGCGCAGTGGGCTAGACTGTTTTCGGGAGAGTAAGAAGAGAAGGTATTTCGTAGGACTAAGGACAGAAGAAAAACAAAATAAGACAAAGAAAATGAGAGGAGATCGACCTAATCTGATACCATATTAGAATCCATATTCCTTTACCATTAAAAGGCATCGTAATGGTAAGGATGGATATCTTTTTATAAACCACAAGCTCGATTATTATCTAGACGATGTGGGATAATTACTCTAACAAACCCCACTATGAAATTTGCATCTGATATACGAAATCAACTTACATTACCACTTCAATTATAAACTAATAATGAGAGATGCTTTTACAAATAATGCCAAATATATATACTCTTGAAAAAAACTAATAATAAACAACTTACATAAGTGATCTAAAAATAAATGTACAGAAAAGGGCTGCAGACACCCAGAACCAGTCCTATTCATGAAAAAAAGATAACATGCCCTTTCAAAAATAAAGAATCAAAACAAGTTTGTAAGAAAAAAATTCTTATTTGCTGTCAAAAAGAACAGACAAAAATTGGACATTGTTGGTAACATCAAAAACACTCGGTTCATGAGTGAAAAGTTTTGATTGCAACAGAGACGGACATCTTGTGAACAATACTTTCTGTGAAACACACATCAAGAAGAGATTGATGGAAGGACTCCCGTTAAATAAGAAGAAGAAAAATTGGTTACCTAATATTGCAGTTGCTTTAAGGTATATCTGTTGCTACAGGCGCGAAGCTGAGGATAGGAAACTAAAAAACTCTTGTTCAACTGTTTACGCAACCTACTTCTTTGTCAGTTTACTGCAAGCAGAAATGGAATAAAAAGGTTTCGAGAACGACACCAATATCTTTACATTTCCGCTTTCTTAACAAACTGTTGTATATACAAGAAAATCTACTAACTCTAATTAGAGCTGAACCAGTTTAAAACACGGAGTTTAATAATATTTCCAATTTCAATAATTCAAGTACAAACACAGCTCACGGTTCTAAATTCCATCCTTCACCTATACTCTTCTCATCTATTTCTAAGAATGTCACTCGTTAAACTCTTTTAACATTTCTTCTTTTTTAATAAACTGTTGTATAAATAAGAAAACCAACTTCTACTTCCTTGAACTGGAGCCTAACCATATTGATGCATGGTTATTAAAGATATGTCTATTTCCAATATCAATTTTTCAGTACATGTACAAACACAGCTCACAGTTACGAATTCCATCAGTGACCAGTAAATGTCACTTTTTTAACATTTCATAATGGTCCTCTCTCTAGGACCAAAGAAAGGAGCAACAAAGAAGAAACAAAATTTTGCAACATTCCCAATTAGATGAATGTGAACAACATAGAGAGGAAGACACACACGCAGAGAGAGAGAGAGAGAGAGAGAGAGAGAGAGAGAGAGATTACTTGGAATTCACATTTGGGAGTTCGGATAGTTAATGCCTTGTGTATAAGAGACCTGGTGGGAGAACTGGTATAGTTTTCCAACAAAACAAACAAGAAAATAAAACAGTAGCCATATTACTCAATAAATCCAGAAAGTAAAAATGCCAACAAATAAACCACTTGTGTGAAATGGAACATAGACAGCTGGCTGACTCACCTGCGAATTTGGAACAAGCTGAGTACCAACTCCAATCTTTGCCGCAGATCCATCACCACCACCCCTGGCAGATCCCTTAGTGTCGCCCTGTTAGCACTCGAACAAGATCAGAAATTGAAATAAAAGAAATTTCTTTGTATTTCAAAAAGAAATAAAAAACATTTTTTACATACCTCCAGCTGTTCAATCATGAGCAGCAGCAAAAATCATCCAAAAGCCAAAAGAAAAAAAAAGGGTAAGTTGAAGTTAACATCAATTGCAAATCAATAAGGCTAAAAAGTAGCACCCCTTTGATGATCAAACAATTATATTCCAAAAACTTTGTATTTAGCCCTCATTTACTTCAGAGAACTTTAAGAAAGTAGACTAATGTTCCAACTCTGGGAATTTGTTACATGATAAAGAAGAGAAGCTCATTGGAACAATAAGTATAGGAACTTTGTGTAATCATTCTTGTTTGTTTGTAAAGGTGATACAAAAATAAAGGAGAAGCGCTTCTTTTATATTTGATATCAGACATTGTTGCAGAATGAAGTAACGAAAGGAACCTGATATGAGAAGTAATTCTCTATGTCTTTACTAGGCCTGAATTTTCCTATCACTGAACCTTTACATTCACATCAAAGGATGAGTAATTTGCAGCTCTTAACAACTATCATTATTCTATTATGTCCGAGCACATTATAACTGTAGGAGAAAATACTGGAAAAAAGAAACTAGAGAGAAGAAAACTCTCTTTTTTATTATATTTTTCTGATAAGAGCTACATCAGTTTAAATAGAAACTACACAAGCTTATGCTCCTAAAAGTGAGGAGATAAGATAAAACAGAAAACTTAATATTCAAATCTGAACTCTGATCCCATACAGATCAGATTAATTTCCTAACTTTTCTACACTCCCCGTCAAGTTGGCGCATAGATATTAATCAAGCCCAACTTGCGTACGAAATGTTCAAAAATATGTCTTGCAAGTCCCTTAGTTAAGATGTCGGCCGTTTGCTGGCTAGAGGGCACAAACGGTAAGCAAATAATCCCAGTTTCAAGTTTCTCTTTAATGAAGTGTCCATCAATCTCAACGAATAAGTTCCTGTTTTGAATCTATTTCTCTTTCAGATAGTAATATTATGTTATGGCATTTAAGATTAGGCCACCCAAGTTTCAAATATTTAAAACATTTGTTTCCTAAGTTATTTGGCAATAAAGACCCATCCTTGTTTCATTGTGAAGTATGTGAAATTGCAAAACACCATCGTACTTTTTTTCCTTCACAACCATATAAACCGTCAAACCCTTTTACTATAGTTCACAGTGATGTTTGGGGTCCTAATAAAATAGGTACAACTTCTAAAAAGAGATGGTTCGTCACATTTACGGATGATCATACTCGACTTTGTTGGGTGTACTTATTAAAAGAAAAATCAGAGGTAGAACATGTGTTTAAAAGCTTTTACAATATGGTGCAGACCCAATTTCAAACTAACATACAAGTTTTCAGAAGTGATAATGGGAAAGAGTTTTTTAACTCGATTTTGGAAAACTTTTTTCTTGAAAAAGGTATAGTTCATCACAGTTCTTGCAATAATACACCGCAACAAAACGGTGTTGCAGAAAGAAAAAATAAACATTTGTTGGAAGTGACTCGTGCGCTACTTTTTGCAACTAAAGTGCCTAAGTATCTGTGGGGAGAGGCTCTTTTAACCGCTGCGTATTTAATAAATAGAATGCCCTCAAGAGTTTTACAATTTCAAACTCCTTTTCAAGTTTTCAAAAATTGTTTTCCGGCTTCTAGACTTTCTGCTAATCTACCTTTAAAGATATTTGGTTGTACAGCCTTTGTTCATGAACATAAAACAATTGGAAAACTCGAACCTAGAGCTATAAAATGTGTCTTCGTTGGTTACTCCCCAACTCAAAGAGGCTATAAATGTTTTGATCCCATACTGAAGAAATTTTTTGTCACACTGGATGTCACATTTTTTGAAAAAAAACCTTTTTTCAAGGACATTAATCTTCAGGGGGAGAATTATAAAGAAGATTCATTTATCAACTCTGGTGATGTTTTTCTCTTAACTGATGTGTTTTTCTCACAAGATTCTATGCTTAATACTTCTGCACCTACAGAGAATGGCCAAGACTCCTTCATTGAAACTCCTCTTACTGTGAGTGATGTTTCGTCGGAGTCCAGGCCTACATTACAAAATCAAAATGAAAATCAAAATTCAGAAAAAGAAGTTATAGAAATTGTAGCTACAGAACAACCTACTATAATAGTACATGTTAATAATTCTGTAGAAGAAACAAATAATAGATTCCAGGAAGGTGACCGAACTTGGAAAGGGAATGTCTTCTTGAGGAAAAACAATAAGAAGAAGAAAGATGAGTCGACTCTACAGCACTGCCATGATTCCGAACCAAGGACAAATCAAGAATATGAGTCTGTTATAGGTAACTCTCTCCCTCTTCATAACAGTCAGTCCGAATCTAGCGATTCTGACATTCCTATAGCTCTTCGTAAAGGAAAAAGATCTAGTACTAGTCATCCTTTGTCTAACTATGTTTCATACTCGAAACTGTCTTCATCCTTTATGGCTTTTACCTCTCAGTTATCTAGTGTAGAAATTCCTAAAAATGTACATGATGCTCTAAAAGTTCCGAAGTGGAAGGAAGCAGTGCTTGAAGAGATGCGAGCTCTTGAAAAGAACAAGACCTGGAGTGTTGAAGTATTGCCGAAAGGGAAGACTACTGTGGGTTGTAAATGGGTTTTTACTGTGAAGTACAACTCTGATGGCTCAGTGGAGAGATACAAGGCTAGATTGGTGGCGAAAGGATTCACTCAGACATATGGCATTGATTACTCCGAGACTTTTGCTCCTGTTGCAAAATTAAACACTGTGAGAGTATTGTTGTCTATTGCAGCTAATCTGGATTGGTCGTTGCAACAGCTAGATGTGAAAAACGCCTTTCTCAACGGTGACTTAGAGGAAGAAGTATACATGGATAGTCCACCTGGCTTTGAAGGAAATTTTGGCTCACGAGTATGTAAGCTAAAGAAGTCTTTGTATGGTCTCAAACAGTCCCCAAGAGCTTGGTTTGAGAAATTCACTCAATCTGTTAGAAGACAAGGATATTCTCAAGGACAAACGGATCACACATTGTTTTTCAAATTCTCGCCTGAAAGCAAGGTTTCTATATTGATAGTCTATGTAGATGATATAATTGTGACGGGTGATGATGTGATTGAGATGGAGAGATTAAAAAGAAAGCTTGCGTCAGAATTTGAAATCAAGGATTTGGGAGCGCTTAGATATTTTCTTGGCATGGAAGTTGCTCGTTCAAAGAATGGCATTGTCGTATCGCAACGAAAATATATTCTTGATTTGTTGAAGGAAACTGGTATGAGTGGTTGCAGACCAGCTGAAACTCCAATGGATCCCAATGTGAAACTATGGGAAAAAGGACGTGTTATCGTTGATACTAGTAGATACCAGAGGTTGGTCGGGAAGTTAATATATTTATCACATACTCGGCCGGATATTGCTTTTTCAGTCAGTGTTGTTAGTCAATTCATGCATGCACCTTATGAAGAACACCTTGAGGCCGTCTACCGAATTTTGAGATATTTGAAGTCTACTCCGGGAAAAGGACTGTTTTTTAAAAAGACAAATCAAAGAAACGTTGAAGTGTTTGCTGATGCTGATTGGGCAGGTTCGGTGAGTGACAGGAGATCGACATCAGGGTATTGCACCTTCGTGTGGGGAAACTTGGTTACGTGGCGAAGCAAGAAGCAAACTGTCGTGGCAAGAAGTAGCGCTGAAGCTGAGTTTAGAGCGATGGCCCACGGGATCTGTGAGGTATTGTGGATACATAGAATCCTTAAAGAACTCAAGACAACTTTGAAACTGCCCCTAAGATTGTACTGCGATAACAAGGCTGCAATAAGTATCGCTCACAATCCTGTCCAACATGACAGAACGAAGCACATTGAGATTGATAGACACTTCATTAAAGAGAAACTTGAAACTGGGATTATTTGCTTACCGTTTGTGCCCTCTAGCCAGCAAACGGCCGACATCTTAACTAAGGGACTTGCAAGACATATTTTTGAACATTTCGTACGCAAGTTGGGCTTGATTAATATCTATGCGCCAACTTGACGGGGAGTGTAGAAAAGTTAGGAAATTAATCTGATCTGTATGGGATCAGAGTTCAGATTTGAATATTAAGTTTTCTGTTTTATCTTATCTCCTCACTTTTAGGAGCATAAGCTTGTGTAGTTTCTATTTAAATAGAAACTACACAAGCTTATGCTCCTAAAAGTGAGGAGATAAGATAAAACAGAAAACTTAATATTCAAATCTGAACTCTGATCCCATACAGATCAGATTAATTTCCTAACTTTTCTACAATAACATTCACTATCCATTAATAATAAACAAATCAGTTCCTCTTATTTTAGTTACCAAATAATAGTTAATCACTAGCAGTTGAATTTTCATGTGCCTCGTTTTCTCTCTAATCAATACAGGAGAAGACTAATAAAATTACCTCTCTGTACCTAGATAGGTACGCCTTGAGCGGGTCAATGTAATCTTCAAACCCTAAAGTCGCCATTGCCCATAGCAAATCATCCCCATTAATGGTCTTCCGCTTCTCTTTTTGGCACTTATCACTTGCCCTGTTTTACAAACGTCAAATTAAATTTCAAATTATTCTTTTTTTTTATTCCCAATAATTTAATGGCAGAAGTGGCAATAGCAGCAATAAAATTGGTATTTACTATAGTAGCTTTCACCAACTGTGGATTGAGCACATTGAACCACAATCCACATTTACGTTTTTGACCCTTTTAGGAGACATACTGACAAATATACACAAAAATGTACATATGGTACTCTTTTGCACATTCATAAATCATATTGAAAGTTTTACCCCTCAAGAGACGGTTTATCCGCGAGGCTAACTTGAAGTGAATTTTAGCAAATTTACATTTCGTCCCCTTACTAAGTTTTTGACAAAAGAGCAAAAGGCCTTGAACCTAGTGAAGTAGACAAGATATGTCAAAGCTAATATATGTGGGGAACTAATTTTAACCTTAACCATGTCTGAAGTTGAAGACTATTATCAGAAAAAGCCTACGGCATAACCCTTGAAAATAAAAATGCGGTGATCTCCCCAAATTGATATACCATCACGTGAAAGGAAAATGACAGAGCTATTTAAGGGTCTTTATAAGCAATTTTCACCTCCCACATCAACCCCTTATTTCAAAAATTGCAATTTTAGCCTATTAGAGAAACATTGTTATTTTTCCCAGGGGAACCCGACTCAATAAAATTAAATAACATAACAAATATTGCCTTACATATTTTATTGCCAATTTTATTGGTAAAGGATGCCTAATGCTCATGGTTTAGGTCCTAGTCCTACGTAAATAAGTTAGCTTGTGTTGGAAGCAGAAAATAATAATGGGTTACTAGCTTTTGAGGCCACACAAAAAGTCATCTTTTTAGCTGGCCAAACCAATGCATTGCACCTTAAAGGGCAACAAAACTGAGCTGCAACTAAACAAGCTCTAAGTAGCTATTAACAACCAGCTCCCAGAAATAGTTCTAAAATACATGAATTCTGGCTCCGTGGCAGCCTTTGGGGAGCCATTCTTGAAGAAAGAAACATATATGTCGACGACAGTAAACAAAGAAGATGATATAAATCCTATGATTAAAGGAAAATAAGAAAACTCACTCGCTGGTGATAAAGCTGATGAACTCAGAGACACATTCCTGGACGGTATCCTTGGCATCCTTAGCAATCTTTCCGTTAGCAGGCAAAGCCTTCTTCATGATCCTGCTTATGTTAGCTATCGGAAGGTATCTGTCTTGCTCCCTAACGTTGCCTCCGGGGCTCTGCTCCCCTCCGCTGTCCTGTCCCCCGGCTCCAGGAGGACTCCCTACTGTGTCCGCCATTGCCTAGTAAATATAACCAAACCATCATCATCGTACATATATTTTTCTAGCTTAAATCAAAAAACCTATAAAACATGTATAAAGCGGTTATAAAAAAACTCAAAAACCTTGAGATTTCGAATTTTGGGAATTACGTTAGAATGTCTTCAAACTATTCAAATGGGTGTGGGGTGATATTATATCCTGGTTCATAGGTGTTTTATTTTTAAAAAAAAAACATGCTAAAAGCAAAATGGAATATCATAAATCAATCTCTTTGTTTAAAGACTTGTACCTTTTTCAAACAATATGATTCTTTCCATTTAGCATTTTCTATCATAATATATGACACAAACAAAAAAACAAAGAGTACCGGCGTAAAACATACCTCTTATTGTATGATAAATTAATGTATTTTTTTCTATTAAAAAACATAGACAATTCTCTCTCTAATTATTATTAATCCAAAGTTCAACAACCATCAAAAAAATCCCCGAAAACCATCATTAAAAAAAAATACTTGTTACATGTTAAAAACTGCAGAATTGACAACTAAAATTGAAAGAAAAAAAAAAACTTAAAGAAACCTGCAGAATTGACAACTAGAATTGAAAAAGAAAAACTTAAAAAACTGCAAAATTGACGACTAAAATCTTAAAAAACACAACAAAAGAACAACCTAAAAAAAACAGCAGAATTGACTACTAAAATTAAAAAAGAAAAAAGAAGGTTAAAAAAACATAATAATTGTTAATATAATTAGTAATTGAGCAAGAGAGAGGGAAAAGGGTGGGTTTACCTACTATACACTCTAATTATAATAATATAAAAGGCATTTAATATCTATACACAAAACCATATAGTTATAATTATTAAATGTATAGTAGTATAATATTTAAGAGAGAGAAGTGGTTTTATTAACCTTAGTATTTGTAATTGGCGCGCGTGGGAGAGAGATTGTTAGGGAGAGAGATCGAACGATGGAAAGAGATAGATAGAGAGAGAATGAATGATCCCCTGATTTTATGACCCTTTTTTTTTTTTTGCCTTCCTGGGTTTCTGATCTGCACCGTTCGTTTGCTTTTAGTTACTTGTTTCTGGTCTTTATTTTTTGGATCCTACCAAATCATCACTTGTAATGTTATAGTCTCTTAAGTTGTAATCTATACATTATTGTCCCCCTATTATGTAAATATCACACACAAACATAATTAGGTGGTTATATGCAATAATTAGGTGGTTATATGCAATAATTAGGTGGTTATATCACACACAAACATAATTAGGTGGTTATTTTTTCACAATGTAACTTACGAAATTGTTCTTCCTGCTAAGGCTCCGTCTCGCAACAGATTTTTTTTGTTTGATTTTTGGATTTTATATTTTAAAATTTTGTGAGTGTTTAGCGAGTCAAATTATTCACCTTCTAAAAATCTGATTTTTATGCTGAAAAAGCTTAAAAATTCATATTTTTAAAATCTAACTTTTCAGTGGATTTTTAAAACATATTTTTAAAATATGATTTTGGATCAAAAAACCTGTTACCAAACATAGCCTAAGTACAACTTTATTGAAACTTACTATAACCGTGAAAACTCTCTTAATCCGATAAATGTGTACACATACTTTATTATACTTTAAAAGCATCGTTGTAACCAATCGGTGGTGTTTGGGAGCTCCATCGAAAGTTTGACAAGGTATGGAAAGCTTCAATGAAGTTTCGTAAGACCCATGACAAGTTTTCATAACACGTGTTAGACATTAAATAGCTCTAAAACATCTTAAACGCCTCGAAAAAACCTCTGAAACCTTTGTTGAGCTTCTTAAACACTTAGAGAAACTCTCCGAATGAAATAGACGATGCTCGACAGCCCTTGTGAACCTACAATACATTATGTGAGCTTTCAGAAAGCCGACATAGATTTTAATAAGTCTCCTATAACTTCTCGCAAAACTATGAATATGCTCTGACGACTTCAAATACTATGTGGAAAACGACCATTATTTTGTCGAGATCGTGGGATCTTAACATTGTAAGTTTTAGACGAATGACATCTCACCACAATGTTTATCTTTCAAGAAAGAACAAACATGTCATCTACAACTGTGACGATCCAGATTTTCAGGAAGGAATTTCTGTGGTGCGGTGTTGTGCGTCAGTCCCACATCGTCCAGATATGAGAGTACTCGTGTGGTATATGAGTTTAAAGATCCATTTTCTATCCATAAGGCCTTTTAAAGCCGTGCGGCACAATAGCGAGGACGGAACTCCACAGTTACGCGTGCTTAGCTTAGAGTAGTACCATGATGGGTGACCCCTTTGGGAAATTGTGTCAAAGCGGACAATATTATTGATACGGGCGTAGCGGTTCGTTCCGTGGGGCCGGGTCGTTACAACAACAAATCAATATGACATCAAGATTATGAATTTCTTGTCCAAATGACATACCTACATCAAAGAACTTTTAGAAATTCATGTTTCATAAGCACTTAAGTAGTGACCCATTTAGTAGTTACACCGTTATCTAATCTATTTTGTGAATATGTGTATCTCACCAAGATTACCATTAGGGTCGGTCCTAGCAATTTTATACCACAGTTAAGAAAATTAAAAAAGTTGACACCTATCTAACCTTATCGGAAAAGAATATGAAATTTATCGTAAAAAAAAAAACACAAATAAATAAAGGAAATCCGTAATATTGCTCATAATATGACGTAATATTGTCTTCACAAATGATAAAAACAACCTTTGAGGAATACAAGTTATTTGTTTTATCAAAACTACTTATAGTAATTAAAAAACATTAAAAAAAATATACTTGTTTGACGGGTTTTTTCGGCACCTAAACTCGAGATCTGGTATGACTTATATCAAGCCGCCTCCTATTAGTTTTATGCTTCATACTTAGTTTGGGATATAAAGAATGAATATCTTCTCGGTGGAAGTTTTTTTTTTTTATTATTTTCAATCTAATACTCTTAAAACTTGATAAATTTATTTTTCTTTAATTAGTCACCAGTATTCATCATTGGTAACCATAAGAAGATATTGATAAACAACGTATTTAAATACAAAACTAAGCAATAAAATATCAAAAAACTGAAATAACAAAGCTACAAATAATTAAATTACTACTAAAAATACAATACTCGGATCGTAATTGCTAATTCAATTTTTGCTTGATGAAATAACTGTCGAAGATGTTTTTTTGATTTCTTTTTCTTAGTACTAAGATATATTTTGCATTTAATCGGGATTAAATTTATTTATCCACATTTTTTACTTTGTACTCCCTCCGTCCCAAATTGTTGGGGCTATACGAAACTACGTGCAATTTTGACCGACAAATAACTCATATCTAAGTTGTCGAAATCGAATTTTTCAAAAGTTAATCACATAGTTCAAATGTTAAGCTATATCAAAAAATTTTAAAATTTTACATTTCAACAATTTAAAGACGATATATTTGCCGGTCAAAGTTGCACGTAAATACATAAAAACCAAATATTTTGGGACCGATTTAGTAATTGTTTTTATTTATTTGGTTTTAAAATGATCATCAAATTACTAAGGTGTGGTTATCTGTTTTTTTTATCGTACCAAACACTCAAAAGAACTTAACAACAAAATCAATTATACACTAATTTTTTTATTTTTTTATAAAGTACTTAAGTCATGTACCAAAAAAAAGGGTGTTTTAAGTCGCTTTTTTTTAGCCCCCCTCGTTGGTTTTTTAGAGTGTGTTACTGTCGATTATATTTTTATCACATTGGTCCGACCAGTTGTAGGTGTCGTGTGTAGAAAAAAGACAACCTCAAAATCTGAAACAAACCAAACCCTAGCACGTACATATCTCCCTCTCTCTATCATCAATCAACCCTCTAAATTTTATCAAAATATAAATAAAAAAATATTAACCCTCTAAATCTTTTTCTTCTCAATCAATCCTCAAAAGGGGTCTGGTAATAATCATAAATCTACCTAAAAAACTGTGAATAAGTATTAATTAGTTTGGGGGAAAATAAAAGAGAGAAGAATGCCTCCGAAGCAATCGAAAGCCGAAGTAGCAAAGAAGCAGAAGGTGGTAGAGGACAAGACATTTGGTCTTAAGAACAAAAATAAGAGCAAAAGTGTCCAGAAATATGTTCAAACCCTCCAACAAAATGTTCAGAAACCCGAACAAGCTAAACTCGCCGCTAAGGTATGTTTCCATGTTCCCCCGGTTTTGTTATATTTAGTCCATTGTTTTTTTTTTGTAATTTTTATTTATTTATTATTATCTGCGTAACTGGTTTATCTACTGATGAATCATTGGCAGACTGAAAGTCTGTAATTGGGATATTTCCGGTAAAATAAACATTAAAAAGATGAGATTTTTTGTTAATATTGGGTGGGATATTGCCTGTTTTAGCCTACCGTGGTGATTATGGCTGGGTATTGCTTAAAATTCAGTTGATTGATTGACTTTTTAATGAAGTTTTTATTTTTTATTATTATCTGTGCAACTGGTTTATCTACTGATGGTCATTGAGGGACTGACTTTAATACTGAAAAATATCAATATTATGCGTAGTGCTGCTAAAAGGATGTAATCGATGTGTTTTTGGTAAAATAAATATTATAAAGATCAGATTTTTTTATTAATAATGGGTATTTATTACAATATTAAAAAGATCACTGGAGGACTAAATTTAATATTGAATATATCAATATTATGCTGAGTGGTGCTAAAAGCCTAAAAGGTTGTAATCGACATGTTTTCAGTAAAATAATTACTAAAAAGATCGGATATTTATTAACTGTCGGTGGGATATTGCCCATTCCGTGGTGATTATAGTTGGGTAATGCTTACAATTTAGTTAATTGATTGATTATTATTTTATGTGCAACTGGTTTATCTACTGATGATCATTGGAGGACTGACTTTAATACTGAAAATATCAATATTATGTGGAGTGCTAAAGGTCTGTAATCAATGTGTTTTCGGTAAAATAAATATTAAAAAAAAGATCAGATTTTTATTAATATTGGGTGGGATATTGCAAGTTTTAGCCTACCCTGGTGATTATAGTTGGGTATTGCTTACAATTTAGTTGATTGATTGATTTTTATGTAATTATTATTATTATTATTATCTGCGCAACTGGTTTATGTACTGATGATCATTGAAGGACTGAACTTAATATTGAAAATATCGATATTATGCGGAGCGGTGCTAAAAGGTTGTAATCGACATGTTTTTGGTGTAATAAATATTATAAAGATCAAATTTTTATTAATATTGGGTGGGATATTGCACGTTTTAGCCTACCGTGGTGATTATAGTTGGGTATTTCTTACAATTTAGTTGATTGATTGATTTTTATTTAATTTTTTTTATTATCTGTGCAACTTATTTATCTACTGATGATCATTGGAGGACTGGCTTTGATACTGAAAATATCAATATTATGCGGAGTGCTCAAAGTCTGTAATCGATATGTTTTTGGTAAAAGAAATAGTAAAAAGATCGGATATTTATTAACTTTGGGTGGGAGATTGCCCATTTAGCCTACCGTGGTGAATGGTGATTATAGTTGGGTAATGCTTACAATTTAGTTCATTGCTTATTATTATTATAATTATTATATGTGCAACTGGTTAATCTACCGATGATCATTGGGGGACTGACTTTGATACTGAAAAATATCAATATTATGCGGAGTGCTAAAAGGTTGTAATCGACATGTTTTCGGTTAAAGAAATATTAAAAAGATGAGATTTTTATTAATATTGGGTGGGGATATTGCGCATTTTATTCTATTTTTAACTTACCGTGGTGATTATAGTTGGGTATTTTTTTGTAGTTTAGTTGATTAATTGATTTTTATGTAATTTCATTATTATTATCTGTGCATCTAATTTATCTATTGATGAATCATTAGAGGACTGAACTTTTAATATTGAAAACATCAATATTAAGTGGAGTACTAAAAGGCTGTAATCGACATGTTTTTGGTGAAGTAAATATTAAAAAGATCAGATTTTTATTAATATTGGGTGGGATATTGCTCATTTTAGCCTACCGTGGTGATTATGGTTGGGTATTGCTTAGAATTCAGTTGATTGATTGACCTTTTAGTGTATTTTATTTATTTATTATTATTATTATCTGTGCTACTGGTTTATCTACTGATGATCATTGGGGGACTGACTTTAATACTGAAAAATATCAATATTATGCGGACTGCTAAAAGGCTGTAATCGACATGTTTTCGGTAAAAGAAATATTAAAAAGATCAGATTTTTATTAACTTTGGGTCGGATATTGCACATTTTTAGCCTACTTTTAGCCTACCGTGGTGATTATAGTTGGGTATTGCTTACGTTGATTGATTGATTTTTATGTAATTGTTATTATCCGTAGAACTGGTTCATTTAGTGACGATGACTGGTGGAACCGGGATTCATTTATGGGAGAGACTGAACTTCGTATTGATAATTTTTCTTATTATTCAGAGGGATAAAAGATTATTATCGACATATTTTCGGTGTAATAAAAAGTATAAAGATCATTTTTTTCCTCAATATTCGTGGGGCTATAGCTAATTGGAGTCTACTTTTAGCCTACCCTAGTGATGATAGTTGGTATTCTTTACAGTTCAGTCAATTGATTGATTTTAATGTAATCATTATTCTTTCTAGAACTGGCTTATGTACTGATGATCAGCGGAGAACTAGGATTTATTTAAAGGAGGGACTGAACGTTGTACGATTTATTATTATTATTATTATGTGGATGGCTTAAAGGCTATAATCGGCGTATTTTCGGTAAAATAAATAGTAAAAGAAGCTGTTTTTTCCTCATTATGCCCCGGGTCTATGCCCCATTTCAGTCTACTTTTAGCTCACCCTGATGTTGGGTCATTGCACCGGAGATTTATGTTCGTCTCGTTTGTTTAGGAGCTACGGATGGTTTTTGCGACATCCTTTTGTTAGATTCCAAAGAGTTCATTATTGATTAGAGAATATTACCAATAAATGTGTTTTTTTTTCTTCATAAAATAATATATGGATGATTGGATATTAGTTGTAGTCTTGTTGGGTTGAAGCTTTCCAGATTAGCTTTCTTCTTGAAGCTGGACTGCATTTGGTTGATTAACTTTCAATTTTAGTTTTTCTGGTTCTTTGCCTGAAAAAGCTTGAAGCTTTAAGGGGAATGAACTTGCTTTTTTCTCTGTACCTCAAATAATTTTTACCTAAAAGCTGCAACCAAACAAGTTTGGTGATTAAGGTTATTTGGTTGAATAAATCAATGCAAATTATCTCTATACCTTTCTTGTTATTTAATTGAGTGTTTTACTTTGTAAGTGGAGACTTTGCCTTTAACTGCACGTGTTGATTAATTTCAGTCTGTTTTTGCATCATCAGCCAGACAATAGGGGGTACGCTTCATCAGATTTTTACTAAATGGTTGTTTTTTTTTTTTTTGTGAGAGCAGAAGAAGAAGGAAGAAGAGAAGGCTAGAGAGAAGGAGCTGAATGACTTGTTCAAGATTGCTGTTACTCAGCCTAAAGTACCTGTTGGTATGGTTTTACGTCTAATGCTTTACAAAATAAGAACCCTTTCCGAAAAGCCACATATTCATACCCAAGGCATTAGAAAAGAATAACCCTTAAAAAATTGGAGTGAATATATGCGGAAAAGTACAATCATAGGTGTACACGTATTTTGGATAAATAGAGTTTTGACTGGAATACTAGGAAGTCAAAGTTAATATGTCTCAGTGTCTGTGTTCGACATCGTTGGTGTATTTCATACATACATACATATATGTGTGTATGTGTGTGTGTATGTGCGTGTGTGTGTGTGTGTGTGTGTGTAAATATACTTTTAAAACAGAATAAAAACCTTGAAGTGTAGATTATGTTTTCCCATTTGGGTTAGATATGTAGCTTCCTGACCACCGACAGCAAATGGGAAATTAATGATAATTCAAATCTTGTATTTTTTTGTTAATGAGTCTTAAGTAGTTTACTAATCTTATTGCATATGAGATAATATGTGTGGTTTGTCACGAAGTATTCCTATCTTGGCAATGTGACGGTTTCTTCTCTTGTCTGCATGTATACATATGTTATATCAATTCTTAACCACTTATGCATTTAAATTGTTTCGAAGTTATTGGGTTGTAGAAGGAGGATCTTTGCACACATTGTTTAACAGCGCCAGGGCTAGATAAATTGAGGGATTATTCATGCTTGTGATTATATGGATTTTGAAATTTGTTGTTTTTGTAGGAGAACCTTGTAAAACCAAATAAAGAAGTTGAAAATATATAGCATACTGCGCCTACTATTGTAGTATGCTTCATGATGTGGAGACATGTAGCGTTCAGCAGTTGTAGGATTCATCTTAACAATCAGTCAATCATACACTTTACCTAAATTATATATAAATGTGATAGGTATTATTGTAAATTTAAAGTGAAGATGTCTCAGTTTCTGGCTGGGAACTTGTGTCTACGATTTGTTTCAACATACTTAATAGTTCTCGCTTTCATTGAAGGATAGTAATGATGGGCTCAAAAGCCATGATGGATTTTGCAGTATTGCGCTATTCCAATAACATAGGAGATAAGTACCATCGACATGCTATTATTTATCTCTGACGTATATTCTGTGTGCATATGTCACTGCTCGTGCTTTAGAGATGATTGTATATGTTAGTTGTAGGTCTTAATTGTTCTAGTATATTACATGGGGTTTGGACACGCACAAATAAATAAATAAATAATGTGTAATCAGCTATATTGACTAAAAATGATTTACTTTCTACTCATATGTCTCTCCTCTTTACTTGAAGAGTTGATCTTGTCTCTATTTTCCCGAAGGCATTATTCATTAGTTCACATTATTTGATCTATGTTCCCTACATAGGTGTTGATCCCAAGTCGATTGTGTGTGAGTATTTCAAGGTTGGACAATGTGCAAAGGGTTTTAAATGCAAGTTTTCACATGACTTGAACATGCAGAGGAAAGGAGAAAAGATGGATATTTATAGTGATAAGCGCGATGAAGGTTTGAGACAATTTTGCATGCTGTATTAAACATCTATCTAACTAACTAATTACTTCTGCTCATATTTTTATACTAACTCATTTACCTTGTTTTTCTTTGGGATGCTAATCTTTTAGAAACAATGGACGACTGGGACCAAGAGACACTGGAAAAGGTGGTGGAGTCGAAGAGGTTGGAGTATAATCATAACAAACCCACAGAAATAGTATGACTTCTTGCCTTAGTGTATATTTTTAGCTCTTTTGTGATTTCTAATGTTACCACCACGACTTTATAAAAGGAAAAAATATACATAATGCACAAATTAATTTGTAACATCGGATTTCATTATGCTTGTAAATACTTTGTCACCGTCTCTTACAAGAGTTTTAAGTAATTATAGGGAGGAGATATAATAATTTATATCTTCAACATATTTCTTCACATGTGGGATGCGGCCTCACCTTACTGCATTGCTGAGCTGAAAGTAAACTAGATAGCAGTCAAACCAAACTTAGGTAGTAGTAAAACCTGACTAGAAGTCTTATACTTTTGGATTGATAAGAAAAAAATCCTTGTAGATAAGCTGTTGATACTATACTATATTAAGTATCTTCTGTAGTGCTGCTGATTATTTTCTGACCATAGTGAGTTTATCTAAAATTTGCAAATTTTTAACAAAACTATAAAAGAGACCGAGGGTCTCTTGTGCAACATTAAAGTAGTCTCAGGTCCATAGGCTGCTTAGTATTTAAGCATGCTAATGGGGATTAAACTCCGTAGTAAGCTTGGAGCTGTCATTAATTTCCTATTGTTAGAATTTTTTGGCAGTGCTAGGAAATGTAGAGTTGCATATGTTTTAAGTTGGTTGTAGCGAATAAGAACTTAGTTTATTGAATTGGAGATGACAGTGTTAGAAACTAATTATTGTTTTTTGTGCTGTTGTTGTTCTTAGTTTCTCCTCCTGACAGGCCTTTAGTATGGCGTTTGTACTTTCTTGTTTGCTCTCTTACTCGATGCCTGAATGTATCTTTAATAATCTTGCTCCTGATAGATAAATTGACTCTTTTTTTATTTATTTGGACTATTGATAGCCTTGAAATGGAGCAGATTTCAAAATATAGGATGAGTATACTAACTAATTTTTAGATGATCAATGTTTGATTGAAATAAATAGTGTTGTCACGGGACTCTAGATAAAGTAACAAATTAGTTGTGAACCTAATTGTATGAAGAACTATACATGCGCGTCTGTTTGAACTTTATCTCTCTTTTTTTGGCTGATATAAATCTCATCTATTTAGGTGTTAACAAGTTGGGATAATAACTGCTCTTAACTAAAGTTTAGGTGGATAACTAGGACTCAAACTGCTTACAATGAAATTTTGAGGGCCCACACAGTCTTCTCCTCGATAGTGATTGTTAAAGAAATGGAGACAGTAAGTTGGAGGTGTAGAGATTAAGGGGAAAACAAGGTGGTCCCTTAAGAAACCCTCAACCCAAACAAATAATTACTCTTGGTAGGCGCCTAGGGCCTTTGGCGATTAGGGGAAAACAATGTGGTCCCTTAAGAAACCCTCAACCCAAACAAATAATTACTCGTATGTCCTCAACCTTGTTATTAAACAACATAAAAGACCACAATAGATTAACAGGATTATGCAACTTAACCCCGGCTGTTCTAGATTGAACATGCTACATCATGTTTCCGTGTGAATATGTGACAGCTATCCCTCATTATATAGGCAGTCAAACAAAATAAAATAAAATAAACAAAAGGCAGAACAATATATATATATATATTTTTTTAAAATATTATCGGGCGGAAGTAAGAGTAGGCACTTTTGTTGTACTTGCCAATTTATTAACTGATTGTTCTTCTGATTTTTAATAGGTTTGTAAGTATTTCATTGATGCAGTCGAAAAGAAACAGTACGGTTGGTTTTGGTCTTGTCCAAATGGCGGTAAGGAATGTCACTATAGACATGCTCTACCACCAGGATATGTGTTGAAGTCGCAGATGAAAGCCCTTTTGGAGGAAGAGGCAGACAAGATGATGCCTATTGAAGAAGAAATTGAGAATCAGGTATAACTAATAACTTTTCATCATCTTTGCTATGATATTCCATAATTCTTTCTGCAATTGAAGTGCTTATCTTCAATTAAAAATAATTCACTTAATTTCTAGCTTTATGGTCCATCAGTTTTGTACTCATTCAGGGAGTCTCACGTGAGGAGACGGGGAACTTTTATGGCACAGTTCTTTCCCCTCATCTTTCCAATTCCCAAAACTTTGCATGTATATAGAGACACTTTTAACAATCCTGATGCATTGATTCCACAAACAAAACACGTGATAATTAGAAATGTTTTCTTCATAAAGACGGGTCTTCACACAAATGTGATTAATTTCAAACAGTTAAAGGAAGAATGAACTGTTACGATTTAGTTCTTGTATTTTCTAGAAGTAGAAAAAATGTGTGTGCTTTTCTATTTGACCATACAAAAGAGTAACCATATAGTGCTTTTGAAGTTGCTTATCTGGAAAAAAATTAATGTCCTGCATTTGTAAACAAAAGATGAGAATTTGATGAGATAATCTAGATGGAACATTTGTTTGGCCAGTGGGCAGTGAGGCATAAGTAGCTAAGCAACCTGAGCAATGTCAAGTAGCCTGGAGCTGATAACTGTAATTGTTTCTTTTCTTTAATAAACACAATGTTTCTTGAATACATATTGGTAAAGACTGTTGGTGTGTAGAAAAGACACGACTATGCCATTTTTTATTTATAGATAAATTGGGCAAGTATGTAATTGACTTTAAAATTTTACATCGGGCGACTTTTTAATAAATTTGTTCCAGAGATGGAATACAAATGAACAAATATTAGATACTTCCCAAAAATAAAACCAACCTCAGGTAAAATTGTTAAATCATTCTGAAAGAGATAGACCTCTTTGCAACAAAGTGGCATCAATTGCTTGGGAAACTATATTTTTTGTTCGCAACCAGCTATCCATTCAGATTTAGGATCAATTTATTCTTTTTACAACATTTTGGTTACGGTTTCAAAAGGCGCTAGGCGGAATTGAGGCGGAGAGGTGCTGCCTAGCCGTCTGACCGCCTAGGCGGGAAAATGACTTTTGAACGTTTTTACATGTTTTTATTGGATTTTCATGCAACATATATGTTGTAAATAGTATTATCATGTTAAATCAAGCATTTAAAGTCTATTAGCTTAACGATATACCATTGCAAAGCAATAAATATTATGATAATAATGTTCGAGAAACCACCTAGATGTATGTATCTATCTGACACTGGCCGCCAATCAAAGAGAAAATATGTTTAAGATATGTTTTATTTTATTTTATTGCTCTATATATATTTATTCTAACCTATTTTAACTTATTTTAACCTGTTTTAATCTTTCGACCCATTAGAATTTGGGTTGGCCCAATTTAAAAACTATTCTAAAACGCCTAGCAAAAGTCGGGGCAACTTTTGCAGCGAGGCACCGCCTAGCGCCTAGGCGGCCGTCTTTTAAAACAGTAATTTTTGTATTTTCATCAGGTCAAATAGGGTTACAACTTACATGTGAAAATTGGACATGAAGATATAACTTGGACCTTGGTATTAGATACATGCTGATTTTTGGTCTATAACGAGTTGTTTCCCTTTTCTAATAAGTCCTATATGTTCTATGGGATTGAATACGCACTTTAGTATGGTATGAAGAGCCAGCTATTGGTGTTGGATTCTATTTCCTATCCGCTTGTTATACCTACTATAAACCTGTGGTTAATCCTAACACTCAGGTTATTTTTTCTAAAGACATCATATTTATAAAGCTTGTAATTGGTTTATCAAACAGAAATAATAAAAAGTGAAAGTAGACTTGGAAATGGGTTCTGTTTTATACAGGTATAAGTATCACTTGAGTAGGTATAACTGCATAAGGGTAACAAATAATTATAACTAGGTTCTGTTATATATATATTAGTAATCGTGCCCCATGCGTTGCGTGTGCGACGCGTAGTGCGATAAAAATGGAGTAGAAAATAAGTGTAGTTATGATACAAATACGTGGAGAATAAATATATATATATATATATATATATATATATATATATAATATGAAAAGACTTAAAAATAATTTAGAGTGGTTAAAGAGGGATAAAAAGTGCTATTAGTTTTACTTTTTATATTTTTTATGAGTAAGGTATCATTTTAATTAATAAAAGAGTATAGGGGTATTTTTGGAAAAATAATGGCAAAATTTGGCAGCTTCAAAATTCTTGAGTTTGCTTATTATAATGAAAAAAATATATATATAATATGAAAAGACTTAAAAATAATTTAGAGTGGTTAAAGAGGGATAAAAAGTGCTATTAGTTTTTACTTTTTATATTTTTTATGAGAGTAAGGTATCATTTTAATTAATAAAAGAGTATAGGGGTATTTTTGGAAAAATAATGGCAAAATTTGGCAGCTTCAAAATTCTTGAGTTTGCTTATTATAATGTATGATGATGATGTATGATATATATATACAGATAATAAAAAAAAAAATATATATATATATATATATATGTATATATAACTTCAGTGAAGTCTGGTCTTGCTCATGTGAAGTAATAACAATCCGTATGAGTTTTCCTTCCCCCATTTCTACTTTACTTTTTATTGGATGGTTGCATTAAGAATAATATATAGGACCTTTTACAGTTCGAACACAGAAGGAGCTATAAGAAAAGACCAAAATTTATCATTATACCTATGATATCATATTTTTGAGAGTTTTGAGTCGTGCTCTTCCCAAATATTTTAGCTTACGTGACAGTGGTGGGTAGAGTAATAACTGGAAAAATGCAAAGAGCATGATAACCTATTTAACTGAACATAATAGAAACTTGCAATACATGGTGAGTGATGTCTCTGTACTTGAAAGTAATGCTAACATTTCTACTAGTCTTAAATACGTATCTAAACAGGTTAATATTTTTAGGGACTAATACTCTTCAGGAAAATTTGGATATAAGAGAAGGCTATCCAGTAAGTTTATTGGGGGTTTCTCTTTAGTAGGATGATTGTTGCTCCTGAAGCAATTCTTTTAGAATCTCTAATGTCCGAAATGCAGGTTCCGTAGCTGTGCAGTGAGTACAGAGCAAACTATTTAAACACCTTTTCTAAATATTATCATTTGCTCACCGCAACAAATGGAATATGCCTATTTTGGAGGTTCCCTTACTAGTACTCCATTTAAATAAAAAACAGGTAATCAGAACAGTATGTGAAATATGATATAACAGAATGCTCATCTCATATTAGTGTGTTAGGGTAATTATACAGTGTCATCTATCTCTTTAAAGATACTAGTTATCTGCTTTTTTTCAGATGGGTAAGATGGTTATTTGTTGGGACTTGAAATGCATTTTTAAGTAACTAGTAAGAGGAAAAGAGAGCTTATATTGATGCAGCACTCTCAAATCTTTCATCATATTAAGTAGCGGTTTTTGTAATTGTCTCCTTTTATTTTATCAGCGTGCAAAAATAACAACTACAACTCCAATGACTACCGAATTGTTCTTGCAATGGAAGAGGAAAAAGATGGACGAAAGAGAAGCTGGCTTGGCTGCCAAGAGAGCTGAGAGAGCGAAGAATGATCGGATGAGGTAATTTATAATTATTACCCTCTTTGCTTTTTAGTTCTTTTTTTATGAGTAATTTTGCATTCTAATTTCGTCTGATACCACCTCTCAACATCCTTGACACTGCTTTTCTATTCTCTCTGCAGTGGTCGTGAGCTATTTCTTTCAGATGCAAGCTTGTTTGTTGATGATGCTGAGGCCTATGAAAAATACAACAGAGAAGAAGAGCAACAACCTGATGTTACTGAGAACAAGGTAATTGTGCGTTCATTCTGACATGATGCTTTAATTTTAACTTCAGATGTGCTGGGAGATGACTTCTTATGATGAAATTGTAATTTGAACTCAATAATCTCAAAAGATAACAAAACAAATCCAAATGTAAGCAATGCCACTGCCAGCAATTTCGTCTCATTCTTCATGATTTTGTTTGAAATTTCGTTACTAGTCTAATTGAACTAGAGAAGCCAAAGCAAACAGAAATAAATTAAATAACAGTACTCTTACGATCCCACTCTTATCTCTGAATCTTCAGAAAATAAAGGTACACATAATAAACAGAAAGCCATCTTAGTGTAATTTGGGGATTGTATACTGTGGAAATAATTGGCCTCCCTATGAGCATCAAGATGGGTGAAGCTTTCTTTTTGAGAAAGTAATCTCAGTTCCAGTCGTTGCTCTTGTGAAAAAAGTACCATAAAAAAGAAAAAGGTGAAAATACCTGGCATACCGGGATGACTAATAGGTATGGAAAACTTGCAAAAACATGTGCTCATTGCATCTCATCTCTCAATTACACCACATCGTCACTGCACCTGGATAATGAAAGTTCTCTCCTAAAATCTGTGGGAGGAATCCTTATCATAAATGTATTTTATGATACATGGTGGTGAAGTTATGTAATCCATCATTTGATCCCTCATCATTACATAATTTATTGTACAACTGTTTAGACAAGCATATTTTTAATAGTTGATGTGTATTTTTTTGGCCTAAGGTAGAATATCAGATGTAAAATGAAACTACATAGACACTTAAAAATGCTTCAACCGGCCCCTATTTTGTTACTTACCTGATCTTATGTCTGCATTTATCCCATTTTGGTGCTTCGTTAAATCATTCCTTCCTTTTTTCACTTGTAAGTCCAAAAATGTTAATTCCTCAAACTTGGTGAAGATTTTTCGTTCTGTTGTTTTGCCTTTTCTAATACTGACTGCGTTAGGCCTATTCTTGTTCAATGTCCTTCCTATCTCTTTCTTTTTGGAGTTTTATCAAAAGAGAAAAATATTAAAGTTGTGTCCCTCCATTTAACTTCAACTATAGGTATATTGATGTATGTTATTTAATTATTATGATTGTCTAAATTGTCAGGTCCAGGCAAATCATCCAGCAAGTGGTCCAAGTTCTTCATCCAATGTAGAAACAGAAGCTGAGTTTGATATAGACGAAGATGACGATGATGAGCTGGATATGGATGAGTTAGATGAGCTTGAAGCAAGTCTGTCAAGAACATCGATTCAAATTCGAGAACCGGGTATTGGGTCATCGGCTTGATAGGAAGGGCTGAGTAAATAATCCTCTCTTTGGGAAAGAGATTATGGTCGAGGCTGTTGAGTTAAAGCTAGTATGCACCACATTTGGGGGCATATCTATGCCAACATGGGGTTATGTATTTTTATTTTTTTTGTGTGGAAGGCAGAAATGAAGTTTTGTTGACTCAGTTTTTTCTTCTTTATTTGAGCAAAAGCACTCGCAGCTCTCTGGAGAATTAATCTAAGATGTTCACTTTTTTGTTTCCTTCTCTTTTTGACAAAGTTGTCTGTTAAAGTTAAAAGTTGGATTATTTTGATGTACTACTCACATTTATAAAACGTTTTTGCATTCCATCTCATTTGTGGAAGGTAGAATCCCTTGCAAAAATGAGCAAGCTCTTGGTCCATTGGGATCTTATACACTTCCGTCCTGAGGTGGTTTAAGAATTAAATCTGCGTTTCATGCATTATGCGTACAAACAAGTTAAAATATATAAATTATAAAAAAAAAAAAAGAGTTAAAATGTATAAATTATACCAGATCTAAAGTTGCAGATTTAAGATTATTTAAATTTGGATTTTGCTGTGTCTTGGTCCTCTTGGATTGGTCTAAATTTCACATTAAATGCCTAAAGGGGGATTAGTGCCATTAACTTTTGATGAGCACAAGATGGTTTATATTTAAATAAACCGACAAATTGGAGTATATTTAAAGGTGAGAAAATATCTTGAGTTTTGACTTGTTGGGGAGGACGATCGTATGTCAGTATACAAAGTTATAAACCCAGTACCTATTATACGTACTTGTAGAACTTTTGCAATTAATATATCCTTTTTTATTTTTTTAAATCACAATTAATATATCTCTAAGACTCTGTTAGTTAACAGTATTAATAGAATGAGATTGGACTAAATATAGTACAGGGCCACTAATAACTTTGGTAGTGTTATTTGACATTGGACTCTAAATAAAATACAGATGTATTAGAAATGACTCCAAATTCATGGTATATAGAGAAACCCACCCAGGGGTGGTATTGTTAAATCGACTTTATCATTAATGCACAAAATTGCCCTTGAGATCAGTATATCCCATCTCTCTCTCTCTCCCTCTTCTCACATATACAAACCAGAATATGATAGATACATACAAATACTCCCATTCAATACATTACCACCATGGCCGATTGATGTCTATTTTCGATTAAAGTTTAATTCTTCATCCCTCTTTTATTTTTGTATCTTTTTTTATCCACAATCACCATGGTAAATAAAATTAACTCTCCTTTTTCTCACTTTGTTTGAAACTTTTATTCTCTAGCTATTTTTATTTCCCTTTATATATCTTCACATTTTTTTAATATGATAAATTTGAAGTATAAAAATTCAGTTTTTTTTTTTCACAGCTCATCTTTAATTCGAAATTAAGTTGAGAACAAGTTTCAAAATTGATGCTTACAAGAATTATTATTGCAAAATTGAAGATGCCTTTTAATTGTTGAAATACCAAATTTTTATTGTAGTTCCGGGGCTCGTTTTGGCTAGAGGGGTAAATTAATGAAATTGTATGTTTAGCTGATGTAAGTACTAGGAAGGGACCAAAGGGTGATGCTTTAATTCAGTAAATTGTCTTTGCTCCCTGTACAAGAATTGCAAGAAGGAAAACCAATGCTTAATATATTTTATGGTCTTAGTTGGTGTAGCTAAGTTCTGGCTTATTTTGCGTAAAGCTGGACTGAGTTTGCAGAAAGTGGGTACTGCCCGCCCTTCTCGTATACTTGGCTTCTTTTGCTCATCAAAGTGTGCTTTCTTTATTTCCCGCTCTTGCATTTTGGAAAGCCAGTTTGATATGCTTCACGCTTCTGTGGAGCTGTTGATCTTTTAAACAGAGGAAAGATCAACAGCTATTAAACAACTTACTATGTTTTTGTTAATTGTTGTTAGAATCGAGTAGTGTGCTTAGTGATATAGTTAGTTCGGTTAGCTCTGCTAATCTGACAACATTTGGTATTTACTGTATTTAGTGAATGATGAAATGGCCATGAAGTTTCATCAACTTAGTTTTGGACAAAATAAAAATAAATTTATCTATATTCAAGTCCCAATATGCTCTTTTTGTTGACTTACGTTAAGCAAATCTCGTACATCTGTTATAGCTTTTGAAAAGCCGCAACTTGTATGTTTACAAGCGGTTAACTTTGCTTTGCTGATCCCCTATTCCCTTATAAGCTGGTTTATAAGGATTTGCCTTGCTGATCATTAACTTGACTGATGTTCTGTTTCTCTTGCATTTGAACTCCATATGAACTTTGACTTACTTTGAGATATGGTTCAATTTTTATCAGGTTATCTAAATTAATCAAATTCCGAGAATGTGACTCACTAGGGTAAACAAAGAGAAAAAACAAGAATTGTTAATTTTTTTGTTCCCTTTTATACAATGACAGGTTGTTTCTGCTTGGGTTGGGGAAATACGGGAAAAGAAGATTGCTGAAGCATATCGCATAACTTTGTGGTGAATAGATCACTAACTCAGGTGGCAAGCCATGCTCAAAAGTACTGTTTAAACTCGAGGAACAAAGAGAGACGACGATCAAGCATACATGATATTACCACTGTAAAAAATAATGAAGATGTCATCAACAAACTTCAGTTACAGGTCAGACAAACAAACCGACCAACCAACCAGCCATCGCCACCTGTCACAAGTACTCTAGTCGGCATACCAGTCAATCTTTACACAGCTGCTAATTTTGCTTATCGGATTAGAGCGCCTAATCATGGACCAATGACTTATCCGATGACTCATTGACGAGGTTTTAGCAATAGATTCTTAGAATTTAGTGGGAATACCATTTATGAGCTTATTTTGAGAAATATGAATTGGTTTGCTGGTTAATGAGTTTTAAATTTTGCATTGATCTATATAGATTGTAAAGACAGCTGATAATGTGGAAGTTTTGAGAAATATGAATTGGTAACTTATGTTACTCATGTATTGACTCTGTATTTCAGTTTAACTATTAATCAGTGAAATACAATGTATGTAACTAGTTATTGTGTACCGATGATATGATGTAATGAATTTTTATTTTATAAAATTGTATGTATTGTTAATGAAACGAGTTTAATTTAAACAAACATGAAATAAACATAGTAAAATGATAAAATACTAATTGAATGCATATTAGTCCAATAGAAATATAGTCGTCATGTAAACAAACGTGATTTTGGACAACAAATACTATGGACAATAGTCCATTCAAACAAACACAAAATTGGACTCATCAATAGCATTCATGGTACATCACTAATCCTACCTTCATTAATAATACTCCTTGAACATCATGTCTCGGGACTATTAATCCCGGTACCAAACGAGGCCTAAACGTTCAAGATTTTACCATTGTTGCTACCAACACAGATGTGATAAAACATGCAACGTGCAGACATAGCAATGGAGAACCAATATAAGCAAATAACTCATCTCCGGTTTTCCAGATTTCATTTCCTGCTATAGTTGCATGCCTGTTTCGTGAATACTTCAGTTAAAAGATGACAACCATTACATTTCAGATTCAAACCCAATATTCCAAAATCCTTCAGGCGTCGAGGGGGGTGCAAACCTGTAACGATGTCTGGAGACACCATCGTGATGTTCACACCGTATATCTGTATTTTTATCCCCGCCATCAGGAAGTACGGCATCATAGAATTTCCTACACTGCTTACATTCTATTCCTTTTAGATTTTCCCTTTCGGCCCGCTTCCTCACTGGTTCAATATACTTAAAACCACTTTTAACGACGGGCCCTGTAGCCGGCTTCTTTGAGGACAAATCCTGAGTTTCTTCATCATCTATGCTGTCGATATTGACCTCTTTGGGAGCAAGATCTGGTATATTATCAACTTTTTTGTCCTTCGAGGACTTTTTTATGTTTCCGATGATATTCTCTAAGGGAGTATCAAGAAAATTATCATGTGGGTCAAACCCGTCTTGCTGTTGATGTGAACGTGTACCTCTCCAAGAAGAAAGAGATCGCTTTGTGCCAGATAATAAGCCAGATCTGGTGTTAACAGGCTCAATTGGCGCAGTGGGAGAATTTGAAGTGAATAGTAACTCTTGATTTGGAGCTTTCATGCCACTATCTACACCAGGGGCTTTTACAAACAAAAATAAGTACAGACCAGTTAGCATGAATAAAAATGCTTTACGGAAGACTTAATCACTGAACTTGCAAACTATAATCGCCTTGAAGATGTTGGCTACATATTACAACTCAGGTCAGAATTTCTTTCGTTAGATAGCTAGTTTTTTAATCAGTAAAATTTAATCAGCTTCATTGTGTTTATCGATATGAGCAGCTGTACATTTAACACAGGTTTAATCTAACATAAAACTTTAAAACTAACATCAAACTATATGCACATGAGAACACAAGCCAAAATGATAACGTGAGCACCTTGAAGCTTACCGGGAGAATTAAATGGATATTGACCCGGCTTTGAAGAATTTCCCTCATCTTTAATTTCATTTGGACGATTTGAACATTCTGTGGTAAGACCAAATTTTGCAAGCAGGAATTTGTATTGAGATTTCAAATTTTTATGAACAATAATCAAATCCCCTCTTTTTTTCTTCTCAGACTGCAACTCCGAGTCTTTTTCTTCAATCTGCTCGAGCAATTTGCCATGCAATTCCATCCCTTCAGACGTCTCCTTCGCTCTCTGCCTGAGCCCAAGTTCAAGTTTATCAACTTTTTCCTGTGAGCCAATTCGATCATCCATAAGTAACAAATTTTCCCTCTTTAGCTTTTCCACTTGTAGTGCAGTCTTTAGCAACTCTTTTGTATTCTTATCTATCTGTTCAAGGTATTGTTCTTGCAACTTCCTACCTTCCTCCACTTCTTCATTTTTTATTTTCATTTTCCTTTGAAGTCCATTCACAATCACTTCTAAACTTTCTATTTTGCCATAGAGTAATTTCTTCTCCTTTTCACACTCATCCAACAACTGTTGATTGTTTAAATTCTTTAATACATATGAATCATTCTCTTTGAGTAGAATTTCGTGCACGGTTCTTTCCTTCATCACTTCATTACACTTCTCCTGGAGCTGCTCTCGACTCATTCTGACATTTTTCTCCAAACTTTCAATTTGGTCAAGGAGATCGTTTTTCTTTTGTTCCTGCTCTTTCAATTGATTTTCTTTTTGCAGAATCGAATTTTCTTTTGACTGAACCAATTGCAGCAATCTATTCTGCAGTTCCATACCCTCGTCGACTTCCTTCGATTTCTTCACCAGTTCTTCTCGAATTTTCTGAGCTTCAAACTCTACAGTTCTTTCTTTTTGAATAAGCATGAGGTTTTTCTCTACAAGCTCCTTCAAATATTTCTCACTGTTAGCAACATCAGAGGAGTTTGTCTCAAAAGGTTGGGCTAAAAATTCTCTGTTGCCAACACGCTCTGCATTTTCTAACTTGAGGGACTGATTTTCTTCCAGTACCATCTTATTTTCCTCTTGTAGCCTTTCTATTTGCAGCACAAGATCACTTTCCTTGTTTTTCCATGCATCTTCCGCCGCTTCCCTGGCGTCTTTATAAATTTTCTGTAACATTTTAGAATTTGATTGAAATTTTGGAAACAACTGGCTGCAAAAAATATATTCTATCTGAGAAATCCGGTCTTTAGCTTCCTGAATTGATGCAACCAGTATGGTACTTAAACTAGAGACATATTTCGCATCGCCAACGTCGTCAATGGGATAAGGCAGCTGTGGATATTTTATAATATTTCTATCCATCCACAAAGAGTAACTGAAGAATAACTGCACGACTGAAAAATAAGGAACAATAATCGCCAACATGTGAATGAAAACAGTCCGTAAGCACATATAATACGGAGTCAAACTTTTCTGAACTTATATACCATGAACTAAGCACTAATTCAATATAAACAGACATTAGGCCGTTCAGAAAACGAGGCACTTTCTTTTTTGACGTTAATACAACGAAGATCCATTTGTACAACTTATCAAATGATTTGGTATGTTACGTCCAAATGTCAAATAACCCAATAAATTGATCTTTAATATTAAATGAGTCCGACCCGTATACGAAATTAAAAGCCACGACTTAGGGTAAGTTTACTTGTTGCTTTTAAGCTAACTTAATAAGCTACCTTATCAAATGAAATATATTAAGCATGTAACAACTAAAAGTCAAATAACCCAATAAAATATCGAAAAACCTTTATAATTCGCCACAACCGACAAATCCAGCGACATTTTCAATTTAAAAAACGGGACTCTTTTCGATGTTAATTATCGAATGAAATATATTAAAGCATGTGACAACTGAATGTCAAAGAACCGAATAAAATTATCGGAAAACCTATAAACTTTGCCACAGTCGATATTACCAGGGACAAAGGCAGCCCATTGAGAAAAAAAACGATCTTTTAAATTAAATGAAACCAACCCATTTGCGGAACCAACATACAAAAGCTCTGAGTTCATATGGTTGTAACTTTTAAGCTATAAGCTATAATTTCTTCAATATGATAGTAAATGCTATCAATACATAGTAATTGGTGGAATGTGAAAATAACCTGGCATTTTAAATAACTGAAGAAAATAAAATTGACCCATAAAGCTAATTAAGTGTTGGATAGTAACCCTAGTTTGAATTTTGCAATATCAATCCAATTAGAACAAAAACCTAGTAGTATTTTAGAAACAGAAAATATGATCACCAAAATATAAACAGAAAATAGATAAAAATGGAGATAATAGAAAGAGGGACAAACCTTAATTGATCACTTAGAGCGTATTAACGGAAATGGAGGGAAATTTACGCCTTTTTTGTGGAACTAAATAAGTAGATTGAGAGAGAGAGAGATATTTTAATTTTACTTTTTTTGTTGTTGTTGTAATCGATATTTGAATTTTACTAAATGTAGTATATGATCATTTTAGAAATTAGATTAATTATAAATAAAGGTGGTGCTATTTTTGTTTGTTACCCATTCTAACGTCATATTTTATTTACACATTTATATTTGTTACGGTTATAAAACAAACTAACATACGGTATAAACTAAAGTGTCACATAGGCTCACTAAAATATGACCAATGCAACACTAACTCATGCCTCGTTTCTTTAGTAACGATAATAGCAATACTTTTCGACTATGTCACGGTAACAAATAAAGCTGATATTAATATTACATACACGAAATATTAATAAACTGTTCATTTGATTTTTATTGTGGTTGGAACATTTTACAAATTTACATTTATATCTATAATAAATAAACTTACAAAATACATATGTAAATTTTAATATATATACACTACACCCAATTTACTCCAAATACCCCATTTTCCAATACCAACCCCTATTACTCTAAATACCACAATTTATCATCATTTCTAATCTCATGTTATTAATAGTATTGCATCTACTTTTCGTATCAAACACGGTATTTGTGGGCCCAACAGTATTTCTAATACATACTATCATAATCCCACCTTAATCCCATCGTACCAAACGAGGCCTAATATTTTTAAATTTTCTAACACTAACAAACATATATACTCAACCGCCGGAGATGCTCTTACGTACTCCAAATTTTAACAAGTGTTTTACTAATATAATAGTATAAAACATTTTTATTGTCATATAATTAATCATTAATGGAACCACAAAAAATATTATTAATATAAATTTAAAATTAAATATATATACTGATATACATAATATACGATACATGTACATTGTTTATATAAACAAACAAACGAACATGTCAATAAGTAATGACAAAATATGACAAGTTGAAATATTTTGGGTTCAATAGGGAGGCGTCATGTCGACGAGCTATTACATACCACACAAGTTAAAATATTATTATAGAAACTCAAAAAATTAAGTATCGTAGCAAACAAGCTTACATAAGTATTTCAAATCACGGAAGCTTGATGTAATTTATTTTTTTGCAATAAAATATCATTTATTACTATAATTAGGTGAATTTATTACTAAACAGAGCAGGGGCGGAGTGATAACCAAATGATTGAGCTTGTCAAAATATAGGCACATAATATTTTCAAAAGATAAAAAGAACGGAAAAAACGGATTGTATACATTTTTGTACCTCCATTTCTTCATTTGTTCACTTTTTTTTTTTTATATCGGTTTCATAATTTTTCTTTTTTTACCCTAGTTTTATTTTTGGTCAAATGTGACTTTCTTTTTTAAACTCTCAAAAACCGCAGCAAAAAAGCCATGTGCATTTACGTAATTACCATTGAAAATTGACCAGAAAGAAAAAATAAAGGAAACAATTATAAAAGGAAAAAATAAGAAACGAAGGTAAAAAAAACAAAAATACGAAGAAACGAAGCGGCAAAAAGTAAAATTAAGAAACTAAGGTAAAAAAAGAAAAACAACAGTGGCGGAGTCAGGATCAATAGATTGAGGGGTGGATTTAAAAAAATTAATACGAGGCTAAATCGCTATTTCCGTTAAAAAAAATGCACTGTAAAAAATTATATTTTGAAAATATGGGGACTATATCAGCCCCATCTATCTCCTCAATTGAAAAAAATGGATGAAAATGAGTTTACAAAAATATAAAAAAAACCCCGGAAAATACAAGCTTCTATTATACACTCGCTTTGCTTAGATATATACGGACAATCAAATATATATATGTTACACAATTTCATTATACTCACTTTGCATAAAGATCCACCAAATATTTTCTAAAAAGTTTAATTGCATCCACCCTATATGTTATTATAATTATTTTTTAGTTTAATATTTAAAAGATGTGTGTATGTTAAAGATAACTTGCAATGTTTTTTTTTAAGTATTACTATTATGAGCATATAAAAATCATAATTCGTTATTTCAGTAATAATATATAATTTTGAAAGGGGTTGTCAAAAAAACATTTAACGGATTGTCAGAATACTTTATATATAAATTATTTTGAAAAAAAAATATTGAAAAAAAATTATATTGGAAAATTGTGGCCCTTGAAAGAGACTCACACAAATTACTAAATACTATGACAATATAAAGTTTATTCTTATTTATAACTAACCCGTGAATTCGTTCTCGGGCTTTGTACACACCGTCCGTCACACTATGGGAGTTGGCCATGCCCGAAGTCGTTACCTTAACCGCAAGGAGGGGGATGCCGAAGCCACAACTAGTGACCGGAGTGAAGTCGTAAAAAGCTAGCCGCGGCTGGATGACTTCCTTTTATTATTATATATATGAAGTTTATTCCTATATATAGAGTACTTTTCATAAAAATATTTTACCATATGTAAAAAAGTTATGGTATAAGATTAAAGATCGCTTTTTTCCTACACAATCGTTTCTTAAGAATATTGTAATATAAATACTGTAACATTTAAAGATAAATAACCATGACAGAAATCTTGTATTTGTGTTAGTATTTTATGTAATTCTAAATTAGTAGACTTTTTTTTTTTAATTTTGCAAACACTATATAATTGTGTAAAGTATAATTGTTTTTTAGTGGTTTGTAAAAGTTAATATGATAGAAATTGTATTGAACCAAATAACTTGTTCTTTAATTTTACTCTAATTATTTTAGCTGTATAACCCTAAAACAACTAAAAAGAGTTTGTATTATTGAGATTTCTCTTCTTCTTTTTTTTTTTTTTTATAAAAAGAAAGTTTTACATACTACTGATATAAATTATGTCACGCATTTCACTACTAGTATTACGGCTTATTAAAATTTTGAAGGGAATATGACCTTCTGTAAATACCACACCTGTATATATATAGGTTAATTAGTAGAATAAAATAACTTAAAAAGGACATATATCACTCACATGTATTTTTTTTTTCTAAATGTATTAAACCTAAACAAACATTAATTTTTGACAGTAAAAGAAAACACTGAAAGCTTATAATGGAAAACAACAAACATCTACTGACTTAATATTTTATAAAAGCACCTATAATAAGAAATGATATTACTTAAAGTGTTTAAAAAAAAAAGTCTTTTTAAATAGTTTATAAAAGCACCTAATTAATAATTAAGAAAGAAATGATACTAAAAGTCTTCATTCACAATTATAAAAAAAAAACATATTCTTTTAAATATTTGTGAGGGAATATTTTCATTTTATAACCGTTTATTCGGTTTATCATTGGTATAGTTTATCAGTAGCTGGCTTTGTGATCAAGCAGGAAATTCGGGTGTCATCAAACCAGTACTTGTATCAGTGATCAAAGTTCAAATGTAGCCTCTCCTTGAAATTTGCGATTAAAGAGAGACATAGGGGCTAACGACAACACTTATTAATAATTATATCTATTTACGTAAAATTTAAACTCAATAATAAAAAAAAATATTTACTTTATAATTGTAGTGGTAGAGTGATGTTGATTTGAGAAAAAAAAAATATTAATTTGATATATGAAGTAGTTTGGTGGTTTATGGTTAGAGTTTATTTTTGGTAAAATTGGGGGATGTTTTATTTTGGTAAATTGGGAGAGTTTTTTTTTGGTAAAATTGGGGATAAATGTAGTGGTAGAGTGATGTCGATTTGAGAAAAAAATATATTAATTTGATATACGAAAGAGTTTGATGGTTGATGTTTAGAGTTTTTTTTAGATAAAAATGGAAAAGTTTTTTTTTGGTAAAATAAAATAAAATTATGGCTGCCACGTAGACGTGGAATCGCCAATTCCACCTCTGTTATACAGATAAGTAATTACAGTAATGAAAAGATAATCTCCCATTGTGGGCCGGAGTTTATCTAATTGTTAGAGAGAGGAAGTTTAATGGCGTAAAATAAAATTTGGCCCATCTAAATATTTAGCATACTAGTACTAAAATTCAATTAAGAATTTGAAAAAGCTACCTCATATACTAATTAAAGGATTGGTGGTAATAAGTATTTTAGAGTAGTAACGCTTCATTGATGAAAAATATCGAGTTACATGGGGAACCCACTGCACGATTGATTATTCGTATTCCTAAACTCAACTTAGTGTCCACAGCACCTCACAAATAACAGATGAATTTTTACATTTCACACGAATTTCCACTGCTAAGCTTTCTATTCATCTCTTACCATCAAATAAAATGTTTTAATATTGTTTGTCGTATCGAAGTCGTGCTAGAGGTGTATCAATGTCGTAGAAGAAGTGTATCGACGTTTTACCGGAATGGTTAAAGAAAGAGAAGAGTCAACGGTACTGTAAATAACGTACCCATTACTACAAATGTTATACCCATCCTTTCTTGTACTCGATACTCAAACTTACCCATGTAGATATGTTCTAATGCGATGGAGAGATAATTATGAATAGTTATGGAATGCATATTTAAAAAGTACTATGGATATTTTTATCAAAATATATTTAAAATAATGATTAAATGAAACGAAGGCTAATACTTTTTCATAAATAAGTCATCAAACTGTTACCTAAGTTATCGTTGTTACATGTTCTTACGTAAACGTGTAAATGAATAATGATAGTTTTGAAATTTTCTTATTAGGTATATAAGTTAAATGGCAATCTGATGAGGTTGGGGGCGGTTTTGACATAAGTCAAATAAGCTGGTCATTTTAGACACCGGTCTCTAAATAGGCGCAAAAAAAAGGGATTTTTTTTCATCAATAGGTTTTTTTTTATGGAAAAAATGCTAAAATGGTATTAAACCTATCAACTTTTAGCAATTTAATACATAAGCTAACACATTTTCTAATTTAGTATTCTAACACATTTTCTAATTTGGTATTCAGTCTTATATATTTTCATCTATCAACCACAACAGTCATTTCAATTTTATTTAAACATATTAAGTAATGGTTTGACTCTAATTTTTTAAATACAAGAGTTGAGATCAATAATAAACGAGACTTTGAAAATCGGTAACATCCATTTAAATGAAGCTAGTAAAACTACTGCTCCCTTCGTTTAAATGCATGTTTCCATTTTTGGGTACTCCACTTTATACATTCACTATTTATAATTAGAAACATTTTATGAAGTAAATTTATAACCTTGTTATTCTCGCACTTATTATACTTGTGAAAAATTAATGAAAATATGGAGAAATTAGAGTTAGGCTATGTTTTGTTTCTTGGAAAATAAAATCTGAGAAAAATATTTTTATGTAAAAGAAGTTATTTTCATGATTTTCTTGGTGATCAGGTGTGTGAAAAAGTTAATGAAAAATCAGAATTATAGTTTATAATTTCTCAAACAACCGTAAGAATAGAATCAACTAATGGTAACAAAACCAACGTATAAAAAATTCAAACAAACACATAAAAAAAATGATGTTGTAATATATTATTGGTCATTTTGGATCTTATTCTATTGAGACTATTTTGGGCTTTCATAGTATATTTAATCATACCCTCTATTATATATATAAAGAGGGTTAGCGAGTCTGTTGATGTATCTCTATACACTCATATTAATGAATAAACAATTCGTCCGCTGTTTCTCCATATTCTCTCTCTATATCTATATACATATATATATATGAGCTAATAAGACTCACAACACGTTATCATAATTTTGCTCGCGGAGAATAAGATATATGCTCGCGTATATTGGAGATTTTTAGGTAAACGCACGGATATTGGGTATTTATAAATCTTGAGATTTATCCGGGATTTATTGGCTTCGTTTGACCTTCTACAAAATACCCGAAGTACGGTAAATAATTTATTTAGAGCTCTGATCGGGTGAAAATATGCATGCTAGCGTAAATATATTTAATTGATTATGAACGAACTGCTTTTTTAGTAGAAATCAATTGCACAGTAACATATTGTCACATAAGTTCACTGGAAAAAGAATTGTATGTACAGGTTGCATGATTCATAAGAGTAAACCACCACTGCATAGTATTTTAATAACTATTAAAACCTGCCATCTGTATATGTACTAATCCTACTGCATGTTAAAAGGCTCCATATTGTCCAACTTGCATGATTTATAATAGAATTACATTCATATAAAACAAAATCCTATATGCTATGCCTGTGTAAATTACTAAATTGTATAAGCTACTATTGGTGTTCTAGTAATCAGATGTGTAAAAGATATATTGCATGTTATGAATAAAATCTCACTACATGATGAATTATTCTTTATTGTCTAACATGATCTACCTTTGCATGAATTAATCCATGTTAATACACGTATGGACTATGTGGCTAGAAACAGTCTATTAAATTACTTGTATATAAAACAATATATGTGTTTGAATTCACGTAGAATCTGGTCAATATATGCAAACTTGGAACTTGATTATTTAATTAGTTAATTACCATGAGTTAATATTTGATTTCTTTTATGATATAATGAATCTTGTGAATTACCATGTATGTAACATGCGTGTATATTGTAAATTGGTAAATAAAATATATTACGTACATGTATGATTTAGTTACCATGTATATAACTTACACACATAGCAATAGAATAATAAAATATTCAGTTATATCTTGCTAGTGTAACTTGCTATATTTAGATTGATGACCTTAATTTGATTTACTTATTATGGAATATGTACTGCCATGTTAGTTAATCATAAAACAGGTAAATCAAAATATTTGATCACGATCATGTACTATTTATTTACTGCCATGTACATGTTGGAAAAACATGTTTTAACATGGGTGTTTCCGAATGGTCACAGGACCAACTTCGAGTCGATATTACATGTGACAACGCTAAGTTGTTAATACCGTACTCAACGCGATTGAGTAGCTCGTATGGCGAGCTTCGTAACGGTATATCGCATAACCTATTCGGAGAATGGGTGTGAATACTAATCGGCTTCAAAGTTGGGCTCTCGAAAGCTCAATTCTGGAAAATGAAATGGTAAATGGAAAAACCATTGAGGGTAATCCCGTATTGGAAGATTAAGAGTTAATTTTACAATATATAGACAATACCAACCCATGTAGTTGTTAAACTAACATGTCCACATACATCTAAGAGTATTAGTGTGTACCACACACACGCGCTCGCTCGTGTCTCGGGTCGCGGGCGTGGGATTGGGATTGGGATTGGGATTGGGATTTGAGATAAAGGGAGTTTTGTATAAAATACAAAAGCAGTCCATAAAGTTTCCAGCAACTGAAACGCCAGCAATAAATGAGATTAAATTGCAGCAGTTTCAGAAATTAAGTGGGCGGATTCTGGGGGTGTAACTCCCAGAATTGAATGATCATTATGGCTGTGGTTTCAAGAAAGCCTTTATAGGCAGCCCTCCCCCTCTCATTTCAGACACAATCACAACACACAACACACAACTCACAGCATATAGCCTCATATTAGATAGAGAGAACCGCACCACCAACAGCTCGACCTGTGGTTCGGTGCCGGTTTCCATACGAGCCACTCTGAGACAGAAGTTGTACCTTGGGAACAAAGTTCCGAAACCAGAAACCTTTAAAGATGGTTCGGGAAATATTGTTTAAGGGAAACTGCCCAGCAGTTGCCTCTTCTTTTAATTTCTGTTATTTATTTTTCAGTCCTTTTACATTATGTCCATTTCTTTTCTGTACTGTTTATTTTCTGTATTTACTTTCCAGTCATTTACTTTCTGTAATTTACTTTCTGTAATTTACTTTCCAGTTCTGTAATTTCTTTTATTTACAGAAACAGTCCAGACATTTAGTAATCATACTATTCTGTCTGGCAGTTTCTTTTAATTGTTAAACAGTCCAGCAGTTTAGTAATTATACTATTATGTCTGACAGTTTCAAACAATTACAATTCAGTCCAGCAGTTTAATACTTTATATTAAATCTGTCTGGAATTTAATTAGTGTAATTTAAATTCTGTACGAGTCAGGAATTGTAATTTATATTCCAATTGTGAGAAATAAAATTGTTTATTTCCATTGCAGTCATTTGTTATTTAATTTATTGCTTTTAGATATAGTACCAAAACCAACAATCTTAAACAATATTATTATTTGGTTTACTATTTTCGAAAAGAAAAGGACTTTTCTTTTATTTTGTTGACGTATTGGTTTTTATTCTTGCAAAATCATTGCTAGTTTACTAGAAATTGAAATTTGCAAATAGAATAAATCCGATTTGGTTTAATCTTTTTAATTCTAGAATTTATAAGAGAATTCTTAGTGAAATCAAAAGTGATTTGATTTTCATGCTAGAATCTCTTTTAATTGTTTTATTCTTTTAAAGCAAACTAATTAAGTTATAATTAGTATTTGCAATTAAGAATATTAGTTTTCTTGCGAGAAACTAAACGGTTTATATTGTCATTTCAAATGACTAATGAGGATCAAACACCCACCGTTACTTCGGGAGACGTGCAGGGCGCAGTTGTGATTGGCAATAGCTATAACATTGTGAGCGCTGCGAGTGGGGGGGCTCAGGCTCATGCTCAGGCTGAGGCCGAAGCTGCTGCGGCAAAGGCTGCGGCCGACGCCGCTGCGGCCGACGCCGCTGCGGCAGAGGCCGATGCTATGGCTGCGGCTGCGGCCGCAGCACAGGCTGCTGCTAAGGCTGCGGCCAAGGCAGCGCTTGTGGCTGCGGCCAAGGCAAATGGCAAGGCTCCGACGACGCCGTCTATGACAATGTTGCCAATCTCTCATCTAGAGAAACCGGAAAAGTTTAGGGGCAACAACTTCAAACGTTGGCAGCAAAAAATGCTGTTTTATTTAACTGCCCTTAACCTTACCCATTTTCTCAAGGAGACTGCACCTGTCCTAAGAGAGGACGATGAGGACGTGCAGACGGTTTCGGCGGTGGAAGCGTGGAAACACGGCGACTATCTATGCCGGAACTACATCCTGTGTGCTCTGGATGACACTCTTTTCAGTGTGTTCGAGCCCAAGGCTTCTGCAAAGGAGCTTTGGGAGTCTCTCGAAAGAAAGTACAAAGTGAATAACGCTGACGCAAAGAAATTTGTCGTCACGGACTTTCACGAGTACATGATGACTGATGGAAAGAGTGTTATCGAGCAGGTTGAGGAACTCCAACTCATATACCATAGGTTTGAGGTTGAGGGGTTAGTTATTAACGAACCTTTCCAGGTGACATTAATGATTGAGAAACTGCCACCCTCATGGAAAGAGTTTCAAAACTACCTGAAACACAAGCGAAAGGATATGACCTTGGAGGGACTCATTGAGAGGCTCAATGTTGAGCAAAGCAACCGCCGATCCGGAAGGAAAGGCGGTGGCGGAGCAGGCAACGCGGTTTCCAAAGCCCATGTGGTTGAGGACGCTGTATCTAAGCGGAAACGCTTTGACAGCTGTGTCGGTGCTTCTCTCAAGAAGAAATTCATGGGAGACTGCTTTGTGTGCAACAAACCAGGCCATCGTGCTGCGGATTGTAAGATGCGCATCGACAAGCCCAAACACCCCCCCCCCCCCCCCCCCCCCCCCCCCCAAAGAGGAAGTTCCAAGGGAAATGGAGGAAGAGGGCACCTGCTCAGACAAATGTGGCTAAGGGAGGAGATGATGCTGGACAGAACTATATGCACCTGAGTGCTGTGGTCTCGGAAGTGAACCTGGTGGGGAGCAACCCAAAAGAATGGTGGCTGAACACAGGCGCCATTAGTCACATCTGTGCCAGGAAATGGATGTTCAAGACCTATACGGCCACGGACAATGAGAGCTGCTTCATGGGGAACTCGGCTACTTCCAGGGTAGAGGAAAAGGAACCGTGCTGCTGAAGATGACATCGGGAAAGGAGCTAACACTGAATGGCGTGCTCCATGTGTCGGAAATTTGTAAGAATTTGGTTTCCGGGTCTGTGATGGTGAACAAAGGATTTAAACTTGTATTTGAATCTGCTAAAATTGTAATCACGTTAAATGGAATGTATGTAGGCCGTGGCTATATGACCAACGACATGTTTAAATTAAATGTTAGTACTTCGGCTCCTAAAGCCGAGTCTGCTATTGAGGGTACTAAGGCTGAGGCTAGTACCAAGAATAATGTAATCGTTAATGTTGCCCAAGTGGCCAATAAAACTTCTTTTGCTTATTCTTGTGATTCATTTAATTTATGGCATGGTAGATTAGGTCATGTGAATACTAGTTCTATAAAGAAATTAATATCACTAAATCTACTACCAAGTTTTGTCTTCAATAAACAACATAAATGTAAGATTTGTGTTGAGGCAAAATTAACCAAGTCTTCGTATCAACATATTGAACGAAATACTGAACCTCTCGGTCTAATACACACGGATGTATGCGACTTAAAGTTTATTCAAACGCGAGGAGGAAAAAAGTATTTCATCACGTTTATAGATGACTGTACTAGATATTGCTATGTCTACTTAATGAGAAGTAAAGACGAAGCGGTAGAGAAATTCGCTCTTTATAAGACCGAAGTAGAAAATCAACTCAATAAAAAGATTAAAATGTTGAGGAGTGATAGAGGCGGTGAATACGAGGCACCGTTTGCGCAGATATGCGCAGAAAATGGCATTATACATCAAACCACAACCCCATACTCTCCGGAGCAGAATGGGGTTGCCGAGCGTAAGAATAGGACGCTCAAGGGAATGATGAATGCTATGTTAATAAGTTCTGGGTAACCCCAGAACATGTGGGGGGAAGCGCTGCTTTCCGCCAACTATGTATTGAACAAGCTACCGCATAAGAAGCGTGATAAACCACCTTATGAACTATGGAAAGGCCATCAGCCGAGCTATAAATTCTTAAGGGTTTGGGGTTGTCTTGCGAAGGTCCTTGTCTCGCTTCCGAAAAGAACGAGGATAGGGCCAAAGATAATAGACTGTGTGTTCATAGGATATGCACACAACAGTAATGCTTATCGTTTTCTCGTGCACAAGTCGGATAATCCCGATGTGCATGTAGATACTATCATCGAAGCTCGAGAAGCTTCTTTCTTCGAGGAGATCTTTCCCCGCAAGTCTTCCATAACTGTAGAGACTGAGGAGTCAAACAGTGAGGAAAATGTGGGGGCAAGTGAACCGTTGGAGGAAGAAGAAGAAGAGCCTCGACATAGTAAAAGGGCTAGAAAGGAAACGTCTTTCGGTCCAGATTTTGTAACCTTCATGATAGAAGGCGAACCGGCGACATTCAAACAAGCAATGTCATCCCCAGAAGCCCAATATTGGGAGGAGGCGATCAACAATGAGGTTGAATCGATATTACAAAATCACATTTGGGAACTAGTGGATTTACCACCCGGGTGTAAGCCACTAGAATACAAGTGGATCTTCAAGAGGAATAGAAAGCTCGATGGAATGATCGAGAAATACAAGGCGAGGCTTGTAGTGAAAGGTTTTAGACAAACCAAAGGTGTCGACTATTTTGACACCTATGCTCCTGTCTCCAGGAAGACGTCAATCCGGATAGTCATTGCTCTCGTGGCACTGTTCGATCTGGAAATACATCAAATGGATGTTAAAACGGCGTTCTTGAATGGTGAACTAGAAGAGGAGATTTACATGGAACAACCGGATGGGTTTGTAGTTCCAGGTAAAGCGCACAAGGTGTGTAAACTTGTGAAGTCCTTATATGGACTTAAACAAGCACCTAAACAATGGCACGAAAAATTTGATAGAGTGATGCTATCAAACGGTTTTCGAATAAACGAGTGTGACAAATGCGTCTAAGTAAAAGGAAATGAAAAAGATTACGTGGTAGTCTGCCTCTACGTAGATGACATGATTATAATAGGGAGTATTGATAACATCAACTCCACTAAGAAAATGTTGTCACAAAAATTCGAGATGAAAGATTTGGGTGTTGCTGATGTAATACTTGGTATGAAAATTACCAAGACATCAGACGGATATGCGCTATCTCAAACTCACTATGTCAGGCAGATGCTTGACAAATTTGATAAAGATAGTAGAGTTACATCGAGAACTCCGATAGAGATCTCAACCACCCTGAAAAAGAATTTTGGGGAGAGTGTGAGACAATTGGAATATTCTTTCATGATATAATGAATCTTGTGAATTACCATGTATGTAACTTGCATGTATATTGTAAATTGATAAATAAAATATATTACGTACATGTATGATTTAGTTACCATGTATAGAACTTACACATATAGCAATAGAATAATAAAATATTCAGTTATATCTTGCTAGTGTAACTTGCTATATTTAGATTGATGACCTTAATTTGATTTACTTATTATGGAATATGTACTGCCATGTTAGTTAATCACAAAACAGGTAAAATCAAAATATTTGATCACGATCATGTACTATTTATTTACTGCCATGTACATGTTGGAAAAAAATATTTTAACATGGCTGTTTCCGAATGGTCACAGGACCAACTTCGAGTCTATATTACATGTGACAACGCTGAGTTGTTAATACCGTACTCAATGCGATTGAGTAGCTCGTGTGACGAGATTCGTAACGGTATATCGCATGACCTATTCGGAGAATGGGTGTGAATACTAATCGGCTTCAAAGTTGGGCTCTCGAAAGCTCAATTCTGGAAAATGAAATGGTAAATGGAAAAACCATTGAGGGTAATCCCATATTGGAAGATTAAGAGTTAATTTTACAATATATATATATACAATACCAACTCATGTAGTTGTTAAACTAACATGTCTACATACATCTAAGAGTATTAGTGTGTACCACACACACGCGCTCGCTCGTGTCTCGTGTCTCGGGTCTCGGGTTTGAGCTTGGGCTTGGGCTTGGGATTGGGATTTGGGATTTGGGATTTGGGATTTGGGATTTGGGATTTGGGATTTGGGATTTGTCTCGGGTCTTGGGTCTTGGGTCAAATCCGAAAAGGGAGTTTTGTATAAAATACAAAAGCAGTCCCTAAAGTTTCCAGCAACTGAAACGCCAGCAATAAATGAGATTAAATTGCAGCAGTTTCAGAAATTAAGTGGGCGGATTCTGGGGGTGTAACTCCCAGAATTGAATGATCATTATGGCTGCGGTTTCAAGAAAGCCTATAAAAGGCAGCCCTCTCCCTCTCATTTCAGACACAATCACAACACACAACTCACAACATATAGCCTCATATTAGATAGAGAGAACCGCACCACCAACAGCTCGACCTGTGGTTCGGTGTCGGTTTCCATACGAGCCACTCTGAGACAGAAGTTGTACCTTGGGAACAAAGTTCCGAAACCAGAAACCTTTAAAGGTGGTTCGGGAAATATTGTTTAAGGGAAACTGCCCAGCAGTTGCCTCTTCTTTTAATTTCTGTTATTTATTTTTCAGTCCTTTTACATTCTGTCCATTTCTTTTCTGTACTGTTCACTTTCTGTATTTACTTTCCAGTCATTTCCTATTCTGTATTTACTTTCTGTAATTTACTTTCCAGTTCTGTAATTTCTTTTATTTACAGAAACAGTCCAGACATTTAGTAATCATACTATTCTGTCTGGCAGTTTCTTTTAATTGTTAAACAGTCCAGCAGTTTAGTAATCATACTATTCTGTCTGACAGTTTCAAACAATTACAATTCAGTCCAGCAGTTTAATACTTTATATTAAATCTGTCTGGAATTTAATTAGTGTAATTTAAATTATGTACGAGTCAGGAATTGTAATTTATATTCCAATTGTGAGAAATAAAATTGTTTATTTCCATTGCAGTCATTTGTTATTTAATTTATTGCTTTTCGATATAGTACCAAAACCAACAGTACACATGTGTGTACAATATGATAATTTGCGAAACCATATATTTTCACATTTAAGTTGGAAAAATTATGAAACTTCCCTAACTAGGCTTACCTATTTGGATATGATGTCTAAAAAAGATATAGGCGGATAGTTCCTATCCTAATGAGGTAGGGTTTTAAGTGGCATTCGTGCCCTGCATCCTCACCGTCTTTCCTGGTCGTGTTCAAGTAGAGCTACCGAAAGGGGTTGACTAAATAATAATTTCCCCGAGTGTGTTAATATAATGATGTATGTTTCGCCGAATTGGTGTCTCGGTATCGACCCGTCGATCGATCAACGAGTACCAATACACATGAAAAGCAAAACTAGTATTTTCGAACATGTCGTTTCGAAACAAAGTTTGTGCTTGTGCAAACCATAAACATATAAACCAGTTGTTTTATATGATAACTAATCCAGAACTCTCAACGCATGTTGAATGCCATCTATGATGAAGAAAATCGCAAAGCATACTTGCGAAATGACTATTTACACGTTGATGTTATTCCATCACCACATGTTAATCACCTTGATGTGTGAGCATGTGATGCCCAAATTTTTTTGGATGCCATCTTTGATGAGTAAAACACGAGTTTGTTGTTACTCGCGAGATGAAAACTAAGCCGTTGATATTATTCTGCCGCCACATTTGAGACGTGATTACGTCTATGGTGAACAAATGTCTGAAATTGACATATTGGAGTGATCCTTCACCAAAATACTAGCTTGGAAAATGTATTCCATAAGCAGTAACGTGAATTTATATTCACCATGTTCCTTCATCGCCCATCTGTTATTGGATAAGAAAATTATCCCGATGAGCAGTTTTAATCCTATTGGGTCAATGGCAAATTGTTTGCCTGTTACTAATGCTCTTCATGGACATTTTTCCTCGAATCGAGAACCGAGACAAGGGTTATTTGTCTCCAACTGTCACGAGCCTGATGCTCTTCTAACCATGCGAGGTTTAGACAATCGTCAAAACCGAAGACCTGTGGCTCCAAGGCAGTACAGCTTGAAAGGAATAATAGGACCCATTGTCCCCAAGAAAGAGATAATGCTCAAGGAGCCAACTCTATGCTATAAAAACAAAGGTCATGCACGATTACTCCTTAAATAGTTCAAAATGATTATAAAGGTGGAAAAGCCGATGCTAATGTGGTTAAAGCTAACTGAAAGGAAACTCTTATTTTTATTGATTTTGATAAATCATTGAGCCGGTTTTTCGCTCATCCGGATTATATTTTACATTTGTATTATGATTTTTCCATTTAGACCATACTTTTGGATCATACTTTGCATGTTTACGAAATTTCTCGAAATAATTTAAAGTGTTTTGAGCAAATTCCTTTCAAAATGTGACCAAACTTTAAATTATCAATCTTTATGGCAATACACGTGGGGTAGTTGGTTGTCTGAAAATAGTGGGTAACAGTGTAACACATAATTTCACCAACTACTTGCCTAAAGAGTCTTTTGTGACAATGATTATGAACCTGTCGTTCCAAATCAAAATCTTTGGTAAAATCAATTTGATTTGTGAAATATGAGGCCTTATATTCATGTAGGTCCTCTCGTACCTTGTTGAGTTATAAAAATATTCGAGAAACCAGTGTTATCTGGTAATAGCTCATGAAAGAATTGAAATTTATTTACATAACCCCCACTCAATACGACCAAAAGCGTATTTTAGAAGAGTTGAAATGTTTTTCAAGTGATTGCAACCACATTTTTTAAAGCATTAAAAGTTACCTTATCATTTCGCATGTCGTCGACTGATAAAGGATTTAGATGCTAAGACATGATTGTTTGTACTATCATTCGCCTGTCGTCGATTGATAAGAGCATTTTGATATTGTGGCATTGACCGGATGAGATATTCCCGGGTCAAAAAACGATGCTTGATTTATAATCGCATCGCATTTGGATTCTTTTTGAGGGTGTATTTCGTGATTGATATGAAATCCATGCCACTAATGCTCTCTTTGAAAGACCAATATGTGTAAAGATCACAAAATGGACTCGTAGAATTTTTGTAAAGAATTGAAGGAGTTATTGTGTACTTATCCAGCCATAAGATGGACCATTAAATATATGGTTATGGTTGATGCATCGACAACACGGTCACATGTGTATTGTTCTCCACATAAATGCATCACTTCCCAACTCTTAGCCTTATCATTAAATTGATGGCACATGATCCGGATTATCCTGAAAAGTCTAGTCGACTTGAAAATGCCGAAGAGTAATAATCGAAATTTCGATTTGAATTACTTTAGTTTGGGAATTGAAATTGAACATCCTGTCGATTATGTTCAGACCCAAATGGACTCACGGAAAGTTTGATGATGCGACTGCAAATGATTGCACGTACTTCTTGGTTTTGCGCACTAAGATTTATATTTCCCTGTGGGGTTATGCTATTTTGTTGCATTGGTCCGTTATGAGGCCCATAGACACTCAAACACCATATGCGTACCAGCTGATTACTGGTTATGAGCCAGAAGTCTCATATTAACGCGTGTTTGGAGTTCTTAATTAATATTTTGATTGAGCCGCCATAACGTTCAAAATATGGACCTCTGAAGGGGACATAAGTCAATTATGAATCCACTGCCTATCATTTGATAGAGTAACCTTGGCAAACGATCTCTTTACCGCATGATATGTAAAAGTGACATCGCTAAGACTATTCTCCCCGTCATTAAGGGGAGATTTGCACGTTACCATTGATAAAGAACGACATAAAGTAACGTGGCATAACTCACTCAGTCTTAGCTTGATCTCCAAAACTGCACTTAATGATAAGTAAGTGCATAGACTCCCCCAAGTCTAACTAAATGTCAGACACATTTAATAACTTTATGAGATGTCACGAGATTATTTATACTTGCTGCAAAATGATTGCAATGATAGACGTCCATGTCGGATGCCGTGTTCCTGTCGTAACACGTTGCTTTGGCCGAACCCGCCTAGCAAATGACGCTGCCGTCGGCCGTTAGTCTGTCATCCTTCCCAAGATACGAGAAAGTTGACCGGTTCTTAATTCGTTCAGCCTCAGAGGTGGTGAACTGAAACTCGTTTGTCGCACGAGATTATAAAGGATCAACGAGATGTGTGATTTCCTCCTCATCCTAATAATCTCGAAATATCTGTCGATCATGATATTTTAGACGATATTGAAGCAAAACTAGAATGTCATTGATTAATTGTTTATATATTCGGTGACGACTGATAATATGAGCAAATTATGACAGAGAACCATGTACCGTTGCCTGAAGTTAATGTAGAATAGACTAGCCTAATGGAAACTTGCAATCCAAGTAGAGTTGCTTAGCTAAATGAGTGTTCGGACCAGTATCTCCAACACCGCCCAAAGTTAAACCGTTTTGTTTATTTGGGTATTTGTAAGGAAGCGTGATGAGAATAATGAGACTGAATAAGTGCTCGCCTACTAGCGCAAAGCCTCTCTTATAACTTTGAATTGATTACGAGATGATTTACTTCCTCGTAATGGACGTTATAATTGTCCCCTACTTTACCAGTTTAGTAGTTTTCGAAAAACTGAGTGCATCTATGAATGTGGTTATGTTTTATCTCTATGGGGATTTAGACAAAGAAATGTAGATGAAGATACCTCTGTGACTTCATGTGCTTGAATCAAGTAGTTCCTTACCACGGAACATGTTCTCAATTAACTGAGATATTCACTATATGGATTATAAAATCCGAGCGGAGGTGGTATCCTGCTTAAGTGATTACTTGATCGGCTTGGGATACGTAGAGACACGTTTTATGCCCTTGCGTGTTTTATTACGCAATCCGCTTTTGGATTTGCCTTCAAGATGAATGATCTTGGGAAGACACGGTAATGACTCGGCCTGATGATCGAGTCCCGTAAAGATTGAATCTAAGTCCATGATTCAGACTACACCCAGAAGGTGTTATGACGCTAAGTCGTCAAATTCTCCCATGATTGTTCGATCACTAGACATTGATATAACCCCGGTCCGTCCCCGATGAGACGATGAAGAGATATTGAACCATGATGTTCATATCTAAGTACAATAAGCGCATCATTGTACTTGGTCTAATGTGCTAGGACGAACATCTCGTCTGCTGTGAATGGTATAGCTCGACACAGTATCGCGCTAACACGCTGCCATCGAAATGGCATAAAAGACATTTTCCCATTAACTTAAGGTAATTGTGGATGAGGGCTTGTCTTATCACATTACGTCATCGAGTGTACCTACCCCCTTTTGGTACTCGAATTAACGCAACCATTTTTCGGTTATACCGATGCCGGTTACTTATCAGACCTGCATAAGGGATATTCCTAGTATGCTTATGTCTTTACCATTGGGAATAGGCGATATCTTGGAGGTCTTGTTAAGACTCCAAATGAATCACTCTGATCTACTCGTGATCTATGAGATGACTAGAGAGTATATATGGATTCAAGCCAGTATTAACCATATTTGAATTGCATATGCTCTGTCTCACGATCCAGATGAAACACTTGTCATATTTGAGGACAACTTGCTGTTATCGATCAACAGAGACATGACTATATTATGCTATTTAGCATTTCTCGCCGAAATAAATCTTCACATATGAAGTTTAAGAGCATCCAGTTGAATGTTCGTTCTATTCCACGTTAGATTTTCTTACATCCAGTCGTGTGCAAGTAAATGAAGCATCCAGTCGAATGCTCGTACTCTTTCTTGAAATATGAAATATTTGCACCCAGTCGTGTGCAAGTGAGGGGGAGCATCCAGTCGCATGCTCATGTACTCTTTTTGTCCTTAGACCAATGTTTTTTTCCACTGGGTTTTCCTTGGCAAAGTTTGTAGCGAGACACGTTTCCATCATATCTCACTTAAGATTGCCGAAATTAGGGGGAGTATCTTGTTGTATACTTTTTACCACTGTGTACTCTTTTGTCATTCGACTAGATGTTTTTCCCACTGGGTTTACTCTAGCAAGGTTTTGATGATGCACCTGTTTTGTGGTTGATCCCCTACTACTACCATTGTTGCACTCTTTTTCCTTCAATAAGAGATTTTTCCATTGGGTTTGCCCTGGCAAGGTTTTGATGAGTCACACTGTTTTATGGTTAGTTAATTACATGGAATTTTGGCCTATATCATTCGGCTATACAGTTTATCTTAGGTATCGGTTTTGTCCCACACTGGGTTTTCCGGCCCTAAGGTTTTATGTGTTTAGCTCTGCGAATGAACTCGACTCAGATCGATTGTATGAAGACGAAGAAATCAAGACGTCCAAATGAAGAGTGTTGTAATATATTATTGGCCATCTTGGGCCTTAATATATTGAGTCTATTTTGGGTTTTTCTAACATATGTAACATTACCCTTTATTATATAAATAGGGTTAGGGGGTCTATTGATATATCTATATACACTGATATTAATGAATAAGCAATTCGTCTGTTGTTTTTCCATATTTTCTCTTTATATATATATATATATATATATATATATGAGCTAATAAGACTCGCAACAAATGAAATGGTGTAGATATTTTTATTAACACTCAAAATTTTACCGTAGGTGATACTTATTTTTTTTTTACCGGAATATATAAAATTTATAAGTGAACACTGAATAAAAAAAGAGGATAAGGTAACAAAACAAACACAGTATCAAGAGGCATCATCACCCTCTCTACTCTCTCACCAAAAAAAAACACAACACAAAACACAAAAACACAACACCTATAGATACATAATTAAACATATATACATATATATATATATATATATATATATTTATAATGGAATCAGCCACATTGTTGAGCCTAACATCAAGCTGTGGAACCTCATTCGGGCTGACCCAAAAACCGTACCCAAATCGTATCCAAACCATACCCAAACGTGCTCGCCTATCGGTCCGGTCAGCTATTAGCAGAAATAAAAAGGAAGAAACTGTAGAGTCGGTTAAGACTAATTTAGAAAACTGCCACCTCATCGCTGCTATTTCTTACAAGGGCTTCACTGTTAAGAACTTCCAGGTTTTCTTTATTTGCTTTTTACTCCCTCTTCTTTACTTTTCTTGTACTAACTGTACACGATTTCTTACTTTACTCAAACTAGCTACTTACTTTCTCATTATTGGAAATATAATTTAAGAAAATATGAGAATGTGAAAAATCTGTTAAAATTGGGTAGAAATGTTATTTTTTGTTTTAGTACGCCATTAAGAATAGCTTATAGCGGATTGTTTAATTATAAAGATTCTTTTTAAATATTCTAGTGCTTATCTTAGACTAATAGTAGTTAGTACATAACTTCTCACTTTTATGGAACCAGCTAGTTGTTCATTATTGGTAGAATAACAAAAAAATTGAAATAATAACAGGAGTACTTTATAAGAATTATGGGTTGTATCCAATACTATGGAAAAAGAGATAATAGTTTATACCCAATGGCAATATGTATATAGTTTTTAATTTACCTTGAACTACTTACTTAATAATTATTAAAAGATTAACAGCACTAGAAAAGTAGTGGTCTGAAAGAATTATGCCTTGGTTCCGATATTATTGGGGAGGAGATACGGACACGCGACAACTTTGGTTTCCAATGTTAGAAATAATATTTTTATATTTATTGTACCATGAATAATTAACAAGTTATTTCGTTTTTAAGTTCTTTTATTGATTTTAGTACTTTTATAATTATGTTGGTTGCTCAATGTTTGATAATGTGAAATAAGGAAATAACTTGCTGAAAATATTAATGGTACTAAAATTTTAAAAATAAATTCTAAAAACTAGCTAGTTGGTCATGATTTTAAAAATAACTACTACTTAGGTAGTAGTATTTTATATGATTTATGGCTTGGACCCAACATGTAAAAGAGGAGACACACAATGAACTTGGCTGTACAATTAAGAGTTGCTTATCCTAGTACGTATTTTTCATGATAAGTCCAATTACTCGCATCAATTTTGTGTTTTGGAAGTAATATTTCCCATTCTCATTGTTATTGCTTCAGAACTAGTAAAAGTTTCCGTCTGTTTACCTATAACAACTGGTACACCATCCTATTGGATGCCACAACTTGTTAAATTTACATCTTAGACTCCAATATACTACTCAAAATCTCGTCATTATTACTCCAATCTATCCCAATTCATGAGCGCTTAAAAGTGGAACAGCTTAATGTTGTATAATTGTTCGATTTTGCGTAGACTAGTGATCCATAAACCTACGCGATCGATCAATATGCAAGTGATTAGTGGTTTTGAGTTAAACTTGTGAAGTTAGTGTTCTAATTGTTTGATTTTTTGTAGATTCGTTTCTGAATCGTGAAATTATTTTGTATGGTACATTTGATAGGTTGGTTTATGTGATATTTCCCTTTAAAAAACTGGCTATTATGTTTTCAGGATCTCCGAAGTTCTCTTCCTGAAAATACCAAACTAATCGTTGCAAAAAACACATTGGTTTTGAAAGCAATTGAAGGAACCCAATGGGAGGCCTTGAAGCCCTGTATGAAGGGAATGAACGCGTGGCTGTTCGTACATCAGGAGGAGATCCCATCCGCATTGAAACCTTATAGAACCTTTCAAAAGGAGAAAAAACTCGAGGAAAATGATTTTACAGGAGCCGTTTTCGAGGGAAAGTATTACAGTCCGGAGGAGTTCAAAGCGCTTGAGACCATGCCAACAAGAGCTGAGGTTTGTTTATGGTTACAACCATGCTTTGTTATTAGAAATCCTATTTTCTGGTAAAAAATATTGATTGCTAAGTATCTCATAATGTGAAGGGAAAAAAAACTTGCTAAAAGTTATAGGCTTGACAATGAAAGCATGGTAAAACGTTGCTTTAATTTGGAAAAGAAGAAAATAGTTTTTTTCTATTGATGTACAAGATTGCATAAACCAGTTGCAATGAATACTTTAATAAGAATACTCGATTGAAATTGTAGGAAATTTATCTTACAGGAAAAAGGATCTGTAGAAACTAACTAATTCTGGCATAATTTTTTTTATTCTTAAAAGGTTTATGCGAAGCTGTTGGGGGCATTCAAGGGCCCGGCTTCTGCTGTGGTGGGGACGCTGCAGGCGCCTGCAAGGAATGTGGTCATGGTGCTGAAAGCGTTTGTCAAGAAGTTGGAGGATGACAATGGGGCTCAATAGGTGCAAGTAAGTGTAGATGGAAAATGTTTGTAACTGTAATTGTCGACTCTATTTTGTTGTAGATTTGAAATTATAATATTGAATTGCGTAAAATGTGCGAGTTTGCAACCTTAAAAGTAACGAAACTTCTGTGCACTGGAATATGGTGAAGTGAATGCTAATACAGCCTAAGGGTTGAGTTCTTTTTCTATGGTTGGTTTCCGAGTGGTAATGTTAGCAAGTGTAACTGTGGGAACTTCTTGTTTTGACTGGAATTAAGGTATTGAATTTAATACAATGTGCAAGGCTGCAACCTTTATTTATTGCTTTTGGAATTTGGTATTTGTTGATGTGATTCTAATGTAACGTATACAAAACTTAGATTTTGGGGTGAAGAGTACTTAATTTGTAATGGAATCTGGTGAAGTGCATATTTTTTACATGTGATTAAATTTTGTCTTCATATTCAAGGGCCAATAAATTCATTGGTTTTATATCATGCTTTTAGAAACAGGTTAGATATCTAAGTGGAGGTATGCAATGACCTTACTTGAACGTGATCTCTGTTATGGTCTCGTACCTCTTTATCCTTGATCTCGAAAAAATAGAAAAAACAAAAACGTATTTATTTAGGTGATCCCATGATATACTTGAATACATGGTGAGTATATCGTCTGAAGTCTAAACTATCCAAAGACTTCAGACACGTTGAAACAATAAAGCAACTGGTATGATATACGTACAGAATTTGGTTAAATAGTCGATTCTAACCTGTGTCAGATGATGACAATAGAGCGAGTTAGTTGCTAATGATGCAGACAATGTATTTCTTGATGTTTCCAACTGTAATTAGAGTGTTTAGTTGAACTAACGTGATATTGAATCGAGTGCAATACAATGTTGAAGTACCTTGTTGCAGCTTGTTTGCTACAATTAAATTGGTTGAAATGGATTGTGATGACTTTTGTTCATTAATTTAGAGATTTTGGTGGAGCAGAGTATCACGACGGGAAATGATTAGCACAAGTTGGGTACTGTGGATAATAACAAGCACCCACATGATCATTTCAATGCTTCTGGTTTCCATTGGGATTACCATTTACCTAACTTGGTTTTCTAGCCTCTCCCGTCCGTTATCTCAAAACATAATTTTTTTTAAAATTTGATGAGTATGGTATAAATTACTTAAATTTCAAAGAATACAAAATTCTTTCATATATGAGAAATGTAACCATAATGGGTGCATATTTTTTTGGTTGAAATATTGTTATAATTATTAAATGATAATAAAAAAATAATGTAGCGTTATCATAAATAAATTAATAAGCAAAGTGGAATTTTATGTAAATTTCTTAAAGCATATAAATATGTTAAGTTTGATAAAATAGTTAAACTTGCTGATGTGGTTGCTCTTAGAACAACTTTTACTTAAAAACCATTCTTCCTTGGATTTTGAGGAACTTTATAAAAAAAAAAAACATGGCATTAGAGCAACCGCATCAACAAAATTAAACATTTCCTTAAATCTAACATATTTTATATATTTTAAGGAACTGTTTACATTTATACAAAATTCCAGTTTCGTTATTAATTTTCTTATAATAACCATACATTATTTCTTTTTATTTGTTTATTATCATTTAATAATCATAATAATATTCCAATCACAAAAATGTGGACCTCATGATAGTTTATTACTATTATATTCACCAAGAGAATCATATACATTTATCGTATATAAGGTTAATTTTGTGTTTACTGAAATTTAGAAAATTTATAGGGCTCCTGATGCATACCACTTTTTATAACATAATCATCAAATTTTAAAAAAAATGTTTTGACCTAACAGATACGGATGCTGAGGAACTTCTTTAAATTTTCTCTCACCTCCATTTTCTCACTTTTCTTCCGTATGATGTATATTAAACCAAAGTAATATAAAATGAAAATGAGGAAGTTTATAAGTAAGCTAAAGTATTGAATAAATATAAAGTGGTTATGCAAAATGAAAAAAATAGAGTTTTTATTCAAAATATAAAGAAACTGTAAGGAACTGTCTGTTCTTAAAACAACCGCATCAGTTTCCTTGTATCACAAATTTATCTTAAATACGAGGAGATTGTTCTAAAATTGTAGACGCATCGGTTTTATTATCTATTATCTTAAATATGCATGAACTTAAATATCTCTCAAATACAGGATCAAGATGTTACATTATAATTAAAATAATAATGTATCTCTCTTTACTTTTCTCTTATTTTCTTTTCTTTATTTATACTTTCCACATATAAATTAATAAAATAACAAAAAGATGAGTTGTATAATTGTGATAGAGAAATTGATAAGGAAGCTGATAATTTATATAAATCAAAACGTTTACTTATAAGTTGTAAAAGTGTATTTTTTATAAGAAAAAGGTGAGTCTTTGAAATTGGGATTTGGGTCTTTTGTTGCCGTGTAAAGGAACTGAAACCAGCACATTGTTTCTGAATTTTTTGTGTAATTCGGAAGTAGTGATATACGAAAAACCACGTTATAAGATTAACAAGTTCATGAAGGAAACCACCTTCATACTAATTGACCTGTAAAGTTTAGCAACTAGATACTTTTGTGTTAACAAAAATTAGCAGTGGATGTGTTCTAAAACGTTCGGGTGGAAAACAATTACGATTCATTTGGTAGAAAGACTTCAAGGAAAGTATTACTGAAGAATCCTCGCACAAAAATTACATATGAGGGAGCACAGTTTTTTTCCTTTATATTTTGTCAGTAACAATCCTGACACCAAATCTGAAAAGAAGATGACTTGTTGATCCCTGCTTGGTTTGGATAACACAAATTGCATATCTGTATACGTCAACATTCAACAATCAGATTTACAATTTTCCATTGACTTATGCTTATTTTGCTGAGAATTCACCTTCCATATTTTACTTCGAACAGTGCAAGTGAAAAATCATATCTTGGACTAAATAATGAGAAAGCGATTAGGCTTTTTAATGGGGGTAAAAATGGGTACCAATAACCATTTTCATTTCCCATATTTTAAAGTTGAAAAGCTGTGCTTAACAAGTTAATATCTCCTTTCGCTATGAAAATACATCACTCCGAACAAAAGAAAAAAAGAGAAGAAAATGATCATTCAACATTGAAGCAGTTGCAATCCATGGCTCCGTTTCAGCAAAATACCAACTCAAGATGCAAAAAACATTCATCAAAACTATTGCCGAGGTTAATTTGAACAACTAGTTACGGTATGCAAACAAGATGGGCAACACTATGTATGCTTCGCGAGTATGGACTCGACAACACCCTGAGCAATGGGGTGGTAACAATCACGAGCCTCCGAAAACACTCTTTTGGCAAAGGTCTTCTCGTCTTCTTCCTTTCCACTACATTGCACAAGTTGAGTATAGAGGGAACGAAGATATTTCATCCTCCCGACTTCTTTTAGGGTTTTCTCCACCTCAGCATAGTAATCCCTGCATCGAGACGATATCGCCAGCTGGAGAAATGCCACCTTCACCTCATAGTCTTTTGATTCAGCTAGCCGGTAACGTGCATCCAATGCTGAGAGCTTTCATATCACACGGTAAAAAAAATCGTTATTACCAATCAATTTTTTTTTCCAAAGCACATATATAAGGATGCCCCCATAGCTTGAGCATTGTTTATAACTAATAAATTCATATAAAGTGATCGGTATGCGCATTATAGCTAGACAGAAGGAGCTGATCCCCGATGTATCGACCTCTGCATCTAAAAATTAAATAATATGTGAACCCTAAAAACTTTACGTGCTGACACAACTGCAATGTTCCATGTTCTCTTTTCTAAGGAAAAATGCTAGGGGATAGCTAATTGATGAGAAATCCCAATCAAAGAAAATTCAAATACAAACCAAAAGGAACAAACAAAATAGATTCTTTCAAAAAATATACAACGGACAATCATGCATATCGAACCAGAATCAATCTATAGCAAAAATATACTTGTTAGATAACAACAGCCAATCTGACAGTTGAAAGATATTCTTTTATTTTCTTGAAAATCTTTAAAAATGTAGGACCAATATAACAGACAGTAGGACATCAAACTATTTGCAGCATGCATACACAAAGTCATCTTGTGTGCATTAAATAATGCATATGAGAACTAGTAACTGTTACACAAACAGCATATGAAAGAACGTATACCAGTTATTTATAAATCGAAAGATAGATAAGTCAAAAGATATCAAAATTCTTACTGAACGTATAGGATAACAACAGCCAATCTGACAGTTGAAAGATATTCTTTTATTTTCTTGAAAATCTAATGTAGGACCAATATAACAGACAGTAGGACATCAAACTATTTGCAGCATGCATACACAAAGTCATCTTGTGTGCATTAAATAATGCATATGAGAACTAGTAACTGTTACACAAACAGCATATGAAAGAACGTATACCAGTTATTTATAAATCGAAAGATAGATAAGTCAAAAGATATCAAAATTCTTACTGAACGTATAGGAAAGCAAAAACTTTTTGTTTTACCTGTGAAGGCTCAGAAGCCTTAGGTAAGTTCTCCAAGTAAAGCTCCCATTCCTGTCCTCCCCAGTCAGCCACTTCATCCTCCCTAGGCATCCTACCGAGCTTAAACTCATTTGCCAGCGTCACAATCTTTGTATAAATATTAGAAACTGGCTCTGTGGCATCTGGAGGTATACCAGTGCCTTCAGTCCATAATACTAAATCAACATCATTCTCAATTCCAGGAAGATTAGCCTTCAGAAATATGAGAAACGTGTCGGTGTCAATGGACTGGAACTTGAATGTAGTTATATATTTCTTCAAAAATTCATCAAATGCAGGCCTCCCAATCTGATTTTCACAGTAAACAAAGATCAGGCGTTGTTCATTCTATTCCCAAGTTACAGACTTAAAATCTCAGGATGTTAAAAACACAACTCTCACCTGTCTTTCAATACGCCATAGAAACTGGAAACCTTTTTCATATGGAACTTGAGAATACACGTTATCTGGGTCGATGCCTTCCTGATTTGTTTTCAGTTTAGTGAATTCTAGATTGTCCTTGAATCTCTCCATTTCCTCCACCAATCCCTTCCAACCAATTCCAATGTTCAGGGCAGCTCTATCTTCCCCTTGCACAGCCTCAACTATCCTTCGCTCCGCATAAGTTGTAAACCCCTGCAACCGCAAAAGCCAAAAAGTACTGTGAAGCATTTGATGAACAAAATGTGTTAGTTGAAGAGAAAAAGAAAAAAATATAGCCAAACTTCTACATCGAACTTGAGTGCATAGCTAATGACATGTGGGAATGTTCCGATTTTCTTCCCAGATTCCATGCACATTTGTCAAATTTGTATAAATAGTACTACCAAACCATCCTCAAGCATCTCAACTGACATAAATTTGTATAAATAGATCCCAGTTGATCATGGGGGTTTCCGCGGTTTTCAACTTTGAATAAAAGAAAGATGAAAGAAGAAGTATAATAGCACTACTTATATACACACACCACTTCCCAGTGCCAACATGTTCAAAATTAACACCAATTAATGTTTGATTTGTTCTTTTTCTATCCTATCTTACAGGAAAAAGGGGTGATAATGGATTAATATGGGCAGTTGGATTCCACTCGTTACTCAACATTAAAAGGAGAAAATAAGCATAATCCAGAGAACAAATATTTTTTTCCAAATATATTTTGGAAAATAAAATAAAGGAACATGACTTTGATAATAAGTAATGAAAGTTTAGAAAAAGAAGATATACAAATGATGAATCATCTGTTGATTTCCGTGTACGAAACAATAATTAAACAATACAAAAGGACTAAAAAAGAAATAATCAAAACTAGTGTAATCTTTATTAATTCAGAATTGAAACTGAAATTACAGATTACATGTATGAACTGAATAGAAATTAAAGCAAACGTTATTCAGATTATTATCAATTAATAATCTGATGTACTGAATTGCAATAACTAGAAACTGCCGGACTGGAAAGTATAAACTTAACAGCCGGACTGTTCTGATTTAAATTGAAATTACAGGACTGAAATAAAACTATTCTAATTACAGAACTAATTTACAGAATAGAAACAGTACTTTAAAGAAATTACAAAAAGGTAAAAAAACATAATTGAAAATTACAGCTAAGTACAGTAAATTAAAATACTGAATTGAAAAGACAGAAATATAAATTGCAGAATTTAAATTGCGGTATTAAAATACTGAATTGAAAAGACAGAAATGTAAAAGACGAGGCGACTGTTAGACAGTCTGCCCTTAACCGATATTCGTCCAACCACCTTAATGTTTCTGGTTGCGTTGCCCAAGGTACAACGTCTCGGATGACTCGCCGGAAACTGGCGACGAGTCAAGGTCAAGCTGTTGGTGGGTGGTTCTCTCTCTTTCTATATGCTATGGGAAAATATGCAGATTTTTTTCAGAATGTAAAAATGTTGTGTTTAGAGAGTGGGAGAGAGCAGCCTACTTATAGGCTGGGCTGAAATCTCAGCCATTATGGTCACTTAATTCAGTATTCGAAACTGCTGAATTAATGATGCAATTATTCTCATTTAATTGCATCAGTTACAAGCTTGCTGTAATTTTTGGGACTGTTTTGTTATTATCCAAAACTCTCAGACTTTCTTGGAACCGGAACGCCCGTGACCACGACCCCGACCCGAGACCCGTGCCCGAGACCGAGCGAGCGTGTGGTGCACTTGCCTACACATACCTATGAGGCTACACATTATTACCACTCTCTAGTGGTGAATATGTATATAAACTATTCAAAATAGTTTTTCCTCTTTGATGTGCGATAAACATTTGGGTGGCTTCCCCATCCATTTGTTTTCCCACTTCCTCTTCCCAAATTCCAGATTTCGTATCTCCATGATCCAACTTCGGAGCCAATTCCCATTCACACTCATTCACCGAATAGGTCATGCGATATACCGTTTCGAAGCTTGTCACACAAGCTACTCAAACCACTTGAGTACGGAGTCTAAACTTTAGATTCTTCGCATGGAATTTGACCAAACTTTTGGACTCGTGACCAATTCGAAAAACACCATGAAACATGGTTTTTTTCCAACATCATCCCCACCTTAACGAGACAACAACGGCATCACTAACAACAAAATATACAACAAACACTTTTTGATTCCTCAAAGACACTCCTGAAGAATTTTTTTTCCCGCTAATTCTGTTTTCTAATCTATAGATGCCTGAGAAAAGTTCTAAACATGTTAGCTGATAATTGAACTTGAAAGCAAGAAGGAATCAGCAAAACATAAAAAATGGATTTCACCTATACTCAAATAGAAAGAGGAGATGTTGCAGAATTGAGAATTCCATTCAATGAACGACAACAACAAAACGTAGTACAATAGTTGAGCTAAAAAATAATACTCCTATATACTAAGGAAAATCTGACATTCACCGAAGGCAATTACTTGATTTATCAAGTGATAAAGCATCAGGAAAGCTCGAAATAGGTATAGCATCCGTGCTTGAAGTGAAACTTCATATCCAAAATTACACGCCACTCGTAACCCTATGTCCTATCAGCAGCATCGCTTTATGAGTTGTACTCCAATTATAAGAGCGTGAATAGTTTGGTAAAAAAACAAAACCGCCGCGTCAGGTGTAAGTTCTAAAACTCAGAACTATCGAAAAACTCCCAAGTCCTAAATGCTGCTTGATTAATGACTCAAACAAACACTCAAATTTAAAGAGCTCGGTGAAGTGTACCAGTGTGACCATTAAGCAAAAATAGAAGTGGTAATACCTAAATTCAACCAAAATAACTAATAATAATAATAATACCACAATATTGTGGAAGTGAATGCCTATCAAAATAACCAGTGCCGGTACTTACTTAACAATACAAACATTAGTCTATAATCTAGATCATTTCTCTAGAGAAAAATACAGTGTTCTAATAAGCGAGAGGCTATGCAGAGGCTATAAGCCTAGCAGAATAGTCGGGGTTAAGCGGATTCAGCAGTGATTAAATGGAATTAGGCGCAAGGCAACCAATTTACGCCTAAAACCCGCCTTGCGCTTTCTCAAACACTGGGGAAATATAATCATCCCATGTTAGGCAAATCAAATCAAAATACTCTTAAAATGAAAAACCCATCAACCCAATCAATACAACACAAGAAGTGGTGTTACAAGAAATAAGAAAAATGGAATAAAGAATCAATAATATGTAGTAGTAGCTAAGGAGGAACAAGAAGTGGTGGTACCTCGTTTAACCAGAAGTGTTCATTGGTTTTGTTAGTGATCAAATTACCAGTCCAGCTATGAGCGAGCTCGTGGGCCACAACCTGTGCACCGCTCGCGTCCCCCTTGATCACTGTCGGTGTGAGGAACACCATCCTCGGGTTTTCCATCCCTCCATAAGGAAAGCTTGGGGGCAAAACAAGCAAATCAAACCTTTCCCACTCATACGGACCAAAAAGGCTCTCCCCAACCCTAATCATTTCCTCTGTACCAGCAAACTCTCTTGCAGCCGCATCCAAAACCTCTGTGTCCGACTCGGCGTAAACTCTTGTGCGCGGACCCACCTCTCTATACCCTAACTGCCCAACTGCAAAAGCAAACAGGTAAGGCGGCACAGGTTGCTCCATCACAAACTCCTCTACTATTCTCCCCTCTGCACACCAAAGGGAATCGTCACACGCCATCGCAGCCTCCCCTGACACGGGATCGCGTCTCTCGACGTGGCGAGCTGCCATTACCTGTTAGAGATTAACATAAAAGCATAAAATAGGTTACAGACACTAACAGCCTTATCTATAATTAAAAAAAAAAAACAAGTGGTTGCTAGAGCATGGTCTCAAAAAATGGGATGCAGTTATGATGGGTTTCTTAAGAAATCAAATCATGTCCTGGTTTCATGTGACTAGAGCATTGGGAAAATAGTGTTAGTGTAATAGAAGAATATTATTAATAGCTTGAGGTTTTAGTAGTTTTCCGGCAGGGACAATACACCCGTCCATTAAATAAAAACCATAGTAGTTTTAAACTTTGAACTATAGTAATAACAAAAGAAAAGACTTCTGCGTACCATGGGCCCCTTCCTAGTATCTAAGTGTACTTTTACAAACTTCATATTGGGATTCTGTCTGATAGAACACAAAAATTAGACCCGAATATGTCTATTCGGGTATGAATCGACCCACCCGTTATTCGAGGGTATCCAAGGCTTGAATCCCAAACACCATGGACTATAAGTGTTTTCCTAACAGGCCAGGGTCTATTTATGTCATGGACCAACTATTGAAGGCCCAGTGGAAAAGCCCATGAGATGGTGACATTTGTCAACATCCCCCAAGGGATACTTGCCTATAAATAGCCAAGTATCCTCACTAAAAGGAGACCGGAAAATCATATCTCAAAAATATAGAGAGAAGGAGAGAAAATAGAGAAACTAATCAGAACTTGTCACATCAATAAGCAAACCGAGCAAGATAAGCCAATCGAGCAAGATAAGCAAACCGAGCAAGATAAGCAAACCGAGCAAGATAAGCAAACCGAGCACAATTGTAATAATAGAGTTGTAAACCGAGCAAGCCTATTCGTTGAGTAATAATAAAGAATAAAGAAGTGTCCAGAATTTGCTTTCTCTGGTTATAATATTGTTGAAAAGCATATCACAACCCATCAAAGATTATGTTTTATCAAATGGCGCCGTCTCCGGGAATCATCTAGTTCCCGACTAGTTTCGAAAACCGAACACCAACTCTCTATCCGACGAGCAACAAATGACAAATACCAATGAAGAAACCCGCCCAGAGGAAGTAGGAACAACGAATAATCAGGAAGTCTCAATCCGCCAAGACGAGCTAGCGTATCTCATCGACATCCAAAACCGTTACGAAGGCACTCCAGGCCGGCTCTAGACCGACCATCTCTAACATCCAAACCAACCAACCTCAACAAATCGACGGGCTCGTCGACGAGAACCCCACGGACTCGGAGGACGAAAGAGCGCTGTCCACGGCGAGGCGCGCAAGGGGAACCTTACCAGTCAACCGCTGCCTCAACAACACCGGGCCGAGCTCAAGGACCCCTCTACCAGCAGCCTCGGTCAACTCCAGCTCCCACCGAGTCCGGTTTCAAACGAACGAAGCCCACCGATATGGCATGCCCGAGGACCTGGTACTCGAACAAACATCCCGACCACCGATACTCCCGCCGCGGATAATTACACCGTCGACGGTGGAAGTACAAACCATTATCCCCCAAGCAGGGAACGAGGTCACATTAGCTCAAGCCGAGCAGGGTCGCAATGCCCAGCTTCAAGCTCAGCTGGCCGCATGCATGGCAGCTATGGCAGCAGCAGGCATCACAATACCGACCACCCAACCCGCTAATACACATATCGACCCCCGACACGACATGGAAGATTCCGCTTACCGAGCAGCAATGGCGGTGGCGGGCCGAACACATAATACGAGGATACCCCGACAAGAGGAGCATATCATCACCAGGTTCGGTATACCTTACGCCATTGTCGCCGACAACGGTACCCAGTTCAAGGACGCCAAGTTACAGCTTTGGTATGAGGAACTCGGTATCCGAAAGTTCTATTCGACACCAACGTATCCCCAGGGTAACGGACAAGCCGAGGTATCGAACCGAACTATCCTAGATGGTATCAAGACGACCTCGAACAAGCAAAGGGGAGATGGCCTGAAAGACTACTCAACGTCCTATGGTCATGCCGAACAACGCCCAAGACGGGCACAAAGGAAACCCCGTTCAGCTTAGCCTACGGCGTAGAAGCCGTCATACCAACAGAAATCGGCCTGCCCACGCTCCGAACAGCTTTAGTCGAGCAGGGAAACAATGAACAAAGAATGAGGGAAGAGCTAGACCTGTTGGATGAAAAAAGAGACATAGCAGCCCTCACCCTATCAAAGTACCAACAAAGCGTAAGACAAGCGTATGATAAGAGGGTGAAGGGATCCAAGGAATTCATGGTTGGTGAACTAGTACTACGACGCGTAACTTCCTATACACGCAATGAGATACATGGCAAGCTCAGCCCTAACTGGGAAGGATCATACGAGATCGTTAAAAAACAAGTCCGGTAACCTACAAGATCGAAAGCGTTCTGTTCGACAATAGCCGAGGAGAAAAGAATTCTTGGAACATGGCTAATCTCAAGAAGTACTACGTGTAAACTGGCTTCCATCACAGGTCATAACTTACCTCTACTTTGTCATGACATTATCTTTTGAATCAATACAATATTTTGCTAATTATCATGACTGAGAGGCCCAAAAGTCCTTCAACGTAACCGGAGGCATATGAAATTCCCAAAAGGCATGTTTGAGAGACTGCCTAGGAATACTGAAGTCCTCCAACGTAACCGGAGGCATATGAAATTCCCAAAAGGCATGTTTGAGAGACTGCCTAGGAATACTGAAGTCCTCCAACGTAACCGGAGGCATATGAAATTCCCAAAAGGAATGTTTGAGAGACTGCCTAGGAATACTAAAGTCCTCCAACGTAACCGGAGGCATACGAAATTCCCAAAGGGCATGTTTGAGACTGCCTAGGAATACTAAAGTCCTCCAACGTAACCGGAGGCATACGAAATTCCCAAAAGGCATGTTTGAGAGACTGCCTAGGAACACTAAAGTCCTCCAATGTAACCGGAGGCATATGAAATTCCCAAAAGGCATGTTTGAGAGACTGCCTAGGAACACTAAAGTCCTCCAACGTAACCGGAGGCATATGAAATTCCCAAAAGGCATGTTTGAGAGACTGCCTAGGAACACTAAAGTCCTCCAACGTAACCGGAGGCATATGAAATTCCCAAAAGGCATGTTTGAGAGACTGCCTAGGAACACTAAAGTCCTCCAACGTAACCGGAGGCATATGAAATTCCCAAAAGGCTTGTTTAAGAGACTGCCTGGGAATAATAAAGTCCTCAAACGTAACCGGAGGCATATGAAATTCCTAAATGGCATGTCCGAGAAGATGCCTAGGGATACTAAAATGAAATTCCTAGATGGCTTGTCTAAGAGAATGCCTAGGAGTACTAAAGTCCTCCAACGTACTGGAGGCAACAGGGTTCAAGTCCCGGGCACCATTAAAGAAGAGGAAAAAGCAAAAATGCAGGTACCGATTCATTCAATAAGTGAGGCAAAAAAAAAAAATACCCAACGACGAGAACAACAAAGGAAACTCAATCCAGTCGATGAAATATCAAGACAATGAAAAGATCCAATACATGAATAAAGAAATAAAGCAAATAGTCCTCGCCCGCTTTACGGAGGCAACAATGTTCGAAGAAAAATAAAGCAAGCAGCTAAGAAGAGCTACTACATGAGGAGCACGACGGTAATTGACCGAGCAATACCTCTTCGTCGTCCGTCGCTGTGTCCTCATCGGTATCCTCACCCTCAAAACGCTCCTCGGAAATAAGGACATTAAAATTGGTCGTATGAGCACCAACGCATTTCAGCATCTCAAGCCGAGCGGAGAACTCGGCTCCTTTTGCGATCTCGTGAGCATCCGAAGCTACCTTACGGCGAGCATCGTCGAAGGGAAGCTGGCGAACATCGGTCATAGCCGCAGAAGCATCGTACCTAGCTCGGGACAGACGGAAATACTTCACCAACACGTTGGCTTGGGATACCAGCGACTTTAATTTACCGAGGCATTTTCCCTTTAAACGCCAATATCGATCTAAACGGCGCTCCTGAACCTCAACAACATGCTCGGCACGACTAACATACTCACGAAAAGTGGCCGCTTGCGTTTTCAACTTTTCCTTAAGCCGGGCACACCGACCATGCAGTTTGTCATTTTTCCCCATCAGATCGACGTAACGCCAACCAGTAAGCACTTCGCTAGCCACACCAGATGAGGCACAGTCCCGGGCAACACCAGTAGGTCCTTGCCCCGGACTAACAAGGCCCGGAGAACCAGCCTGGTGTGACGTAGCAGCACGTGCCTATATAAAACAAAAAAGAGAAGGAAGGAGGAGACATGAATATTCGTCGAAAAAGAAAGAAAGACAGAAAATAAAAATAAAAGAATACTTTCTTATAAGTGACGAGAGAAATCAATACAAGCTGCTCTTAATCTAAGTCAGTCAGATAGACCCTCGACAGAAGCCGAGGTATCTAACGCATCAGCAAAATGAATATCTCGCAGCGAGACTATTTGCGTCCCCAAACGGCCCTTCACCGTCGCATCCAAGCCTTTCAAGGCAGCCGTGGTCTCAGATAACCCAGCCATAGCATCAACCATACGCTCTGCTCGGGCGACACCACGCCTCCCTTTCGCATACTCGTATATGCCTTGACGAAGGATAGTAACAGGTCCGCATCTTCGTAAACGGCCCCCAACACCAAGTTCAAGCTCGTCACCCGGCCTCGGGCTTCATCCCGAGAACGTTGCAGTGCACCGAGAAGCTCTCTGGCCTTTCCCTTATTTGCCGTATAATGGGCGGTCTTCTTGCTAAACTTCTCACCCAACTTATGAAACCGAGTAGATAAGTCCTCAATATGGACTTTTAACTCTTTTATCTCACGACGTGCAGCATCTAACTCTGCCATATGAGAAGAACTAGGTTCCTCGGAACTACCTAACCGACCACCTACACTACCACTGGGCCGGGACCAGACCACCATGGCTAGAGAGTTAACCGGCACCTGACATGATTGTCAAGACCTTCAAACACACGAAAACTACTGACCAAAAAATAAACAATACCGAAAGCGATTAACAAAGCCAAATGACAGAGCAAAAATATTATAAACTTTCCCAAAAGAATCTAGTGATTTATACAACAGCCTACATACTACCGCCAAAAAATGCCTACCTCGGTTAAACATATTTACAAAGAAGACAGTTCAAGGATCAACATGCGGGGAAGGAGGCTGAGGGATGGACGGGCCTTGAGGAGTAGCGGCTCGGGGGGTCGAGGAGCCTGACCCAGAGTGTGGTCTGATCGCAGAAGAGGACGATTGCTCCGACATGCGAGGTATCTCCTCATCTTGAATGTTAGCCCAATCCTTCGGCAACGGAGGCGCGGCATCTCGGACCGGGTACTTCAATCCCGACCAGACACGATCAGACAGGGGCACCTTCGCCAGATTCAATGCACGAACATGACAGCTATATGCATAGAAATTGACGATCTTTTTAAACTGGTCCCGATCCTCTGCTCGGCCTAACTCCGATGCAGTTACCCGATCCTCCATCATCTTCTTTTCAGCCTCCACCTTTGCCTTCTCCTCGGCCATAGTCCCCTTTTCGGACTCCAGTTTTGCCTTATCATCGGCCAGCCGCACGTTCTCAGCTTCCAGCTTCTCGATTTCCTGGTAGTAGCGTATATTGTCGGCCGATAATTTGGCATAATTCTCGGCCACACTCAACGCCTCGGCTTTGTCCTTGGCAACAGCTTTTTCTTCGGCCACCAGCTTCGTATTCTCTGTAGCCAAACGCTTATTTTCGGCCTCCAGCGCCGCAAAACGATCCCTCAACTCAACAGTACCCAGCAAAACCTGCAAGAAAACCACATCAGATACCAACAAAGAGCATCAAACGTCAAAAATGACAGTAATATAGCATACCCGAAGAGCATCAGTGTTGATCTGTTCAATAGCCGGCACGGCTGGCCGAGCTGCCATATCGGCCACATCCTTATAGGCAAGGGGCATCAGAGCAGTGTACCCCATCCTCAGTGATCGGGGCTGTCCCACCAGATGCCCATCACACCTATCAATATAACGGGTCATCGCCACCCCGTCCACCTGCACCTTTGCAGCAGCTTCATTCCCCCCGTCCCCAACAGTCACATCAACATCCTCGGGGGCGTTTACTATCTCTTCCCTCTTCTCGCCAGCCGCCTCAACCTCTTTGCCGGCGACCTCTAAATCTTATCGACGGCGGCCTCTTCGGTATCTACCCCACCAGTTTCAGGGGTCTTATCCTCAGCCACCTTCACCCTTTTCGGTGGCGAGACATTAGGAAGAATCATCGTATCCTCTTCCATGTCCACGTCCAGGTTCATAAAAGTGTACAAATCACTGAAAGACCCCTGATACAAAACAACGCCCATAGATCGGGCAATGGCAAGCGTAACCAACAGAGACGTCAACGACTGAAAGACAAATAACAGATAAAGAAGGGAAAAACAAAAGCCCAATCACAAAGAACATTATACGTACCGCGACCTCAGCATTTTTGTCCTCATGAGGGACGAGCAAGATTGTGCTCTCCTTTGAGGGAGCTGAGACTTCCCCCCCAAGCTCCCCTCGGATTGGGGTGTCGTGCCCAAGGAGGGGAAGGTTGATATTGGGGAAACCGACGTCACCACCAAGTCAGTGCCCTCTGCTGGCGCCACATCACTTGTCGAGGACTCGGTGATCCTCGCCTTTTTAGCGGGACCCTCCCGAAGCTCAGCTGATCGTCGCCGAGCAGACTTCTTACTCAACGCTTGAACACGGGGCTTCACCACAAAAAGAAAATCAGCCTCCGTTTCTTTGGGGATTACCGGCGCGTTAGCACACCTATTCCCCGCATCGGCCACATACCCCAGCAACTTGGGAGCAGTACGGTTCTCGGCCTCTTTCGTGGACCCAGGCCCCCACCAACTCCAGAGAGCTACTAGAGCATCTAGATTGGGGGCACCAAGAATAGGCACCTCGGGAGCAGCCTCGGCAAGAGCAGGAATCTGGCGACCAGCAGGACACCAGTTCCCAGACACAATCACGAGACCAAGGTTATGTTCCTTGTTCGTGTCGGACAGACCAATAACAAGTCGGGTGAATGAACGCACCGACTTTAAGTAGGAGCTCCGCATTTCAAACTGGAACACATAGATGCCCATGACATCCTTCAGCTCTATTGGCACGTTTGCCAATTCAGACAGCCTCTTTATACCGTTAAGTATACGGTACGTATTCAGGCCGACTTGGCAGGGCGCAATTTGGAAGGCCTCAAAGGAGACCATCCAGTCCGACATTGGGAGCGTTAACCCACCGGTCAACAGGGACGATGACCGAAGGGCTACCTCATTAGCGGCCACATGCCCCTGCGCCTCCTCCAAGGTCCTCGGAGGACGAACATTCACGTCAGCAGGTATTCCTGCTTGTTCCTTAAATTTAGCTTCATTAAAACCCCCAAGTTGGGCCAGGCACTGAGAGAGATGATCCTGAGACACCAACAAACACCCCATTAATACACGACATACAGTAAGACATACCACAAATAAACAACCACACCAGTAATCAAACAGCAAATACAATTTCCAATCACGCATATACAGCCTAAACCATGAACTCCAACACAGAAAATTCCAATACAAACTAAAACAGCCCACCAACGACAACTCAATACAAACCTATATGGGAATACGGCCAAATCAATCCAAGACGCTACAAACGATTAATCAGCTAAGCAGTTAAGCAAAGAAACATACGAAAGGAACACTTACAGCCATTATCGTAGGGTGGGTACAGCTTTGGAGATGATTTCTCTCTTTAAAGATAATTGCAGAAGTTATTTTCTAGAGAGAAGGATAAACCCTAGAGAGAGAAGCGCCTTGGAAATAATGGGATCAAAGTAGGAGCAAAAAGAATTACTTAGAGAAGTTAAAGGAGTGGAGCCGCAATAAAGGGAATAAAATATTAACCGCCTTTCGTGTGACAGAGGTTTCCCTCTTTTTAGCCACAAAAAAGTCAAAACACCATCAGATATTTTAAAATTCAACGCTCCAGATCTGGCCACGTCAAAAGCTTAGCCCACTATCCCATGCAGTTCACATCATTGCACCTATATAAACGGCCAGTGGACCCTACCACGAATAGCGTATGACATACGCTACTAATTTTTACACAAGCGAGGTGGAACAATGATTACCACCGAGGATGCAGTTCGACCAAGTACCTCGACACTGAACAGCATCCGTTCCCATATAAAACACTGCTTATGTTCAACGAAGACCGTTCCTAGCTCGACGGCATTTCAGCCTCAAAGACTAGCAACGCTCTCCGGGGGGATAACACACCGAAGTAAATAGGCCAAGCAAAGAAAAGAAGAGAAGCAATAAACGACTTATGAAAGGAAAGCATACAACAAAATACTTTTATTCATCCACAAGGGGAAAAACAACCAATCACAACGGGTTCAATCAAAGCAAACCAAAAAGAAATACAATACATTATTGCAAAAGACCCACTCTCGGCATCTTCAGACCTTCAGTTTTTCCTTAATCAAGCGGGAAATACCATGAAGTTCTGCCGTGAATGTAACAACATATTATAGAAACAATAAGTTGCTACTTTTGAGCCCTTGAGCTACCACCTTCCTCGGCGTCCTTCTTCGCCAAGAGATCTTTGAGGTGATCCCTCTCCTTGATCAAACGAGAAATGGCCATCTCAGCCTGTTGCAAAGAATAAGACTGAGACTTGCATTTCTGCTCGGCTTCAAAACGAGCAGTACCCTCCTCGTCCCAATACTTTTTAAACCCCTTGGCCTCAGCCTGAGCACGCTTGAGATCGGCTTTCAGCCACGACATCTCAATTTCTTTCAACTGAAGAGGAGTCAAGTCCTCAAAACCAGGGGGACGGGGCAACATAAAAGTAGGCTCATCTTCGAGGAGGACTTTCTTTTTTGCAGCGGACCTAGTGATGGGAGCCATCTTAAACAAAAGCAAGTCAAAGGGGAAAACAGGAATTGTAAAATAGGAGAGAGAAAGGAAGAATGAATAATGAAATGCAAACAATAGAGAGCATTTATAAGGAATCAAAGGGCACAAAATACGAAAAGGCGCCAAAGTACGAGGCGTTGCAAACAGTTCACAATACAGAAGGCACAAAATACGAGGCGTTGCAGCGGTTCAATATACAAAAAGGCACGAAATACGAAAATGTGCAACTGATAAAATACAGAAAAGAGAATACAGATTACAAAATGGGAAATACATCAGAAAACTAGCCCAATCTGATTAAGGATCAATGGGAGGGAAAACCGAACTACCAGACCGAGAGAAAGCCACCCGAGCAGAGCAATTTAACCTAGCTTGGTACGAGTCATTCATGACAACCAAACTCTCTCTCAAGCCGAGCGTTCCTAACGGTCATGCTAGCTAGGCCTTGGGGGGAGTTATCAAACTCCTCCTGAGCAAGGTCCCAAATCTCCTCGGCGTCATACCATGAGTTGGCCAGATGATTTCTCTGTAACAACAATTTGTCGAGCTGACGACTCAAGGCCGAAATCTCGGTCCACTTCATGGTTTCCTCGGGATGAGTGTCGAATAGACTCAAGGCCAAGGTACCATACTCCTCAAGCCTGGCCATGCGATGACGGACCCGAGATACCTCAGCATCCAAGTCCTTCATCTGAGCATGATATCTCACCACGGGCTCAGACATTCTGGAAAGTTGTTATAAGTACAGAAGGAAAAGGGGGATAAGAGAGAAGCAGACAATAAGAGTGTGTAAAAAAATGATAACTGCTAAAGAAAAGATGAGTATTTATAGAGCAAAGATAGTATGGCATTGTCTGACAATGCTTGGGAAACATGCATCTTTGACCAATCTGCCATGCCTCAGATATCACATGGCTTCAGTACGGCAAGAAATAAAAATGACAAGACATTCGAATATCCAACATTCCAAAAAACGACAAACCACAAATGCGACATAAAGAAAGAACAATGGAAAATGCAAAATAGAATTTTCATTAATAATGGTGGGATACACATGTGTTCATTACATCAGAGGACAACATCAAAAGAAAATCTATTACATCAAAGGACAACATCTCAAGAAGGTCTATTACATCAGAGGACAACGTCAAAAGAAGATCGACTATATCGACGAGCCCAGCGAGCAAGAAACACAAAAAAGGAGACGAAGGAAAGAAGCATAAAAAAAAAGAAAAAGAGGAAGGGGAACATAAAGAAGAAAAGAGAAATACGAAGAAAAGAAACATAAGATAGAAGAAAAAGAAAAAGAAGGAAACCCTCAACCAAGTGTGAGAGAAGAAAATATAAAAGAAAGAGAAAAAGGAAAAAAGAAAAGAGTCCTGCTCAAATAGAGAGAACAAAGTATAAAACAGAAAAGAAGAAGACTGCAAGAAAACGAAGAAGAAAAACTAGAGAGAACAAAATGTAAAAAAGTAAAAGAAGAAGAGTGCAAGAAAATAAAGAAATTAAGAGGGCGAAGATGGTCGATATTGATGAGAGGACCCCGCAGATACTGCCGCATCTTGTAGCGAAGGATTCCTCCTCAGAACCGTGTTCTCATCAATCAAAGATTGATTGGCACGCCTGCAGTAATCTAGCTCGGCCTTCAACCAAGTCAACTCCCTCACCATCTCCTTATGGTGACCCCTCATTACTTCTAACTCCACCTCAGCATCTCTCAAAAACTTCAAGGCATTGCCATAAGAGGCCTTGAAAGCTTCCACTTGTAAGGTCAAGACAGAACTGGAAAAGGGGGAAGCCATGGAAAAGTACACAGTAAGAATATATGTAGAAGGAAGTTGGTATGAGGATGTTATGAAAAAAAAAACCTCAAAGGGGGGTATTTATAGATAAATGGAGAAGGGCGTAAGGTGGAGAAGCGCAACCGTTGGCTAGAAAATATTAAAAGAAGCGTGTGCATTCAAAGAGACGCGACTGTTCAAAAAGAGACTCTTGGATTCGCGCCATTATTTTTAATAAATATAGGAACAGCAGTTGCACACGTGTCTTTGTAGGGAAGTGCAACCATCTCAAGTATATTAAATAAGATTCTTCGCACAGGGCTCGAGAAAACCCAATGGATAAGATCAAGCACAAGGCCCCAGAAAAGTCATTAATGAAGCCACGAGCGTGCGCAGTCAAAATAAATTGCATTGGGAAAATAAATCAGATAAGAACAAGAAAAAGAAGAATTTCATTAATTAATGGGAACTTCATTACAAGATGCTACTCAACAAAAGGACATTACAAAAAAGAAAGGAAAAGAGAATTATTTTCGTCATCCGGCCTCTTTTTAGACCGAGCATACACTTTCTTGAGGGCCAATTTATAAGTCCTCTTGGAAGCAATATGCTTGTCTCTAGAGGCCTCGAGCTCTTTGATCCGAGCACGCGCCCAAATATTGTCAATCAAAGACCTCTGGTATTCCCTCTCCATGACGTCCAATCGCTCGTCCATTTCAACAACCCGACGAGCTTCCACTAACAGTAAGGCAACCCTCCTCTCAAGAGTACGCACTTTCCTAACTTCCTCCTCTAGATGAGCAACATACTCAGGAAGGTTATCACCACTAGTTTCACGAGGGGAAGCCATTTGTTCATTAATAAAGGATGAATTGCACAAAGAAGACAGGAACAACCTCCTTTTATCGGAAGAAACAAGGGGTAGATCAAAGGTCATCTCGAAGAGAGACTAACCCTCTTGAACTTCCCAAGAACATTTATGGCTAACTAACGACAGTTCAAGTCCAATTAAGTCATCCAATAAGGTATTAAGAAAATAAACAGACATGAATGAAAATAGGAAATATTTTATTAATATTTTCAATAATTCGATTACAACTTGGTGATGACACCCAATACAAGAAATTACAAAAGCTAATTATTCCGAGGAAGAGCTTTCTTCAACGTCATCCGACCCCGGTTTGGACCGAACATGCAACTCCTTGAAGGCAAGCTTATAGGCCCTTTTTGCTGCCTTTTGTTTAGCCAGCGAAGCCTCAAGCCTCTTTATACGTTCAAAGGCCCAATCCTGATCAGCCATAGTCACGTGGTGAGCCGCATCCATATCAGACAACTTTTTTGTCGCGACCGCCAGCTTCCTCTTCACGACACGAGCTTTCTTGACTTCATTCTCCAGATAAGCGACGTAATCTGAAGAATTATCTCCAGTAGAATCATGGGGAGAAGCCATTACGTCACAAGCAAAGTGGTGATGGAATAGATAATTATGGGTAGGGCACTTCCTTTTTATATAGGAGATAGATGTTGGAAAAGTCAAGGGTTTTCCTCGAACCAAGATATCAGGATAGGACTTCTCAATGGCCTCAAATGGGCCCCAAGGAACATTTATAAATCTTGCGATTCTCGATGAAGCCTTGGGAACAGCAAGACCGAAGTAACATCCTCGACAGACCGATCATGACTCCCTCGGCGTGGAGACCACACCGAGGAAGTCAGGGAGCACTTGATAGAACACAAAAATTAGACCCGAATATGTCTATTCGGGTATGAATCGACCCACCCGTTATTCGAGGGTATCCAAGGCTTGAATCCCAAACACCATGGACTATAAGTGTTTTCCTAACAGGCCAGTGTCTATATATGTCATGGACCAACTAGAGAAGGCCCAGTGGAAAAGCCCATGAGATGACGCATGAGATGGTGACATTTCTCAACATCCCCCAAGGGATACTTGCCTATAAATAGCCAAGTATCCTCACTAAAAGGAGACCGGAAAATCATATCTCAAAAATATAGAGAGAAGAGAGAAAATAGATAAACTAATCAGAACCTGTCACATCAATAAGCAAACCGAGCAAGATAAGCCAACCGAGCAAGATAAGCCAACCGAGCAAGATAAGCAAACCGAGCAAGATAAGCAAACCGAGCACAATTGTAATAATAGAGTTGTAAACCGAGCAAGCCTGTTCGTTGAGTAATAATAAAGAATAAAGAAGTGTCCAGAATTTGCTTTCTCTGGTTATAATATTGTTGAAAAGCATATCACAACCCATCAAAGATTATGCTTTATCACTTTCTGAAATGAATAAATAAAAAGTTCTTCATTTTTGTGTTTGTATTTGGAAGTAGCTAAGTTTTGTTGGTAGATCTCAAAATCATATATTGGCAATTTTTAAAAGTGTACATCTTTTAGGAGCAATATTATTCAAATCTCAAAACAGTAAAGTATGGATTTCAGAAGCAACATGTTAAGAAAAAACAAAATGGAACATTTCTGGATAGATAAAAACTAAGGTACTTCAAAACTAATTGTATTACTCGAAGTGCAAACCTAAACACAACTATATACTCCCTCCGTTCCACAATATAAGTCCAGTATACTATTTTGGGCTGTTCCACAATATAAGTCCACTTTCCATTAATAGAATGTTTTGTTATGTAATTTTACCCATTTGTCCTTTTAACACTAACTTAAATAAAAAATGTGTGAAAAAGTAAGGGGTAAAGTTTGGAAAGTATTGTGTAAAAGTAGGGTAATGATGATGTCCCTTAAATTGGGGGAGTTCCTGATCCAGGAGGATACCCCTTAGTTAAATTAGTATTAGGATTAGGTTTAGTCAAAGTAATGCTCCTTGTTGAACTAGGAGTAATTTTGGTTATAATCCTAATATGAATAGGATTAGTTATTTTCCTATAAATAACTCAGGCTTTCCCTGAGTTAGATAACCAGAATTAACAGCTATCTGTTGTAGGATATTATTGGACTCTTGGGCTTGTACTTTATGGGCCCAAGTGGGCTTGTAACCCTACCACTCTATCTATATAAAGAGGGTTGGGGGTCTTGTATTTGACATTCATTCATACATTCTGATTAATAAAGTCTCCCTTATTGTTGTCTCTCATACCTCTCTCTATATCTATACATATCTCTATATATATCTATAACGAGCTAATATGTCACACAACACTATCAAATTTAAGGTTGATTAAAGCTAGCAGTTAGAGATTGTAACAGTTTGTTGATTATTTAATCAAAGTTGCAGTTTCGCCTAGTTTCTTTTCCTTTTATATTCCTACTGTTTTGGGTGTTTTATTTCTAATATAACAAGCATAGCTCTAGATCTGATCAGTTTCCGTAGTGGACTTATATTGTGGAACGGAGGGAGTAAGAATTTAGAGTTCCTATTGAGATACAATCAACAAACCTATAAACTCCTACTGGCATGCGATAATTAAGCAGGGTGGCTATATACAAAATGTCATTTTTGAGGGTTGCAGAACATAGTATATTTAGTAAATAAATAAAAATCTATACGAAACAGAGCCATTGGAAGTAATGGCGGCAATCCCCGCCCCCCTTGTAACGCCACCCAGTATTGACAACAATCATATACACGACACAAAATGACCAGCCATAACTTTTAGCCGAAAGTGTAACGAGATAAAGAAAACATAACAGCAGCAAGCTCAAGAGGGGTGTTCAATCTAGCAGAGTAACAAACTATGGTACTCAAGACCAATTTCATTAAACTCAGTGCGAACTTAATGCAACATAGTAGAGTTAAAGTTTCTTTTGAGACATAATTAGTAACCTCTATCAACTCTCCCTATCGGCCTATCAGGCAAGAAAACATTGTAACTACAGATAATGCACATAAAAAGGAAAGAAATATTACAGCAGAGAGTTCGCGAGGGACGTTCAATCTAGCCGAATAACAAATCCTAGCAGCCGGAGTATCCTGGCAAGGAAACACCGACCTAGCATGAATAGCCTGGCACTGCGTATACACAAACGGCCAACGCTTATTAAAAGTCTGCGGAGGGCTCAGCCACTGCAAAGCCGAGCTACATTCCCCCGTTACAAACGCTATCAGAACCTTATCCTGACCTGCAGGGGCATAGCCAGAACTTAAAAATGAGGGATGCTAAATTTACATAAAAAACAATGTTAAGGGCGCGCTTGGTATCGGCAATTTCGGTCAAAATTTCTTAAAAGAGCAATGAGAAAAAGGCATTCTTAAAAAAAGCGGCAGTCTAGTGTTCTTAATTTTTCTTATTACTTCTAAATGACTCATAACATTTTCAATTGATAAGTCATTTTTTACTTATTCTTAAGTTATAGATGACTTGCAACTATACAAACATATTTTATTAGAAAATATGGAGCACTCTTAATATTTTTTGTCCGCGAGAAAGCTAAAAAACCCCTAATATTCCTAATTTCCCTGATTTAAAGCATTTTTTTAGGATTTTTACCCAAGAGCTACTTTATTAAAAGCTAAATAAGCTACTAAACCAAACACCCCTAGCTTTATTTAAGCAAAAAGCCAAGAAAAAAAGGCACTTGCAAACATGCAAAAAGTAAAGAGGGAATTTCTTTATGAAAAAAAAAGATCATATAGTAGCCCACCCATTTGATACAATCGTTAAGACGCATGGTAAAAAGAAAGGACTAACAAAGATAAACGATTATCTGTACTGTCTGTCAAATACGTGTGAGATATAGAATAATGAATAGCATAGGCAGGAACACGAAAGGAACTAGGTGGAGACAATCCCCTGTATTTTTATAAAAACAAAATCAATATTTAGCGACCGGCCCTCCCATATTACGAAAAAACACCCAGATATGAAGAAAAAAAATATATCGGTTCCTCCCGTTTAGAATTTCTGGTTCGACGGCAGGCAGCCCCATGATAAGTATTGATGAAAAATCTTGAAACACTAGCGTTTCATCCATACTGTAGCATTTAAAAAAACCCGCATGAAGTATAAAATAAAAATCATATAGACATCCGGTCCCATTTTCCATCCCAGAAGCAACGAAAACAGGGAGCAGGAATAAGGGGTGACCTGATAAGTCGAGGGTAAGGCGGTGTCCCAAGATGGGGTCAGGTTCAGAAGAGAGGGGGTAAGGGATGGAAGACAGGGTATCGGAGGCGGAGACTGAAATGATCGAGAGTGAACGCGTGTCGAGGGAAAGGGGTCTGGTGTGTGGGGAGGAGAGAGAGAGGAGGGCGGAGGAATGGATGGTGGAGGATGCGAAGTCGAGGTAGAGGGAGAGTGAGATGTGGGTCGTTAGTGGGTCCGTTGAGAGCGTATCCGAGTGCGGGTCGATTGGGTTCTCCATTAAAATAAATAAATGTATTTTGATTAAAATCTTTAAACACTAGCGTTTCATCCATAATGTAACATAATAAAAAAAACTCGCATAAAGTATGAAAAAATCATAGTGTCCCATTTAACCCATTTTCCGTCGCCTATTCTAGAGAGAGAAAAAGATATGTAAACTGAATTCTTTATGAATCAGTTAAATCGAGCTGATCAGTTGCAGGTTATATATAACTGTAGTAACTGCCTCTTATCAATATAGTCCCTGTACTTTACAGCGTATAACAATTAAGTACACTTGGTCATAAAACTAACAACCAACTTCTAACTAATTACAGTAAACAGTCATATTTCACCCCAATATATTCAACAAGTAGTGAACATTCTAGAGAGGGAGAGAGAAAACGAGAAGTAAACTGAATTCTTTATACTAGTAACTGCCTCTTATCAATATAGTCCCTGTACTTTACAGCGTATAACAATTAAGTACACTTAGTCATAAAACTAAGAAACAACTTCTAACTAATTAGTGAGCAGGGATGACCTGATAATTCAAGGGTAAGGCGGTGTCCTTTAACGGGGTCGGGTAGGGAGGAGAGGGAGTAAGGGATAGGGGAGAGCGTAACAGGGTCGGAGACGGAGATGATAGAGAGGGAGCGGGTGTCGAGGGAGAGGGGACCGGTGTGGAGTGAGGAGAGGGAGAGGAGGGCGGAGGAATGGATGGTGGAGGAGGAGAAGTCGAGGTAGAGGGAGAGTGAGATGTGGGTGGTTAGTGGGTCGGTTGAGAGCGTGTGTGAGTGCGGGTCGATCTGCGAACCCATCGTTGTTCGGTCGCTGTGAATTGTGATGCTCCTCCTCCGTCTACCTTTTTTCTCAGTATTTGTTTAAAACAGTGAGTGAGAGAGAGAGAGAGAGAGAGAGAGAAGGGTTTTTGTAGGTGTGAGGACTGACGAATGAATACCGATAGTCGTCGGTTTTAATATTAGGCCCTGTGATGATCATCCATTGAAGGGTAAAAAAAACCAAAACCAATTCGGTTAAAATTCCATTTTGGTTTAGGTTTCAATCAAACCGAACACCGGCCACCCCTAAATATGATCTTGGGGCTATCTATTTTTGTGTCCACCAATGTGTTATTTGTATCTATTCACGTATTTGATTTTGTGTCTGTGGTTAATTTGATTGTATGTCCGTTGATACGTTATTTTGTTTGTTCACATATTTGATTTTGTGTTTGTGATCATACGTCCTCATTTTTACTCATGTGTGTGACACTGTGTTGATTATCGGGTGGTATGTTGTCTTCTCATCATCGTGAAATTTTGGTTTTTGTAACTTTTTAATTTTTAATGTTTTATTTCATATTTTTTTAATTTTGTTTTTATGATATTTTGGGTTTTGCAAAACAAGATTCATTTATTCGACCCAAAATATTTAAAAGCAAACACAATTTTGACAAAAATATATATTTTGTTACACTCTGATTATATTTGTAATAGTTTGACCCAATAACTAGCAATTGCCCCCGTGAATTAGTAATTGGTTTTATTAAAATCTAGTGAAACATTATTTTGGAAATTTTTAAACTTTTTTCTTTTGTGTTATATGGTCATGTGTGATCCATTATGATCTTGTATGTTCATGTTTGATCTGTGTGATCAATTTATGATTTTTTTTCTAATGTTTTATCTATTTATTGGATTATTTCTTGATTTTTCCAGATGTTTTATGACTATTTCAAATGTTTTGTTTTGTTTTATTTTTCATTTTTCAAATGCGCATGTAATTGAAAATAGGTGCAGAAGTGTGACTTTTTAAATTAAAATAATAGAAACCTTAAAAAAAAAAGACCGAACACTCATGAATTTGTATGACTCCATTGATTTAAATTACAAAATACTCATATAAAAGCATGCACATTACACTTGATAAATTTAGCTAGTTAGCACCATCCACATTGTATGCAATTTTTTTTACTAGCTACATGGTGCCAAATAATCAAAATATCACCCATTATCTTATATAAAATACTAGCCAAATTTATGGTGTATGTTTCTATCACATTGCACATGTTAAATTTCGTTAGCACCATCATTTTTTAATAATAAAACACTTTAAACTCCTAATAAATGGATTGAAAAAATAGACGGTTGGAGTGCCGTATATACATGTAACTCCCCACTAGCCATAAAAAAAACATTGAAGTCAATATTTTAATAGCATTTAACCTTTAGAATTGTCATGTCACCACTTAAGTCATTTGTTAACTGTGGTCATCGACTTAGTGTCTGACACTAAATTTCAATCTTAAATGGAGGCATAGCCATACCAACGTGTATAAAAAAACTCTCTCATTAGTATTTTTTAACTATTGACACTAGAGTGCACTTCAGGACTTCCAATGTTCTTGCTCTAACTATTGTCCAATAAGGAAAAAAACATCAACTAACTTAACTTGCATTTGTTTTTTCATTGAACTAATTAGTTTTGGCTAATAAGAATATATTTTATTAATATATTGATACTAGTTAATGAAATAAGTGAGACATGTGATTATTAAACAATTTAAAATAGAATGAAATGATAAAGTGATTGTCAACCCAGTCATTAGTGTGCTTGCTAACTTTAGCACAAAAATTAAGAAATGATTGGCAACATGATATTTAATGGGTGTGTTATGAAGTTCAATGTGACCAAAATATCATACCCGAATGTGTTGTATACAGATAAGGAATATTTGGTAAATATGACAACCACAGTTTTAAAATGTGTTTTACCTTGAAACCAGAAAATGCATTTGTGTTTTTACGAAAGGTATGAGACACACACGTCATTACAATCACTGCAGTCGGTTATTGTCCCCCATTCACTGTATATACATGGAAAATCTATCTACTATCCTATACGTGTTAGTAAATTGTGCAATTTTGTTTGTATGTATTATAGTAAATTGTGTATTTGTTTCCTATGTCACGGAATTTCCGTGTTTCTACCGATATTGTCTATTAGTGTGAATATTTAAATTTATATAGTTTGTAAAGTGGTGTTCCATCGGATATATAAATTCAAGTTCAAGTTCAAGTTCAAGTAAGAATATTAGAATCAAAACTTGGTTGCTTCGTTTCTACTTATAAGTTTACTACATAAAGTTCTAAATTTCATTGCTTATTTTATTTTTGTTAGTTATCATTCATAAACCTTCTATTGTGACAACGAGTATACTAATATAAGGTTTTTACAACAAAATTGGTCACTTATATGTAATACTAGTTTAAGTTTATAAGATTTTATTTAATACTAATTTAAGTTTATTTGTATTGTGATACAATTTGAAAATTTTGGGTTATTATTTTTTTTAAAATTTTAAAATTTTCATCAAAAATTGTATAACACTTATATGTAAAAATTAGTATACTAATATATGGTTTTTACAACAAATTGGTCACTTACGGAATTGTATGAGCAAATTCTATATAATAGTTAGTTTAACATTAATAAAAATTTAAGCTAAATTGCTACTTATAAAAGATAAAATAGTGTTATTTATAATTTTGTATTGTTGATTAACTCGAATTTTGTTGCTATAGATTTAATTTTTTTTTAATAACTTATAAATTAGGTCATTATGACACATAACCATGAGATAGAGAGGGGACCAGGTCCCGTTGATGATTCAGTTCTGTTTGAATAACACCGACATATTAGCAAAATGATATGGAATGGTAAAATTCCACGTATAACTTAGGATTGGTAAGTATTGTCCTGAGTGTTTAGATGATCGAGTACTAAACTATTTTGAAATTGCTGGTTTCCACGGTTTATACCAATTTTATCATTTACAATTAGATTGAGGTTTAATTGGAGCTCTAGTCGAAAAGTGGAGACCTGAGACTCACACATATCATTTTCCTTCGGGAGAGTGTACAATAATTTTACACGTAACTTTATCATTAATTTAAATATAAATTTTATTTGTGCATATACACGTTATAAATTACTGTTATAAAGCTATTCGTGATGATCCGACCAACCTTGTCCATGAGAAACTTCTTCGCAAACAGTATTTACCAGCATTGGGATCATCAATTACTAATTTTGAGCAACCACCACCACCACCTCCCGAGTCACCACAATTGCCACCATATCGGCTCATGATAGGTATATTTCTAATTTTTTCAGCCAACTCTTTTTTATGATTCATATGGCCCATAATTTTCCATGCCTGATGATATGTAACACGATCAATTCATGGGTACTTAACAAAATTTTGCCCAACTATTCAACTTTAACGAGCGGAATCCTTTTTTAAAAAAATTTGGCCAACCATCGTACCATGATCTAGGACAGTCTTCGTATCAAAATCAAGACCCGCCTACTAATAGTCTAATACAAACAAATACATTGGCCAATCAACCTTTAATTTCTTTTTTCGCTAAATTCTTGTTCTTATGTATTTCTTTTTGTTTTTCAATATGCATGTTCATGTGTTATTTTATTTTTGAAATTTGACTTGTTTATTATTTTGTATGCGGTTATTACTAGTAAAATACTTATAAATTGAAACACCACAACTGCAAGAAACAAACAAACCAACGAAACAAAATTCAGCCTTGATATGCAATGGAAAATTCATTCAAAAACTGGAGAAAGAAGTAAATGAGTTAATAGAGAAAGTGTTCTCAGTAGAGCGAACGAAGTGAGAAAGAAAGTGTATTCTCAAAGAAACTCATATACTATGAAAATTATTCATAATGCCCCGTAGTTATAAAAACATATTATATTTACCATTTACATTTATTTAATTCGAGTTGAACAAAATAGTGGATTACAACAGTAATTCGATTGTCATTCACATGACCGATAGTGGATTACAACACAACGATAGTTGAACAAAATAGTTGTCATTCACATGACCGATACATATTGTTTGTGGGTATGTGGTGGGGGTGCGCCAAAGAACAAATGTTTGTGAATCTCGGGAAAGAATAACAAATGCAACATTATATGCGGATGCAACAAGTTGATCCATATCTGATACAGTGAACCAATGTTCTTGCAAACAAGCGCTAGTTTCAGAAAAAGTTAAAACTTAATAGCACTTAGCAAATACATATTCTCCAAACAATAGTCTATACACATCAGCGTATTCAATCAACTCGTTACCAAGCTCCATTCGTACTTGAAGCCAAGGGTTATTTATATTTAATGCCTTTGATATTGCACGGAAAACACAATGTCCATCATATTCGACTTCACTTACACCGTTTATAAATATGTGCATTAGTGGGGGAATTCACCCAAATAGCCAAGTGGGTTAGGTGAACCGAAAATAGTTTTATTCGGATTTTTTCCATGAAAGAATTGTCTTTTCTTTCGTGGAGCTAGAGGGGCGGCATGTGTATAAGAACTATGTCTGGATGGAAATGCATGTCCATCGACATATTTAAACGCTGACGGATCTCTGTGTGTGGATATTTCTTGCTTTTTATTTGTTGAAGGTCTTCAACGGCCTTGTTTTTTTTGGTTGAGGCACTACAACCGAAGTTGTGGAATGGTCATATGCCTCTCTCATTTTTCGTAGCATATGTGTTTGATTAAATTTATTATTCTTTTGAGATGAATTCACAAACTTATCTATATCAGGCATACAATTCAAACTCTTGTCTAATGAATTTGAACATGAGATATCAAGTTTTGTCTAGAATGAATCAATCCTATCAAGCGCAATAAGAATATCTCTAGAGATATACACCTGGAACTCGTATGCACAAGCTAGCTCGTGGCTCATTCTGAGTCGGCATCCACAATACACAACTCCATCGGATGCAATATCGTTGCACCGATTCATCTCATCAGCAATGTGTTGTAATCCAGTGGCTGATAAAAAAGTCATTTAATTGTCAGAATATTGGATCTCGATGTGCATGTTGCATTATTAACCGTCTTGATAGTATACTTGTTTTGTATATTTTCTTTTTTAATAGCAGCCAATATTTCAGTACGTTTAATGTGATTAAAAGACATAGTTTACACTATATTACACTCACGTTTTGTAAGCATACCAATAGAAGCATGATCTTCTTCATAAATTATAGTTTGATGGTTGTGAACTCCATAGTACAACTTCTATCATCCAAACGTTATTGTGCTTATGATCTTTCAAACGAAATGGACACGTTATTTTTTTGGTACCTGCATTTTTTGTAGAAGTATTTGTAAAAAAAATTGGAGGCCTGTAGGGACCACTTATCTCACAATCAAGGTATAATCTTGGTTTTGAAAAGAAATCTCTCCCAATGGAGCTTTCAATTGATAAAATAAAACATAAATTAGGTGCAGTTGTTTTCACATGAGCAATCAATTACTCACGATCCTCGAAAACCTAAAATAAATTTTTATAACTAGTCATAAAAACAATAGTGACATGAAAATAAGTAAAAAAAATCAACGTAAAAACATATCAATTTTGTTTGAAAATGGCTAGTATAATCGGGGTAAGTATTATCTTATTCATCTAAATAACCAGACATACGCAAATCTCCACCCTAAGATTGGAAATTATTCTCCATATCAGCAAACAACGTTCGAAAAATGAAATTGAAATGATTTAAAAAACTATGGATAAAAGTTTGTGAGAAAACAACTTTTGTAAGTTTTGGATATAATTAAATAAGTTTGTGAGAAACCGATGCATGTTGTTTCGGTTTTCTCTATTTTTATAGGAGAGTACTACGTTTGATGTTATTTAATTATCTTATCGGATAGGCATTCTAACCATTATAATTTTTAAAATGATAATAAACTGTCAACGTTAGTCTGAGTTTATTATTACCGTTGAAAAAAGTATGGAGATATATAAACAAATGTGAGCGGAGATAGCATGCATGGAGCGAGAGCAAAGGATGGGATGGCAGGGTTGATGGCGAGGGAATGTCAGCATCCCCTCGTCCGGACCGATACCACCACGAAAACAGACAAACCGGGCCCTGCATAGTGGATGTCGTATCACCCCGGACCTTGATAGACCGGGCTGAACCTAGGCCGGCCCAAAGAAGCGTGTTGAGTACGCTTCCCCAATTAATGCTGCTGCTCCCCTGGGGGACCCTCCTGGCATTTCATCGACGTGGCCCAATCACAGGCCACCTCCCTGTGGGCCCCGGTAGAGGACAGTACTCTTGTCAGAGTCATAAATGACCTAACGCCGTCGGATCAGCATCTTACAGTACAGTGATCCAAGGGCTAATACACCTCTGATCACACTATAAATACCCCCACTAATACCACTTAGTGGGGGGACACAAAGACAGAGAGGAGAGATAAAGCTTAAACAACCCGGACCCCCAGAACACTACCTGTACCATCGATACCACGACTTGTAACCGGCCCGGTCCATCACCCTAAATTACATTCTTACTTTCAGTTAACACCGATACTGACTTGTTCGTTGGAGAGGGAAAACCTGGTACCAACCCCGGGCCCCTGTTTGTTTCCTGCGCAGGCACGAAGATCACCTCGTCACCATAGCCGACATAGCCCACTCCGGATACCTCGGAAGATCGGAGCCGACGCGAATTGATTAAGCCGAGCTTGGGAAGAAAATCAGGCTCGCCAATTGGCGCCGTCTGTGGGAAATTCATAGCGCGTTAGCTTCGACTCCCCGCCCTTAAAGAAAACATGTCTGGCAATAACCGATTTGACACCCCATCTTCTCGACCTCCCCCCGTTCTTGGGATGCCGAGGACGTTTTCTTTTGATGAGACCCCTAGAACCGCATCTACTAGAGAGCCCGCTCCCTTGATCGCGACAGCTCCCGCACCCCGATCGCGGGCCGAGCTAACAGAGATGATGCTCGATATCCACCAAAAAGAGCTCGTCGCTCTTGCCGCCCAGAAGGCCTTAATAGCCTCGCTGATGGCGCCGGAACCCGAGCCCGTTCAAGGCGCGAGCCAAGACAAATCGGTCCCTGTCCCCGTTAAAAGCGTGATGTCCAGGTTGGGACCCCTCCGACGACCCCCCCCCCCCCCCCCCTAGAGACTCCCAGGGAGCCAACTAGGGTGCGGAGTCGGAGCATTCCCAAGAAGGAAATTCTCGCCGCGATAACGAGCGGAGTATACATTCTCGGCTCCGTTGGCAGGATGATAGTCGGGACTCACGGCCGGAATCTAGTCGGGACCGGACTGACAAGTCCCCTCGGACACGGAGACGTGGTCGCCGTGGACGGCACGATGCAGCCGGTGAGGCAGCGTTGAAAATTGTGGCCTCGACCCGCAGCACCCCGTTCTCGGACGAAATTGAATACAGTACTCCCCCCCGGAACTTTATCGCCCCTATCCTCCAAACCTTCAATGCGGACTCTGATCCAGAGGCTCATCTCCGACACTATCGATACCAGATGAACCATTGGTCACACCTTGACCAATTAATGTGCAGGTGCTTTCCCGCCAGCCTGGGAAGGCTCGCTAGTAAGTGGTTCCAATCCCTTCCCGTGAACTCCATCCACTGTTGGGACGACCTAGCTTATGACTTCGCACACCGGTTCATAAACTTGAAAGAGAGAGCTGCCCAACCGGAGCAACTCTATCAAGTGAGGGTCCAATCTAAAGAGACCCTCGAGAATTATGATAGTCGGTTTTGGTTGAAGCATGCTGAATGCGCGGACTGCCCCGACTCCACCGCCATAGCTGCCTTCAGGCAAAACATGGTAGTTGGGAGCAGGATCCGAAACGAGATGATCGCGACCCCCCCTAACTCTGTCCCTCAACTCAGGTCCCTCATAAAACAGCATATCGACATCAAGAAAGACATGAGGTCAGCTGGGGCAACACGTTCTGTAGCCCATATCGACCAGCCAAGGGATAGGTCCGTCACGCTGAGCCCTCGAAGAAACCGGCCCGTGGCGGAAAGGTTGGAGCGGCCACGAACGGGGAGGAATCCGCAACCGGCCCCTAAAAGAAGAAAAGAGGACCCTCGACCGAGACATCAAACCCCTCTAGCCTCAGGTTCGGGCAATGCCTATTCCACCACCTTTCACCTCCCACTCGTCGACCTTCTTAACAAGATAGAGAATGAGCCTTTCTTCTCCTGGCCCATTCCCCTACGGAATGAACCGGCTCCCGGGCTTAACAACAAAATCTGTGAGTATCACAGAGGTCACGGCCACCATACCAACGAGTGTCACGGCCTGAAGGCCCGGCTCGAGGGATGGGTCCGAGATGGCCTGATGGATAAATACATCAAATCACGAGGGGACGGAGGAGGGGTTGATGAGAGGCAGCGAGACCTACCCCCACCGGTCATGATCTGTCATGTCATTCACTCAGGACCGAAGAGGCCAAGCCCGAATAGGGCTGAAAGAACATCAGCACGGAAAGCAGCGATGAAGCAGCACGTCTGCCTCGCAGAAAGCTCAAGCCCTCGGAAAAAATATAAGCGCGACGCCAAACCAGACGTGAGCTTCACTGACTTCGACCTGGTGGGGGTGGACGTGCCCCATACTGATGCCCTTGTTATCTCGGCCCAGATAGGCCATTGCGCTATAGGACGGATCCTCGTTGATCAAGGGGCGTCGGTCAACATACTCTTTGGAGACCTCTTCCAGAAGATGGGACTCAAAGAAGAACAGTTGGAAACCGACGTCCCTCCCCTGTACGGATTCAACTCTGAGGCGGTCCAGCCCAGAGGAAACATAACCTTGCCCGTGAAAACGGGTACGAAGGTTATGGGCGTGGAGTTCACGGTGGTGAACGTCCCCTCCGTTTACAACGTGATATTGGGGCGCACGTGGCTTCATGGAATAGATGGAGTCTCCTCCACCCTACATTAGAAGGTTAAGTACCCAACTGGTTCTGGTGTGGAAACCATTCCAGAAAATCAGAAAGTCTCACGTAGCTGCGCCATGGCTGTGTATTCCGGCGAGAAGGCGGTGCCGGTCCAAAGCGCCATGAACATTGAGGCAGAGGACCCTAAGCTGCTGAGGGAACTAAACAAAAAGATGGGGCCAGAGGCCGAAGACAAGGTGGAGGAAGGGTTGCTGAAGATTCAGATCCCGGGGTTCGACGAGGACCACTTCTTTATGGTGGGGACGAAGTTGAGCAAGCCCGAGGTGACCGACCTCGTCGAACTCCTGCTCCAATACCTCGATAATTTTGCATGGGGTCCAAGCGAGATGCCAGGCATCAGTTCCGACCTCGCCTGCCACCAATTAAACGTCAACCCGGGTGCCAAGCCCGTGATGCAAAAGGGGCGCCGTGTTAGTCCAGAGCATGCCGATGCCATAAACGAGGAAGTAGAGAAGCTTCTGCTGGCCGGAGCCATCAGGGAGATTTATTACCCCAGATGGCTCGCTAACCCCGTAGTGGTCCCCAAAAAGAGCGGAAAGCTGAGGGTGTGCATCGATTACACGAGCCTCAACCGGGACCTGTCCCAAAGATCCTTTCCCCTTGCCCAAAATCGATCAAATAGTGGACTCTACGGCCGGGGCCGCCAGAATGAGCTTCTTGGATGCCTGCTCCGGCTACCATCAAATACCTATGTTGGAGGCCGACCAAGAAAAAACTGCATTTATCACCCCAATGGGAAATTACTATTACAAAGTGATGCCCTTCGGACTCAAGAACGCCGGGGCGACCTATCAGAGAATGGTCACCAAGATATTCTCTAAGAACATAGGCCGAACCATGGAAGTCTATATTGACGACATGGTGGTAAAAAGCACCCAGGAGGGGGACCACCTATCCGACCTGAGAGAGGTGTTCAAAACAATACGAAGGCATGACCTGAAGCTGAACGCCTCTAAGTGTGCCTTCGGGGTAGGTGCCGGCAAATTCCTAGGGTTCATGGTGACCCACCGCGGCATAGAAGCGAACTCGTCCCAGATCTCTGCCTAGAAGAATTTGAAAACAGCTGAAAAGAGAAAGGACATACAAAAGCTAGCCGGGATGGCCGCCGCCCTCAACTGATTTATTGCCCAGTTCGGTGACCGATGCAAGCCGTTCTTTACGGCCTTAAAGGCTCAGAAGAAATTCGAATGGACCGATGAATGCCGGCGTGCGTTCACCGAGCTGGCGGACTACCTCGGAAGTCCGCCCCTTCTAACCAAGCCGGACCCAGGCGATGTCCTTACCCTATACCTGGCCGTGTCTGAGATAGCCGTCAGCGCCGTCCTCATCAAGGAACTCGACAGGGAGCAAAGCCCTATCTATTACGTGAGCAAAACTCTCCTCGATGCCGAGGCTAGGTATATGCCTTTGGAAAAACTCGTCCTAGCCCTCGTCGTGGCCTCACGAAAACTTGCTCACTATTTCTCTGCACACAGCATTGTGGTCTATACTGATCAGCCTGTACGAGAAATACTCCAAAAGGGGGATCTCTCTCGACGAATGATGAAGTGGGCCTGCCACTTGAACGCCTACGACATACGCTATGCGCCACGAACGTCCGTCAAGGGACAGGCCCTGGCCGACTTCGTGGTAGAATTCACTGGGACGACCCAATGCCCCGACATCACAGGTTGTGCCCCTGAGACCTGGACCTTGCACGCGGATGGAGCCGCCAATAAGAAAGGATCCGGCCTCGGCGTCGTACTCCGATCTCCACAAGGGGATGTGATCGAGAAGTCAATCCAACTTGGCTTCCGAGCCACCAATAACGAGGCCGAATATGAGGCCGTGATCGCCGGCTTAAAAATGGCCCGAAGCCTCGGAATCAAGAAGATACTGGTGCACACGGACTCTCAATTAGTCAGCAGCCAGATCAGTGGTGAGTTTCAGATGAAGGACGACAGAATGGCCAGCTACGTGGCTATCGCTTCCGGAATACTCCAAAGCTTCGAATGTCAAAAAATCGTCAACATCAACAGAAACGAGAACACCCACGCCGATGCACTAGCGACCCTAGCCTCGGCCATGAGTGATAAAAAAAAGAGAGTCATCACCATAGAATACGTCCCTTCGCCTAGCATCGAGGCTAAGGCAACAATTAACATGGTGACTGACCTCCCGCCGGAGCCGAGCTGGATGGACCCCATAATCGAATACCATCGCTCCGGTGATCTTCCCAATGACAAGAAAGAGGCCGAGAAAATAAGAAGAACGGCACTGGGATTCTGGGTAGCTCCCAACGACAAGCTCTATAAAAGGTCGTTCTCTGGCCCCTACTTACTCTGCGTCCATCCCGACATAGTAATAAGGGTCATGGAGGAAATTCACGAAGGAACGTGTGGGAGCCATACCGGGGGCAGGTCGCTGGCCAACCGAGCCTTGACCCACGGATATTGGTGGCCCCTCATGCAGAAGGACGCGAAGGCCTTCGTACTCAGGTGTGAGAAGTGTCAGAAGTACGCTCCCATACCCCGTGCCCCGGCGCAGAAAATGAGCAGCGTAACCTCGCCCTGGCCCTTTGCACAGTGGGGCATGGATATCGTCGGACCATTCCCCGTGGCCCCGGGGGGGAAAAAGTTCCTCCTCATGGTCACCGATTACTTCTCAAAGTGGGTAGAGGCCGTGGCCTTAGCGAAAATCACAGAGGCCGAGGTGATACGTTTCCTCTGGAGAGACGTGATCACCAGATTTGGAGTCCCCTACTCAATCGTTGCGGACAATGGAGGACAGTTCACCGGGATCAAATTAAAGGCGATGTATGCAAAGTATCACATCAAGAATTACTATTCGACCCCGTCGTATCCCCAATGCAACGGACAAGCCGATGTATCAAACAAGACCGTGCTCGACGGAATCAAGAAGAGGCTAGACGAGTCCAAAGGACGATGGGATGCAGAGCTGCATCACGTCCTATGGGCCTATCGAACGACGAGAAGACGGGGCACTCAACAGACACCCTATAGCCTCACTTACGGAATGGAAGCCATCATCCCGTTAGAAATCGGGCTTCCTTCTCTGAGGACGGACATGGTGGAAAACGGGCTGAACGAAAAGATGATGGGGCTCGAGCTAGACTATGCCGAAGAAAAAAGGGAGGTTGCGGCCATCCGTAACGCCGAATACAAAAACGAGCTGGGGCGTTCCTATAACCAAAGAGTGAACGCCAGACGTTTCCAGGACGAAGACCTCGTGCTACGAAGAGTAAACAACAACACCAGGGTACAGTCCGACGGCAAGCTAGGCCCCAATTGGGAAGGCCCCTATCGAATCCTCGGTGCAGTAGGGAACGGGGCCTACCTGTTGGGTCGTCTTCCCAACGACGTCCCGGTGGACCGTCCTTGGAACGCCAACAACCTAAGGAAGTACTACCAGTAGGGCTCGGCCTTTGTGTCTTGGTGTAAATAAGAATGTGATGTAAATTTATGCCTGCAGGCTTTATAAATGAAAACTGTTGTTGTCCACTTAAATTTTCATAAGTGTTTCAGAACACGAGCCTATACGGCACCCCGGTTCATATTTACTTGAATTTTTCAGTTCATTTAAATTTTCATTAAGTGTTTCAGAACACGAGCCTATACGGCACCCCGGTTCATATTTACTTGAATTTTATGAAGTGTTAATTCGAGTTGTGAGTTATGTAAAATGAGTCCCCCGACGCCGGAGCATCAGGGCACACTCATTGGGAGCACATACATAAACGGAACACACTATTAAAAAAAAAAAAAAAACAAGTCTAAAGAGCCAAAATTGTTTTTCATTTCATTCCAGGAAAAGCTATTACATGCTAAGTACAAAAAAGGAAATTACATTGAAAAACAACAATCTGAATCTACCCTAGTTCTGGCTAGCTCCGTCTTCATCCCCCCCGTCCTCTTCGTCCGAGAGAGCTCGAGGAGTCAAAGGCACCACGTCCGGAATGGGAGCTGAGGGGACGGGAACGATAATATTTTCTACATTCCATACCGGGTGATCCGGTCCCGCCCTCATAAAGGCAGCCGCCTCAGACCACCCCTCGACGTAGAAGGAGTTGAAATCCTTCTGTGTCTTTTGGGCCCAGGCGGCATTCAGCTCGGCTTGGCCAGTTTGGACCGCCGCCTTTATCCTGTCGGTTACGCCAGCCTCAGCCTCTTTTAGGGCTGCCTCCGCAGCCTGGGCACGCTCCTCGGCCTCCGTTCTGGCCTTCACGGCTTCGACCCTTCGAGCCTCAACCGTGGCGTTGAGGCCCTCAGCTTTCTCCGCCCTGAGTTGGGCCTCCTCAGACCTTTTCTGGGCCTCCTCCGCCCTTTTTTGGGCCTCCTCCACGAGCTTGGCATTAGCCTCTGCCTTCGCGGCCCATGACCTCACTAGCTGACCTTGGTGATAGACATATTGGTTCATCATTAAGTAGGCCTACAAGGGAAAAGGCAAAACACTTAGCAAAAATATGTGGGAAGAATGTGAAAACATACAAAATAGACTCTACACGTACCTGAGGTATCATGGCCATGGCCGATGCCATGGAGGAGGCGAGGTCACGACCTCGGTGATCAGCCTCGACGCTTTGCTGCTGGAGCGCAGCCAAAGCTAGTAACCCGGCAGATGGGTGAGCCTCCATGATGCTCTTCACCCCCGTGGCCGCCTTCACCTCCTCGGGCGTCTGCACAGGCATCCTGTGGGTCGGGGAGGCAGAGCTGGAGCTTGAGTCTTGAGTAGGGCCTTGAGCAGGGCCCGACGTCCCCCTAGGCCCCTCCACGACCACAACCTCGGATGGGTTGCTCCCTCCGACCTTGGCCCTCTTTTCCCCTTTGGAGGGGCTTCGTCCCCTCCACCTTTCTCTTCCCCAGAAGGGCCTTGCGGGCCAGCCGATCGAGTCTGGCCTGGGCTGCCAAATCGTCTGGGCCAGCCGATTGAGGCAGAATCGCCACCTCCCTCTCTCCTGTCCCTACCACATCCCTCTCCTTGGCCTCGACCTTGACCACTACCCCCTCGGGCTCCCCCGTCTCAGCAACCTTTTCGACCGCCCCTTCTTCTCCCTCGCCATCCCCAACCTCAGCTACCTCAGCCACCTCAGCCTCGGCAGCTATCTCTTCCACCTCCTCCTCCTCATCAGAACGGACCACCTACGCGGTTCAGACAAACAAGAAGTTAGAAAAATTCGGAAAAATTGGCAAAATTTAACTAAGTATGGAATTGAAATTAAACAAGAACAAAAGGCGACTTACCCTGGTCCGCGAGGTGCCCAAGGCTGGCCCGGAGGGCTCCGCCTCTGAGGGGCTGTCTTCCAAGTGCAGGGAGCTCCTCTCAACAGGCTCCCTAGACCTCAGGGGAAGGACCTCAAGCAGAGGTTTCCCTTGTTGATCTAAATAGGTGCGGGTACCGTCCGGCCCCACCTTGTAGGGGAGGACGGTACCATCCGGCCGGGTCTCGTAGTGAACCGCGGCCGACGCAGGAGCGAAGGAGGTTACCGTCATGGCCTTCGCCTTGCTGCCTGTCCTCAGCTTCGGCTTCGACGCCTTCTTGGGCACAGGTTCTACCACGGCCTCGGTCCCTTCAACAACCTTGGGAGGGAGGGTCGACTCCAGACCCTTCTCCTTCTCCCACCTTTCTCTGGAGTACCCCACAGGACAGAAAGTCCTATGGGGCCATTTGAAGTCGTTCCCCTTGCAAGTTGTGGGGGAACTGCACGTCAGCAGACGCTCCGCGTCACGTGCACCGGCATCGTTCCCATTCGGCCCCCACCAATTGAGGGCCACCTTCAACGATGCTATGTTGGGCTCGCCCAGGCCCCTAAGCTTCATGGCCACCGTGGCCTTAAAGTCTTTGTTGCTGAGCACCCTTCCCGGCTTGGTGGGGAGGGTCAGATCGTCTCGGCGGAGCCAGTCGCCCTCCACCACGATCACGTCTTGGGTATAACCCCGATTCGAATCGGAGTTACCCGTGATCAGCTGATTATGAGCCCGACACCTCAAGTAGGGCTGCCTGCTCTTGGATTGGGAGCTTGGCTCGGTCTGCAGAAATTCATAGCAGGCCAAGAGCTCCTTAAGCCCCAATGGTTCTGGAAGGGCCGGGCCCAATAGAACATTTAGGGCTTCCATCCCGGCGCAGATACGGTGCGCCTGCAGCGGCCACTGGCATGGGAGAGTCTGCGTCCAGGCGCATAACTCTGCCAGTAGCTCCGGGATGGGGAGGTCAGTACCTCCGAACATAAGAGTGGAGAGGGAGAGTGTTACCATGTTTTTGGGATCAGCCACGATCCCGTTCACCTCGTCGGCACTCTCGCACCTTCGGAGCTTGAATTCTTCTCCGATTCCGCATAACTGCCTAAACTCGTCGAGGTCAGGCCCGTGTTGCCTGACCATTATGTTGCTGTCATTAACTGCCACCGACAAGGCCGGGTCAACGACCATAGCCCTGAACGGCAATGCGTTGGCCATCACCGCCAAACGCCGTGGTTGAGGAGCAACCATCGGACCCTTTCCGGCTCCGTGTGTTATCACCATGCCGGTTAAGTATTTGAGAGCTCGCTAAGTATGGGAAGGAAAGAGAAAGTGGTTTGTTGTAAGAAATTTTAGAGAGAGGGTGAGAAAGTGAAAATGAGATTTCACTGAGGGTATTTATAGATCCCCAATGGAAGGTGAAAAGACATTAACCAGAAGGTGAAAAGACCGCGACGGCTCATTACACGAACTCCCATAAATGACAGCCGCCACTCAACCCACGCCTTCCACGTGTACAGCAAGCATAGGTCGTCTGCCAAGTGTCACCCTTCAGCCGTTTTAGCATTAATGACATTGAAGAAATCGAAGAGACAGATGCGGCGCCTCATAATTGCAAAACAGGCATGCTCCACGTGTAAGGGATCCATGAATGGTTGAACACGTATCACGAAACGAGCCACGCCGAGGTGCCTCTAGACAGCCAAACATGAAGACAGAATGACCGGAGCCCCCGTAAAGTGAGGAAGATACTCACCAACCTTGCCACTAACGGCGACTCCGGACAGGGAGCTGTTGGCGAGGGAATGTCAGCATCCCTTCGTCCGGACCGATACCACCACGAAAACAGACAAACCGGGCCCTGCATAGTGGATGTCGTATCACCCCGGACCTTGATAGACCGGGCTGAACCTAGGCCGGCCCAAAGAAGCGTGTTGAGTACGCTTCCCCAATTAATGTTGCTGCTCCCCTGGGGGACCCTCCTGGCATTTTATCGACGTGGCCCAATCACAGGCCACCTCCCTGTGGGCCCCGGTAGAGGACAGTACTCTTGTCAGAGTCATAAATGACCTAACGCCGTCGGATCAGCATCTTACAGTACAGTGATCCAAGGGCTAATACACCTCTGATCACACTATAAATACCCCCACTAATACCACTTAGTGGGGGGGACACAAAGACAGAGAGGAGAGATAAAGCTTAAACAACCCGGACCCCCAGAACACTACATGTACCATCGATACCACGACTTGTAACCGGCCCGGTCCATCACCCTAAATTACATTCTTACTTTCAGTTAATACCGATACTGACTTGATCGTTGGAGAGGGAAAACCTGGTACCAACCCCGGGCCCCTGTTTGTTTTCTGCGCAGGCACGAAGATCACCTCGTCACCATAGCCGACATAGCTCACTCCGGATACCTCGGAAGATCGGAGCCGACGCGAATTGATTAAGGCGAGCTTGGGAAGAAAATCAGGCTCGCCAGTTGACATGATCACATATTGGTAAACCTAAATTATGTTTTTGCGTAAAACCAGAAGTAAAAAAACGTGTTTTTTCATGTTATGTGAGTTTGGTGCATGTGTAATGAAGCAGCAGTAATCATACCGACACTAAAGAGTGACATCCAACACTGTAGCAAAGTGGGGGTCAGAGGAACGAACACACGCATATGCTCATAAATTGATTCCCATTCCAATTCCCATTCACATTCACTCTAAAAAGTAAAAACCAATAATAAACCAAAGTAAACCCAAAAAATAAAAACTAAACTAAGATGGCGGTATTTGTAAACCGCCTATTAAAACGGAGGATCCACAACTCACTCATCCGCACCACCACCTTAACAAATTCATTTATTACTGAAATTGGAAATAATAGTAATAGTAATAGTAATAGTAATAGTAATAGTAATAGTAATAAATCCCCTTTATCATCATTACTATCGTCTTCGTCGGAGAATAATAATAATAATAATAAGAAGAAGAAGAAGAAGGAGGGAGTGAAGTGGGTGTTTTTGGGGTGCCCCGGCGTTGGCAAAGGCACCTACTCTGTGAGGCTATCGACCCTCCTCTGTGTCCCTCACATCTCCACCGGAGATCTCGTTCGCCATACCCTCTCTTCAAATTCATCTCCCCTTTCTTCTCAGGTCCAATACCATACTACTACCTTCTTTCTTCTTCTTTTTTATTTATTTATTATGGCTTACCATATATACTTGTTATGAAATTATGAAATGAAAACGGAAGCAGGAGTCGTGAAACAGGAAGAAAACATTATCAAAGTGAATATTCTGTCAATGAGTCGAATATTCTTTTAAACACGAGTCGAATATTCTGTCACTAATAACTGTCCTTATTTCTATTTTGCTACGTATCGAGATAAGTGTCCACTTTACATTTTAAAGTGAATTTTGTCTTTTTGATTTTTTGGAATTGGCCTTTTTTGGTTGTTGAATCATATCAAGTTTACACTTATAGACTCACGTTTTAAGTTGGAAAAGCGTTTGTTTGATAAATCTGATGTTTTTTTGTTGAATTTTAAGTGAAATTGTTTCAAATCATTAAATATATTACACTTCTTTAAGGACGGAGTGCTACTTCCGGTCCATATCAGTTACTACCACCATATACAGTTGTTATGAAATGAAACAGAAGAGGGAACCGAAACGGTAAAAGCGTGAAAAAGAATACAATTAAATCTAAAATTTACAACGTGAAATAGTGTGAAACAGTAAGGGGAAGGGACGGGAAACGGGAAACTTGGTTCTTGAAAGGCGAAATTGCTATTTGGTATTGGTACGAAACTGCTTGCAGTTTTGACTTAAAAGATGCTCATACCTAAATTAAGTGTTCTTAAAAAGCGAGCCTAGGCAAAAATTAAGCGGAGTCTTAAGTGCCTAGTGGATTAGGCGAGATTAAGCGGTGACTAAGCGGAATTTGACAGGATTAGGTGCGAGGCAACCTATTTCGCTTGCGCCTTTTAGAATATTGGCTAAAACGGCACGTAATTTCCGTGTCGGCTAAGATCTCTCTTCCCACTACCCCTGGAAATGGTCCAATTTGATTTTTGTTCGCGTCCTAAGTATATTAGTCCAAGTTGCTTTTTTTTTCTTAGAAAGACTTTTCAATTCATTTTATATCCCTAATTAATAAACAGTGTTCTTTGCAAATCACAATTACCATTGTTAGTATCCGTTTATGGATTAATTTGAATGTCTACAAGTATCTTTATTACTGAATTAACTGTAACCAACTTTCTTAGTCTTTTTCAAAAAATAAAATTGGATCATATTTTTAGGACAAAGGGAGTATAGAATTTTTCCTCTTGGTTTTCCAGTGGTTAAATAGATACTAGAGTCGAACCTTGTTTTGTTGATCATATCAATTTCCGGATTGGACATTGTGTGTCCAGATGTGATTGGTTGCTTAAAGTGCAACCGGATTACTGGTGTGAACTAGACTGCAAAATTTGAATTTCGGGTGTGTGGTATTACGGAATATGTAATTACACTCCTGGTTTTCCATTTTATATATAGATATACTAGAGTCTACAGGAAAACCGTAGTTAAGTCTTTTAAGTATACTTTATTATTTACAATTTCTTAACTACGATTAATGATTGTTATATCATGCTATCGTATTATCTGTGAATATTCTGGAGTAATTCAGGTTTCTTTCTCTTAAATTTTCTGTTGTGGATGGAACAAACAATTAATGCTTTTGATAGTAAACTGAAACCCATATCTACCCTATCTCGCCTCAGATATGGCAAGCAGAAACCTAAAAAGAAATCTCATTTATACACAATCTCATCTCAAATTTTTGACAAGGCACTGATGAAATATTGTAATGGGATGTAAAATGAGGTGACAGTGTCATATGCTCTATGGATAAGATTGCGTGAACGAGGGTGCAACACGATACAGTCTATACTAGCCACCTTTACAAGAAAACTTTTAAATCTCGCTAGACCATGCTGGTAAACAGCCAAAATCACTAGTTTAAACTTCAGGATAGATCCATATTTGCCTGTGGAGTGGACACACGGAAAATTCCTTATTTACCTGAATGTCTCTTTCATTACTTATTCGTTCAAGCTTTTGTTTCTTTTGTTTTGGGGTGGGTTTTTTTGAACGCTGGAAGAACTAATGTAAATAGAAAATGTTTTTTCCGGACGCAGGATTACTAATTTCAACAGAGGGACTCGTGTATTTCTCTTATTATTTTAATCACTACATCAGGCTCTGCGGAAATTATAGCGTAGCTATTTGTAATTTTTGTCAATGGTTGAAAAGTTTTTTTGTAGCTCCTAAATGGTGTTTTAAATTTCATGGTTTTTCAGTTATGTTTGATGTGCTTGTTCTGTTCTTTAAGTTGTATATTTTCATTTTAATAGTGCGGATCTGATAAATAAAGTAACCGAACTTGGTCTAAAAATGAAATAAGCATACTTGATAGTTTTTTGAAAGATGCTTGATAGTTGTAAGCGGAAGACTGAGGATAAAAAGATTATCTATGTTTTCTGCTTAGTATGTTAACCTTTTTGCTTGTGCATTTCTATTTCTTTTGAAGCAGAAAAACTTTAGATTAAGAAAAGGGCTGCCAAAGCTCTATTGACATGGATGTTAATTTAAGTAAACTCAGCAGACTTCAAACAATTACCTTCTTTGTTAGTGACTTGGTGATAATTTTGTTGTTGTTGTGTTCTTCAAAAGTAACTTCTTGCAACTGTCCATGCACTGTATGAATATATATAAAAGAACTTGTTGGTGTTCTTTTAGATATTCCGGGTTGGTCCTTAATATCAAAAATTTCCTTGCATTTGACAGCTTCAGGAAATTGTTAATCAGGGAAAACTAGTTTCGGATGAAATCATAATAGATTTATTGTCCAAGCGTCTTGAAGATGGAGATGCGAAGGGTGAATCAGGATTTATACTTGATGGTTTCCCTCGAACTATAAGACAAGCGGTGAGATTACTGACTTTCTAAAATAGCTTCAGTGCCAGAATGTGACTGGCTCATTTTGGTGCTTTTTCGGCTCTGATTGATGTTTCTAAGTGTTTGTAATTTTTCAGTGTTATGTTGCATTAGAATCAGATACAATCAGGCTATGTTTTACTCTTCAATTAATTGACTTTGTTGGTTCCAGTTATAAAACTGCCGAGTTCTTCGTGATCGCAAATTTACGATTTAGACTTGCGGGGAAATTTTCTCGTTTTTCCCTTGGAACTAGGATGACATTTCTAATTTAAGTTGCTGATGCTGTGTAAGTACAACAATCCTAATCAAACCTTAGCTCCGTCTAGTGTTTTTATAGCGGTAACTGTTTATATTCAAATTCCATTATGGTCGATTATTATTTAATATCATGTCCTGTCCTAAGTTGTATCTGTTTGTTTTCTTGGCCACACTATAAATTATCAATGTTTTCCTCTTATATTTTTTTATCTAATTATGAGCTCTTTTGCTTTGTATTTTTCTCCGAGGCCTTTTTACAGACTGTTGTTCTAACTTCTATGTTAAGCTAGAACTTCTCATAGAAAAAAATGTGACGTAAAACTTTGTCAATCTTACATTCCTAGTGTCCTACGAGAAATCATTTGCACCAATCAGAGTATGATTATGGAATCAGATAGATCTTAAGGAGAAACACCCAATCCTAGGAAGACCTTCTGAATCAATTCTGTACCCTTCTTCAGCTAGTTCCTACCATGATATTGTTAGTCAATTGTGTCCTCTTGAAACGTGCTCGTAATTAAATGAGGCTTTACTACTTATAACTTCATACAAATTTATGCTGGCCATCATTTCAGGAAATTTTGGAGGGTGTTACAAACATCGATTTGGTAATCAACTTGAAGCTTCGTGAAGAGGCATTACTTGCTAAGTGCCTTGGAAGAAGGATATGCAGCGAGTGTGGAGGGAACTATAACGTTGCTTGCATTGACATCAAGGATGATAGTGGGATTCCCGGAATGTATATGGCACCCATTCTTCCTCCTCCTCATTGTGAATCAAAACTTATCACGCGCTCTGATGATACTGAACAAGTAGTCAAAGAAAGACTTCGAATTTACAATCAAATAGTAATGCGTTTTCTTCCAGATAATATTCATACTAATTGACATCAGACTCTAAACCAAGGTGCTGTTGTTGGTTCTGCACATGACATGTTTTAAGCGATTCCTATAGTAGGATACTAAAAATACATTACTGTAGGTGGAATAATATTTTATCATTTGAGGGGTATAACTACTTTGTATGGCAATAAATTGGACCCTCTTTCTGTTAAGAAACATGGTAGTTTGTTAAACCTCCATTTTATATGTTGATGAAGTAATTTACTTGATCCTCTACTAACATTGCAAACTGTAGGAAGCACATACACTCGAAATAAGGTCCCGTACACACTCTGGGTACAAATGGCATACAGAAAAAGAATGTAGTGGATTGTGGTGTACCGTGTATGTTATTATTAATTAATCATTTAAAAGTTTGAAAGGGACACATGAAAAACACTTCATTGAACACTGTGGAGTCTAATCGCAATTTGGTTTTTAATTTTAACTGGTCATGCATAGGCACATAAATAAAATAAAAAACAGTTTTTTAGGCCCTTTCAAGTATGAGTTACTTTTTATTCTTGTTTCATTTAAAGGCGTTACAGAAACGACTCCTAAATAGTAATTAAATATAGAAAGTATCCCTTCGTCTCTGTGTCATGAATACAAAGTACAAACACCAGACCTATATATTCTTGACTCCCTGTATATTGCGTGTTGTAGATTATATGAATCATGTAAATGAAAGAAGAATGTATCACTTAAGTTTTAAATGAAGCTGATGAATCATAAATAAGTTTACATACATATCTATGTTTATGTCATGAGAATAGTATGCATCATTATGAGCTTTAGTGTAAGTTCAATATTCAAAACTCGTATAGATTAGTAGAGGGTTTATTATGCTTTCGTAACATTAACTATGGACGTATTACCGTTTAGTACCATGAACTGCGAATTTTCCCTTTTTTATCAAATGCTTACAACGTGTACAGTTGATGGTACTAAAAGCGAAAACTCGTAGTTCATGTTACTAAAATCGTAAACCGTCCATAGTTAATGGTACTAAATCATAATAATCCTGATAAGTAGATAACCAACCTTTAGTGAACAAACCCATGTTTGGCTTGTTAAGCGCTCTCTCGTTTGTGCAACCGAACATGAACTGGCTTATGAGTAAATGGACATAAACAGGCCAACTTTCATCATTCGATTGATTTGCCCCTAACCGCAGTTACTTTTTTAGGCAACTGTACTCGTGACTAATCTCTGATTTTGTGTACTTTGTACCCGCAGAGCCGGCCTGTGGAGGAATTTTACCGCAGTCGTGGGAAATTGTTAGAGTTTGATCTTCCTGGGGGAATTCCTGAGTCGTGGCCGAAACTACTTCAAGAATTGAATTTGAAAGGTCTCAAGGAAACCAAATTAGCAGCAGCATAGGTAAGTTTCATAATCTTTGCATATGTCTATCTGATTTTGGATCAACAGAAATATAGGAGATGATATAGACCAATAAGAGAAAATGCTAGTAGTGTATGTGATTATAGGTTCTTTTCGGGAACTGCCGAGTTCGTATGATGTCGTATTTACATTCTTGTGAAGCAACTATGAGAGTACTGTTTGTAGTAATTCATTTTTTTCCTACATAACCCTGGGGAAAATTGAATTGTAAATACTATTATTTTTATAAAAGATGTTGTCCACGTATTAGTGCTTCGAGGAAGTTGTACGGCTGATACTGAATGATACCTATTTAACTGCTCTGCTTCTATTATTCGTTGTTAGCTTTGGCTTGATTCCATGGTGGATGTGTGCGTTTCATTTTAACTTGGAAAATTTTGGCTTTAACCTTATGGACAGAAATTGTGTGCTTAATAATGTGACATTTTCGCATTTATTGGAATCTGTAACCATGGTTCTGTTTATAATATATACTCCATCTTCTTCAAATAAGCATGTTTGTCCTGTTTGTCATCCACAATACAACATTGAGTAGTGGTATTATCTTTAACTCAACACGCATTAGAACCCAGCCCAGAGGGAAAAGGGTTAATAGGTGGCTCCATACGGTAAGAACTTATAGAGTGGTACAACTGCTGTCAGTATGCTCTGAGACGAATGACTTAGCAAGTGCAAATCTATTGGAGAAATCACGTTCCATAGCATCTTTTGTATAGCTTGTATCTTGGTTTTAGATAGTTGTTTTGTAGAGTAACTCAGAGCTTCGTCATTGTAGCTCCTAGCTTGTTGTGGGTTCTAGTCCTGCTGAAAAAAAAGTTTGGCACCCAACCACCTAAAATATAAATTTTCTTTTGGAGAGCGATTTCTAACTGCTTCCCTAAGGGGGTCTTTATAGGAAGAGATTCGAGAGTTCTATAAACTTCCACCCATACTACGAGCCTGAGGAATCTGTCATTACACAATTACGTTGTGAGTTGTGTAAAGAGGTTGTTCTATAAAATCTTTCTTGAGTTAAACCGGGCTAGTTAGGTTTGTGTACTAGCATACAGTTGTTCGGCATAGCTAGGAGGAGTGGACTACTAGCGGTTTAGAATAATCTTGGTAGACCGTAGATTCATGACTGTTATTATCTGCTGGTGATTATATTGGAATTTCAATGATGGTTATTTGAATAACTAGACGAAAGATGACGCCAATCTGGACTGGTAAGATCCCCATTGTTATTTCCGTCCTTTTTATTTCTACATTTTTCCACGGTTTCTTTGCTTTTATGTGCACTGCAGCTTCTTTTAGATCTTATTAAAGCTATACTTTTTACACCTAATTGAACCCTTCCAGCTCTTATGTGGCCTATCATCTAATAAGTGGTGAAACAAAACAAACTATATTGAGACAACAATCTTTGAGAAATGTGGCCTATCATCTAATAAGTGGTGAAACAAAACAAACTATATTGAGACAACAATCTTTGAGAAACTATCTTCGCTAATCTGAGAATCATTGTAAAAAGATACTCCCATTGTTTTATGCCACAATTTACGAATACTAGAAGGCTTGAAAAAATCTCTTTACATTTTTTCAAAATCTAAGCTTGGAGAACGCCAGCAATAGATTCTCGAACATCGCAATGGTGTGCGTGCATGTAATAAGAATCGATTCCGACCCGAACTTACAACATTAACAGAACACGAAGGACCTTAGAACCCTACAAGATGAGTACAAGAAACATCAATGAGGAAGCATGTGTCCAAAATCAATAGAAAAACTAAATGTCACCAACAAACGACAAATACGAGTGTAGAGCATAATATGCATTTGCTCTCTTATTGCCTCATAAGAAGCCGAGTACCATGACAAATTCATACACAGAACACACTAGTACCATGATAAGCATAATATAAGCAACAATCGTTGTCAACCTAAAATATAAGTAATTTAGATCTTAATTATCAGAAAAACAATTATATGAACCCGGTCAATTATTATTTGGGGTGTGCTAACCAATAGTATTTTTTAATTTCAAGTTTGAATTAATTTTAGGGTAAATGTTTTTGGTTCATTAATAGTTGTTAAATTTTTAATAGATAGCACATCCTAAATAATAGTGGACCGAGTTCACGGTAATGTTACTCTGGTTATCAAGTTATGACTTACAAAATCAATCAGCTAAACACAGAAAACCAAGTAAATTGAATTTACCAAAGCAAATATGCCAAAACATATTTGTTCAAACCATCATGTATCAAAGAAAATGAAAATCTGATAAAAACACGAATTTGAAACTTATATGGACAAATAACGTTCAAGCACTATCAGTTTTTTTGAAATAATCAAAACAATTCTAATTATCAAAATAACCAAATCAGTGGTGGTACTGGCCGCTGTTGTTGCGATCATTTAAACTGAAGAGTTGCAAAAGATCTACAACTACTAGAAAACGCAACCGCCTTAAAAAACAATAAAACCGCCTTAAAAACCTTTTGAGGCGGTTTCTGGACCGCCATTTCTGCAAGCGTTGCTAAAAGTTTTAAGGCGGTTCAAAACCACCTTTAAAAAGAAATGCGGTTTTTTACAATTTTATACAGCGGTATTATAATCGTCTCAAAAGGTTTACTTTTAGTGGCGTTTGAACGAAAATAGCCTGTAATGTTGTATTGAAGGCGATAACAAACGGCCTTTAAATGTTTTTATAATGCCTTTAATCATTCAACTTTAAATGTTTTTATAATGCCTTTAATCATTCAAATTAAAAGGATGTAAACTCAATTATGACGGTGATGGAACCACCTTCAATGTTCTTGTTCATATAATATGTGAATGCTTTATTAGCCTATTACAAAACCATTATACATATTTGAATAAAAAGCCCAACATTCCAATCAGAAAATGAAAGATTTAAACTTTAAACGAAGCTTCCATTCATAAAATTCGTCACACAATACCCAATAACGTTTAAGCCAAACTAATCCTGTCATATATATATATACCCGATACTCACGTGTTGCGTGTGAGACGCTATAAATTGTGGTGATGATACAAATGTAGTTAACATCGTCTTGGAAACCATTGTGACATCCGTAGTTAACATCGTCTTGGAACCACTGCAACATCCGTAGTTAACAACGTCTACATAACTAGTCCGAAAAAGACCAAGGCACACCAACCTTTTATTAATCTACAAATACATACAAGACAAAAAAGCAAATTTGAAACATCAGTGAGACAAATTGCTCATGAATAAGAAAAAAAGAAATTTGATAACAAATCATTTGTTCTTTAATCGATGGAGGTTTTGATAAACGTACGAATGAAATATGAAACAAAATTGTTGTCGAGCTGGCGTCGTTTAGGAGGTGGAACCTGTTGGGTCTCTAACATCCATTAGAAAACAACTTGTTTTGACAGTACAAAAACAAGCAATGACCGATAGTTTCTTAATTCGTTCATATCAATATTAGTTTTGGGGCTTATTTAGTACTAGCATTTATATGATTTTTGCTACTAGCTTATCATTTTTATAGCAACTTTGTTGTTCTTGCAGTTTTTTTTCTTTCTTTGTATCCTAATAGTGTATTTATCATTTATTTTAAAAAAATAATCAAAATGTATGACTCGGATCAATAACACTCCTTGGAAAATCAAAACTAAAATCGTTAAATCAAAACAATGCAAAATTTACTTGTACATGGAAAAAAAAAATAAGAGGGAAAAATTCAGTATTTTTAGCAGTAAAAAATATCATTACTGAATTTATGTGTAGTGTTTTGGGATTGATATTAAACCCGCTACTTAAAAAAAATCATATCATCTACTCAATACAAAATAGAATTCATGGAGCAAAAAGCATTATCTCCATTTAGTTCATTCACATGGGTCAGAAGTGGCAAAGTATTTAAAATATCATTACTGAATTTATGTGTAGTGTTTTGGGATTGATATTAAACCCGCTACTTAAAGAAAAACGTGTCATCAACTCTATACAAATTAGAATTCAAGGACCAAATATTAAATCCTAATGGGGCAAATTATAGTTGTTGTGAGGGGAAACGGAAGCCGAAAACAAAATGGGAAAAAAAAAATTTGAAAAAAATTTAAAATTCTAAAGTAACTATCGAAGGCGGTTTTAAATTTTAATGGGGAGAGAGATTAGTCCTTAGTATTTGACTAATAATTTCCTTTTTTTCAATAAAAACTAATGTACCGCTTCATTTTTAATCACATACCAGTTTGGTCCAGATCTGGAAAAAATTAACACATCTAGTAGTAATTAACATTAACTATATGTAGTAGTAATTTAAATGGGAAAAAACTATAAGTGGTTATGCCATATACAGCAGCATTTAACAATTGAGATACTAAAAATTTTGTCAAATTAAACGATTAAGGTTGGGTTTGTTTGAAGTATTTGAGGGGGTAATTGTACTTGAAATAATATGGGGCCCATAATAACAACGGTGTCAAGGGTTATTTCCAATATATATGAGGGGTGGTATTCAAAATTTAATATCACCCAATTTTTTAATGACCAAGGTGCATTTCATTCTTTCAACATATTATCATTATATTATATTATATATTATAATAAGTCCATCCAAATCAAAAATCAAATGAGTTTATCCAATTTAGCCAATTTTTAAAAAAAATACCTCTATACCTTTATATTAATTACAATAATATCATGCTCCCGTAAAAATATAAAAAAATAAAAACTAATAAAATTATTTATCAATCTTTAACAACCAAACATTCTTTTAAATATTAAACCATATTTTTTTTATATTATCCACATATTTATATCATAATTATACATATTTTTTATATTTTTATTGCATTACGCGCCGCACACGCAATGCGTATGGTATGATTACTGATATATAAATATGCTGATTGAGGTGTAATTTTTTTTGTCCTTTATCCTGTATTTGATAAGTGTTACTGTTTTACATGAATATATTTTTTTTCTAGTTCAATAATGTTGGTCTTTTGTGCATAGTATTTTGTATTAGTTAGGAATATTACTTCAAAGCTGATGTGGAACATCTTAAATATTGTTTACTTTTTGAAAAAAAAATCATTCTGCACAAATGGAGTATGGGTAAAAAGGTAAATTAGTTAAATAGTTCAACCCCAATAAAAATTAAACAAACGCTTCATTGTTAGTTCATGTATGTACTACTAATTCTGCATTCTTTTCTTATCCCGCCATAGTCCGGAGGTATTGATAGTCTCATTACTACTAATACTGCAACCAAACGAGGCCTAACAGTAAAAATCGACAAAATTGCAGTCGCTATCTCTCATGGTTGGTGAAATATTTTTGACGTATGTTAAAAGAAATGCAATCATGATGTGCAATTTCATCATTTTGTTTAACGGTAATTCCTCAATTGTAACAAATTTCGTAGTTTAGTACTTCGATCGTTAAAATTGGTAGTACAGCTATGACCGATAATGAAGTGAAACGAAACGAAAACGGTCAATTTAATGTTTTAGTTTTTTGCTATCGTTTCATTTCGTTTAGTAATGAACGAAAACGAAACGAGTTTTTAACGAAACGAACATTAATTTTTCTCATCATTCATAGCCATATTAGTTTGTAATTAACTTAGTAATGTAAGAATTATTTATAATTCTTTTATAAATATTAATTCATTAAAAATAAAATAAATATTTCTCATTAAAATGGTCCATATACATTCCATGAGTTATGTAATTTATGATTTAAACATAAATTTGTGAGTTAAGAAACTCTACATTTTCACCATAATGATCGGTTGAAATTGATCCTACCTTGATGGACGGTAGAGATCGAAAGTATATGAAGAGTCTCGGGTTCTCCTCCTACCTATATAAAGGACACAATACCATCTCAATTTGTGTCAAAACATACACAAAAAACAACACTTAAAGTAGTGTAATGATAGGCGAAGGAGGAGAAACTCAAGTCTCCAACCCCGACGATCTACCTCCGTCATCTGAACTCAACTATCATGTTCCGTTTATGTACCAAGCACATCGTCCTTCCACATAGTTTAAGGTATGTGTTTTGGCATACGATATGTTATAATATGTATGATCATCATGTAGAAAAAAATTCTAAATAGTTATGTTAATAATGTGTATAACATAACAATAATATAAGTTGTAATTAACTTACATTTGGTATCAGAGCTATAGGTTAATATTTCCACATGATGTTCTACTTATTTTGGTGATGAATATGTATTGAAAGGGCTATACATATTATTTCGTGATCACTGCATATATAACATCCTATAATACTTTTAATGAGATTTTGTTATAAACTAAACATAAGGAATCATATGTTACTGCTTGTTTTGTACTGACCTAGTGATTTGGTTTTATTTTCATATGAAACGAATTGGTTTAATTACTAAGAAATGAATGTAGTAAATGTTGATTCATTTAGCCGTATATTCATGTAACCAAGTACTACTATATGGTTTTTAATGCATTACAATTATGGTACCACTTTTGTTTTGTGCTAAGGTATACATTTTATATAAAACGAATGGTTCTGTAAACCGTAACCAATTAGAAGACAAAAGCAGGATTGGTTACTTATATTTATTTACTAGCTCAAGATAAATAGGAAATTATTGATTATACCCAAGTTTACTATATCATTGGAACTGTATTAGTAAATAATAAACTCATAAGTTAACAAGTTTTCTAATGTAGTAAACTGAAAGATTGAATTCTTATTATTCATTAATTCGCTCAAGTGATTAGTATTGTAATCTCAAGAATAGAAATAAGCCTACTGTATGTTTACAAACTTTGTCCCGTAGCATATTTAATGGTCACTCAAGCTTTACATAAAACGATTTAGCTTCATTTGTATTAATGTCGCATAAGAAATTAATAAAGATTTTGGAAGTTTTATGTAAGTAACGCGATTGAATGAGAATTTGAGAGTTTTGCAACATAAGCATGATGTCAATGATTATAGAAAGATACATTATAAAACCACACAATAAGTGACATTTAATTGTTACTATTTCTTATGCATGACTGGAACACACTTAAATGGGTAACGAAACGTGAAAATCAATAGTTAACATGTATATGTTAAGACCTTTTAACAATAGAATGTAAAAATAAAACTTATTGTTTAAGTATCGTCTTAATTGGTTAGTAACAATTACTTTACTAGTTATGATTTCAATGTCAAAATCGTTAATACTAGTTGATATATGATGTTAATATTTATCAAATTATATTCAATTGTAGAATTATATGGTAATTTTACACACACCCGTATATGTTATTTATGGTGTTAATTTTGTCTTATGTTTCGGTTGCCCACATGCCCGGTAACTTTATTAAATGAACATGTAAGATAAACTGTTAATATAATGTAGTTGAAAGGTTACGAAAAAAAGTTTAGACTCACATTAAGGTTGGAAAATTATAAATCTTTCCCAAATAGGCTCACCTAGGATGATGCGATGGCAAGGCAAGACTTCGGCTGATACTTTGTATCTTAATGAGGTCGGTTTTTAAGCAGACTTTGCTGCACCAACCCTCACCCTCTCTTACCTGGTCGGATCATGTTAGAGCTACCGAAAGGGTTAGAGTATATAATAGTTTTCCCGATTGTGTTTCTATACTTATATTCGTCGAATGGGTGTTTTTATATCGATATGGCATGTGTTAGATAAAATGAATAATATGAATGAATGAATGATGGACTCTACCCCTTACTTAATTATATATACAACTCATGATAATGCATGACACTAAGTATAATAAATTATGTAACTTTTTGAAAGGTTGGATATAAGTTTTTAAATTTATATTAAAATAAAATAGTGTTTTAATATATAATTTTAATATTACATGTCACAATGAACATTACTGATAAGAATGCATGTACATATGAAAGTTGGGTGATGTACATATTATTGTTTGATTAAAACATGACGTGCGTTTTAGTCATTATGTCGTACATATTATTTTCCCTACTATTATTATAATGACAAATAAAGTTAAGTCAATTTATTTTCATACCATATAAGTTTTGGTAATAGATTATAAGCTAAATCATATATATAACGTTCATATTATGTGAAATTTTGTTTGCCCACAGGCACAAAATTTTAACCGATGAATGTTAAATAAGCGTTGGTGTATGCTTAAGTATCAATTATAGTTATTGATGCTCTAATGTCAATATTCATATTATCGTTTGATTAAAAATCAATATTGGCTTTGATCAAATCTAATGAACATTTAGCTTAACCGCTACACCTAATAATATTGAACTAATAATCATATTATTCGATTAAAATTAAATGTATATTTTAATCTATATTTTTAATGATTATTAGTGCCATTAAATATTTTGCATCAACATCATATGTCCATAATTTGGTTGCCCACATGTACAAAGTATTGGAGACGAATATTTGATGATAAACGTTATGTTTTGCATCCATTAGTGCCTTAATTATGGTTGCTAAATTATGGTTGTGTCCAATATTGTTATGGGCCGGGGATGCATAAGAACTGATTTTTATGTATGTTTGTTTTTGGTTGCCCACAGGTCCAAAAATATTATGATAAAAATAACTATTGGATGTTCATCATTGTTTAATTATTCATTATAACTTGGTTGCCCACAAGTCCAGTTATTTTGACCAAATAAACATTATGAATAATTTCTTAAGGTTTAACATTAAGATGAAAAATATAGGATATCCACAGATACCATATTTTTCCAAGTTAAACAAATATTATAGACAAACTTAAATTTAACATTAAGAATAAAAATATAGCTCAAATAAAGATGCCATATTTTTGTAGTTAAATTTTCAAAATGGTCCATTTTATTGACTTATTACATTAGTTATAAATTGTCTTGCAAAATGATATGCTTGATTTAAATGTGTTGTTAAAATAAAAGTTATTTTATATGTAAAGAGATTGGTCTTAAGTTTTACCAATTTAATATGGTTCTTGGTGTGTATTATTAGTCAAGTTGAATTTGGATACCCACATATAACAAATTTACTTGATGAAAGTATACCATCAATTAACTTAATAAATAAGAGTAGAAAAGAATGAAAACGTTATGTAGTGTTACATGATGATTTCTCCGTAAGAAAACAGTGATTGTTTAATGTTTTTAAATGAGAAATATGTTAACATTAGTTGAGATATTCTTTTAATATGATTAAACTCATTAAATCTCAAAGTCTAAATTCGTGAGCTTTTACTAAATTCTTGCCTTATTGTTCATATTTTATTTATAGGTCGCATATTATTTTACTAGAAAATGAAAAGTTTTTAGTTGAAACTAATTTTATGTTGTTAGATCTAAAAGGAAATTAACGTTTTTCAATAACATTACGTGCATATAGATTGATACTTTTAATAATTATAGTAATGAATTTTTTAAGATTTTATTAAACAAAAGGAGCTTTGGTTATCGATGAAGTTACGGTAACATTAGTGGGAGAATTAGATTATTCGGTACATCCACTATTAATGTTTTTACTAATTCCTATTAAATAATTAATATATAGTTACACCCACTATCAAGTTATATGTAACTTACTATAAGTTTTAGAGTAATGGTTAAACAAGTGGGAGATAATTACTCGTTTCACTATTGATGTATTATTTAAGCATATACTTCTATAGTAAGCGTAAGATCAGTGGGAGTAAGTAATAATTTTAAAATAAACTCATTGTTGAGATTTTCTTGATCTATCATTTTCTTTGACTTCAAACGTTAACTTGTTTTGTGTTCATAACGTATTATTTTGAAGTAACCACTAGTTTAGTGTGAGTAAACGTTTGGTATAGACATTATTATTTTGTTTTTGTAACCTATTATTTTACTAATAGTCATATTCATGTAAGTGAGTTACTACATCCATAATGAATTATAAATAGGTTTTTAATGGTTTTTAAATGATAAAAAAATTTAAAAGAGTTTTACAGCTCATTAATAGTATAACAAACTGGTTCTTATGTGTTGGAACTATTAGTTTTACTTAAAACACATATTATTATAGGCAACACTCAAATATTAATTATTTATAGTGGATTACCTTTTTCATAATATTAAAGATGCCTAATTTATGTTTTATGTTTGCAATAATATAAAAATTTTATGCTCACGTATCATTGATGTGATACATAAAAAGAAAATGTGATAACTAAATATTTCACAATGGCTCATTGCTCGTTAAATTACGACGCTAATATATGCTATAATGATCAATAAAGCATTAATCAATTTTATGTCCTATTGCTCAATAAATGTATGGAGAAATTATAAGTTACATTTCTCAATAAATTATTGTGCAATTCGTGTTTTATTGCTCAATAAATGTATGAAGAAATTGCTACATTTCTCAATAAAGTATTGTGCAATCTATGTCTTATTGCTCAATATAAGATTGGAGCAATTTTTATGACATAAGTGATTGAATATATTATCACATGTATCATCAATAAAAGTTATATAATTATTTGAATACAAAACTCATAATAATAGTTGCAAATTAATTTCAGGACTTAGATTATGTCGAGCTTATGACTGAGTCGCTGAAAATGAATGTTTGCAATTATTCTTGATAACTAGCATTCAAATGGTGTTGAGTCCACATAATGTAAATGCTAAGTTTTCGAGAATAATTTTAGAAACAATACAATCAATAAACACATAATGATCGTATATACCTTAACGATATCTACACAAGACAATTAAGATTTTGTTAACATCATGTGTCTTGATTGTAAATATATGGTATTACATAATGATGGTTGTTTATTTGATATGTAGAGATCTCATTTCTTATTGTTTCTATTGTTTCAATTGTCCACTTAAGTACGTACAAGAATGAAAAGTTATGGACGTTTAATGGAACTGTCTTTTCTTAATACATTATTGGACCATTACGGTTATACTCACCTTATAGGCTTTATTGAATAAATTGGTGTCGTTGTAGTACATGGAAGGAACCATGCTCTCAAGTAGTATGTAACCGTCATGACTCTCATCACCGATTTGTTTAGTAAAGTGTCTGATAAATCTATTTGCGCACTAATGATTGATTATGGAATTATTATATGGACCAAGTGGGAGAATGTAAGAATTATTTATAATTCTTTTATAAATATTAATTCATTAAAAGTAGAATAAATATTTCTCATTAAGGTGATCCATATACATTCCATGAGTTATGTAATTTATGATTTAAACATAAATTTGTGAGTTAATAAACTCTACATTTTCACCATAATGATCGGTTGAGATTAATCATACCTTGATGGACGGTAGAGATCGAAAGTATATGAAGAGTCTCATGTTCTCCTCCTACCTATCTATATAAAGGACATAATACCATCTCAATTTATGCCAAAACATACACACAAAAACAACACTTAAAGTAGTGTAATGATAGGCGAAGGAGGAAAAACTCAAGTCTCCAACCCCGACGATCTACCTCCGTCATCTGAACCCATCATGCTCCGTTTATGTACCAAGCACATTGTACTTCCACATAGTTTAATGTATGTGTTTTGGCATACCCTCGATATGTTATAATATGCATGATCATCATGTAGAAAAGATCTTAAATGGTTATGTTAATAATGTGTATAACATAACAATAATATAAGTTGTAATTAACTTACAAGTAACTCTAAATTTCTTACGTGAACCGGTATGTTACACGTAATCCTATTTACAACTCAGCTTATATATTTTTATATAATGGGTTAATTCATATTACTAATATTTTTTTTACTATACATTTATTGATACAAAAACACACACGTATATATTTATATATGTATAAATATATATATATATATTAGACGAAAACGAAATTTAACGAAACGAACACAGCCATGATCATTATCATTTTGTTTACTAAACGAAATGTATATTTTATTGAAAAAATGACAATTTAGTACATATTTAGAAACTTATTTACAAAAAATCCGGTTGTTTTGAACTTCTGACTCTTTTACAAAAAAGTATATATTGTGTAAACTTATTTACAAATAAGTACATATGTCATTAAAAAATCCAAAAATTATTTAAAAATTAAAAACCAAAAATAAAAAAACCAAAATTTTAAAAAATACATTTTGTATACAAAAAATATGTGTGATCATGTCTAATCTTGTTCAATCATATATGTCTAATCCTGTCTAATATTGCCCAATCTTCTATGTCTAATCTTATATAATCATGTTCACTCATGTCTAATCTTGTTTGATACTATGTACAATTTTTTTAATTAATTTTTTTTTTAATTTTTTTAATTTTTTTTGTATATTTTTATTATGACATATATACCTAATTGTAAATAAGTACATGTACTTAATTGTAAAAAAGTACACATAAATGTGTTTTTTTATAATTAAGTTGATTGATATATAATTATTTGTGAGTCTCCCTATTTTATTTTATTATCATTTCATTTAGTAATGAACGAAAACGAGACGAGCTATTAACGAAACGAACATGATATTTTTCATGAAATTTTCGCCTCATTCCGAGCCCTAAATACAATACTTAAATCATTAAATATTGATAATATAGTATACTAAACGTATTTTTTATCTAATTTAAATTAACTATATATAGAAAATGTGGGTTTTAAATTTAAATTAAATGGGTAGAGAAAGATTAGTCTTAGTTTATTGACTAATAATTTCGTTTTCTTTTAATTTCAACAAAAACAAATCTACTGCTGTCATTCTCTCTTATGTCCGAACCTTTGTCTTGTCTGCTTCACTCTCTCTCTCTCTCTCTCTATATATATATATAATATAAATATTATATATATATATATATATATATATATATTTCTATATCTATATATCTATATACTACTCCATTAGTTCGAGAAGGTAAGTAAATGGGTTGGTTTTTATGTGCAGGCACATCAAATAAAAACACAAAAAAGCTAAATCAACAGTTTAATAAACAGCCTCATGATGATCAGATCCCATCTATTTCAGGTCACCCTTTTTTATTATACATTTACTTATATACATACTCTGCATTTTGTCTGTGTCTGTGTGTGTGTGTATATATATACACACACATATGATTTATCTTTATAGTGTTGTTGCTGTATCAGTTATTTAGTGTTCAAGTTCATCAACTATGTATCTGTCATTGTGATGATCAGATTTCATTGCTATTCTATTTTATCTTAATTGTTTTGGAGTTATTAATTCACCCGATCTCAGTTTGTATACATAAAGTTTTAATTTTTGTTTAAGTGGCTCACTTATTATAGATGCTCACCATTGTGTGTGTGTGTGTAGTCGTGTTGTTGTATCAGTTATCTAGTGTTCAAGTTCATCTACTATGTGTCTGTCATTGTGATGATCAGATTTCATTACAATCGTATTTTATCCTAATGGTTTTGGAGTTATTGCTTTGTCTGATCTCAGTTTGTATATAAAGTTCTAATTTTTGTTTGTGAGTACAGAGCAATTATGCATAATTTGCTCTTAGTGTCTCTTAGTGTCTTATTATTTGGGGCAGTTATTGATTTTAATGGATTTGAAATCCAGAAGATTTATTTACTGTGCAGGAGTTGGGAAACTACTGTTAGTGTTCTAAAAAGCGAGCCTAGAAGCCTAGCAGATTAGGCGGGATTAGGCGCTAGGCTACCAATTTCGGCCTTTTAGAACATTGCTACATATTTGTCACAAACAGCATCAGTCCAAATATAGCTAGGTGACCTTAGATGTTGACCAAAGGTTTGGTCTTTTTCGGTAGGTTACGATAAGATTTCTTGGGTATGTCTTATTATTGTGTATTTAACTTTGTGAGAGAATTAGAAAATAAAAAATATTGTTACTTGGTGAAATTCTTGAGAGTTCTGGTAATTTTCATGTTTTATTCGGCAGTTTCCTCATCCGCACCTATTTTATAATATCTGTTTTAGGTTTGATATCATATTTTACCCTGGGCAGATTATTCTTGATATGTAATTAAGTTCTAAATATTTTTTAGCTAGTAGACTACAGTGTAGCATTAGCTTCAGTATAATATTGTTCAGAGAAGTTGCGATGGCCACAAATGCTTTGAATCTTCGAATAGTACAAATAGTACCGAATTATGCATTTAGATAATCTACTAGAGAGCAATTATGTTTTAGCAATTATCTAACATTTTCTCATATTTAATTTATTTCAGGCAAAATGAAGGCGAATCCTCTCTATGACGCAAAGGATCCGCGCGAAAATGGAAATTCTGGTTTTATTGCAGCACACATTTTTACATTCCGCGAATTAGCATCTGCAACCAAGAATTTCCGGGCTGATTGTCTTTTGGGTGAAGGAGGTTTTGGCCGAGTATACAAAGGATGGTTGGAGAGTAGTAATCAGGTGTGTTATTTTATTTAGTTTTAGTTTATACATTAATGCGCTTTCAATGAAGTTTCTCTTGTTGGATGCTTGAGCTATAACATAATCTTCTGCTTAGTTGGGTTTTCCAAGTTGAGTACGAAACAAAGTTGTGAATTATTGTACAAAATGTATTTTATTCTCTAAGGTAATTCAAATGGTGCGAAGTTTTAGGAACCAGTATAACATTTTTTCTAGGGTTAAGTGATTTACTGTATATGTTTTAGGAACTAAAATCTTCAAAATGCAATAAGTTCTCTGTTAGTTATCCTTTTAAACCCTCAATTACTGAAAACTATGACTAGAACTATGGTGCTAACCACGAGTCACAGTCAGAAAGATGTAATCTTAAATTGAGATCTATATGACACACACCATCATTGGGTAAATCTTTCGTCCTTGTTAAGTAGGCCATGGTTTCTTCATTTTGATATTTCTTTCTTTAATAGGATTATGAGGCTATTGGGCATTTGATGTTCACTAGATGATAGAATGAGATGAAAGAAGATAAGACAAGGGATATTGAGATACAGTTTTCAGTTAAATGGGAGTTTTAATATATTTTTTTAAATGTAAACAGAGTTGCACCAAAAAGAGTAGCAGAACAATAATACAATATATGATATATACATGTATTAATCCATTAACAATAACAATAACAAAAATACACAGTTATCACATACCTCCCATTTGCAGGTAGACAAACTGAACTGGGTACCCAACAAAATTTGAAAGGTTCTATGCGTCGATCCAGTCCATCTAATCGAACAACATTGACACAAACCGACACTGCCTTATTCTTGAAGCCATTACGTTACAAGTTAAAATTAAATCAGTTGAACTAGTAGTGAGAAGCTTTTGATTCTATAAGGAAGCTGCTCATTAAGAAAAAATCAATCATAAAAGTGGAAGAAAATTAAAGAATAAGGTTTCTTTTTCTTTTTTACTTTGTTCATTTACTTCATCCTTTGAAGCAAAAGAGAATTTTTAAAACAAATGGAGTAACCTTTTTAAGTTTTTTCGCTCTCCTGTGTATGAGATAAAAAATTGTATGCGTTTGCGTGTGTCACTGTGTTAGAATGAGGTGTGTACATCTCTCTCAGTGCACCCGTTTTAATGCTAGGTTACCTATAAAATATGTTAAAACTGAAAAGTGACATGATGTTGTCACTGGAGACGAATACATCCCTCTGATGACCAGTTCTCTTCCTTGGATATACATGTAACTTCACCATATTATACCGTATACACGTCTCTGTTTTAAAAAGCACGCTTCGTAGTAAAAAAAGCTTGATAAAAGCTGGATTCAAATCTTAAAAACCCTTAAAAAAGCTTGTTTTTCATTTTTCTAGGCCGCTAAAAGCTTACGCTTTTAGCATATCTCTTCCAAAAAGCTTTAGCTAAGATTTCGCTTTTTAAAACAGTGATATTACACGTCATGATTTTATTCCTTGGTGATGGAATTCATCTTTTTGTGTATACATGTTAATGTTTTACACCACATCCTATTGATAAAACCCTCGTATTCATTTTTTGTAGATTTCAGGCTACACATTGAGTTTTTAGTTACAATATATTGATGTGTTAATGTACAAGTGCAGGTTGTCGCTATTAAGCAACTTGATCGTGATGGGTTGCAAGGAAATCGGGAATTTCTGGTTGAAGTATTAATGTTGAGTTTGCTTCATCATCCAAATTTGGTGAACTTGATAGGATATTGTGCAGATGGAGACCAGAGACTTTTGGTTTATGAATATATGGCACTGGGATCATTGGAGGATCATCTTTATGGTATGTTATATATACACACATATATATACACATTCATATATATGTATGTAAAACCTAATATTTTGTTGTTTAGACACTATTTTTTTTCTTTTATGATTGTGTTATTTTCCTGATTACCTCACATGTTTTAATTATTACAGATGTACTCGAGAAAAAAAGCCTTGATTGGAACACGAGAATGAAAATAGCTGCCGGAGCTGCAAAGGGATTGGAATATTTGCATGATAAAGCCAATCCCCCAGTCATATATCGTGATTTAAAATGTTCAAATATCTTGCTTGATGAAGATTATCATCCCAAGCTATCGGATTTTGGCTTAGCCAAGTTGGGCCCCATTGGGGACAAGACCCACGTGTCAACCAGGGTGATGGGTACTTACGGATACTGCGCACCAGAATATGCAATGACAGGTCAGCTTACGTTGAAATCAGATGTATATAGCTTTGGAGTTGTTCTACTTGAAATCATCACTGGTAGACGAGCTATTGATAATTCAAGAGCAACTGGCGAGCACTATCTTGTTTCTTGGGTAACAATTTCTGCTCTCTTTCCTTTTTTTTTTTTTTTACTTTTGTTGCCACTGTAATATTCCTTCACCTGCTCGCCCAATTTTAAGTTTTAACTATGCAGTAGTTTTTAATGAGTGGAAAACATTGAAGTTGATCAGAGTAAGTACCACATGTATGAAAAAGTCCCTTAACCAAATGCACTTTGTTTTAAAATTCAAATTCTTGAACTTTTATGATAATACAACGATGTAAAATGATGAATATTAAGACCTTAACGTCACTTTTAGGGTAGTGCATTTGGGGTTTAGTTTGTCGGTGACATATGAGGTATGGTCGAAAACTGTGATATTTTCTCCATTTATATAAACTTCAAGTCAACCTCATTCTGAGTCAACCCTTAGACAGTCTAGATAATTCATTTTCAAGATTTGCAAATGTTAACTTAAATAGGCACTGAAGAAGAGCCATTTATATCCGTACTAAGGTAGTTTGCACTGTTAACTAATTTCGCAAACCCCCATATGTACCAAGTTGAGGTTTTCACGTACAGAAACGTGGTAATATTGAACATACATTTTTGTTCCGTACTATGGAATCCCCTTATGTACTAATTGTGTGATTCCTCATAGAACTTATAATGGTATTAGAAGTTTTCATTTTAGGGGATCACATAAATATGAATGGCAGATAATCATATGAGTGAAGCAGTTGGCTGTTTTGATGAGCAAGTAAAGTTTAAATTGGGGTACCTCTGGAACTGGCTATGCAGAATCAGAATAAACACTAAGAAACTCTCGAGGGATGATTTGAATTTTGGACCCAGTTAGTTGCCCATGTTATTGCTGCTAACTTCGAATTTTGGACCCAAAAAAACTGTGGAACGTACATTTTTGTTCGGTTTCTGGAAATTTCATTCTTTCTTCTGCTTGAGGCTTGAAAAAGGAAAGGATGGATATCAAAGCACGTAGCTACATACATTATACAGACCTTAACTTGGCGTTTTAGTTGGAAAAAAGTTGCAAAAGTAACTACAATTTCCAGGTTAGATAACTAATAAGGAAGTTATATATGTATCTTTCAGAGAACCTAAACAATCTTAGTAGTCCTCATGGGAAGACTGTTTAGATAAAAGCGTTATGGCACAGTACGAAAACATAGACCTGAGACTAGTTATCAATTAATTCATTTGAATGTAACATGAGAGTTTTGTATTTTTTTATACAGGCACGACCCTTATTAAAGGACAGAAGAAAGTTCCCACAAATGGCGGACCCAGGGCTCCAAGGTCAATACCCAGTTAGGGGATTGTATCAAGCTCTAGCAATTGCTGCAATGTGTGTTCAAGAGCACCCAAATATGCGACCTCTTATAGCAGATGTTGTTACTGCTCTAAACTATCTTGCTTGTCAAAAGTATGATCCTCAAACTCGGCCTATTCGGACCACACGATCGGGCTCTTCCACTCCTAGAACCAGAAGAGACCGTCAAAGTAATTAATAAAGTCGAGCATGTACCTATTGACATATTAATATATTACTCAGAAGCTTGCTAAAGGCACAGAAACAGTGTTAAGATTTTGACGGGTTTCGAAATCTAAATTGATGCTAGCCTTGCTTATCGAATTTTGTACAGCCGCGAGTAAATTTCCCAGCCAGCCAGTGTTCATTTTATGGGAAATTAATTTGTTAATCTTCACGAGTATCCCATTGTATTATTTTTCATGCTTCTTATTTTTTCACTCTATTCTTGAACTTTAGTTTCTTATTATACTATTTTACACGAAAAACCAGCCATATTGGTGGATATTTTGCCATTCTCGAATTTCATTTGTTCATCTCCGTTACCTTCTCTGTCGTTTCTGTAAGGATAGTACTCCACTTGGCTTGTGTTCATTTTCACTCTTGAATTGTAACAAAAATTAATTAAATTGATCCATAATCAATTTGTGATCCAAGTATAATAAATTACTGAGCAGAATATATATACTGCCTTTACACCTTCCATTTTCTGTTTTTTAAGTACATAAAGATTATTCCCTATAAGGTATTTCCACATCTTTTATGTGAATGTTTAATGATAGTTTAATATAAAATTTTCAAAATACATCACATGTTCTTTCACTAACATGTTAATCTTGTGTAATTATATGCTTCCTTAAAGTTGGAGAATTGATTGTTTTATCTGCTTTTTGTTATATAAGAATATTTGAAACTGCATTTTACACCATGTCAACTTGCTAGTGAAAATACACGGTCTCACCCAGTAAAGCAGACACTGAAATACTATTGATTGAGAGTAAATTTTGGTAATAGGTTCACCAGTTCTTAGTTATAATTGGAACTGCAATTGGTATGCCGTCTTTTTTCGTCTGACCACAATTTAGTGCCATATACAGTTTTAGGCACTTTTAACTGCAATTATATATTTACTTTTTATTTTTTTTGATAATTGATATATTTGGTGAACGAGACATGATGTCCGGATGATATACTGTTTAGCCTAAACGAGATGGAAGGGGGGAGCAGCAATTATATTGCCACAATTATTGCAGCAATAGTTAATCCTATCCGTTAATCTCATCAATTGGTTTTTACTATAAATTAACAAAAATAAAATAACAAAAATATGAGTTGTATAATTGTGATAAAGAAATTTATAAAAAAATTGATAATTTGTATAAAATAAAACGTTTTCTTATAAGTTGTAAAAATGTACTTTTTACTTTAAATACAAGAAAACTTGTAAGTTATTTAATGTGGTTGTTCTAGTAAATTAATTTGGGTTGAAAAAAATTGATAAAAGTATATGTAAAATATAGTAATATTTAGTTATGATAATAAATTTGATAGTAAAACTGAAAATTGTATAAAGTTAAACTGTTACCCTAAAAATATAAAATAATGTTAATTAACTTAAATATGAGAAAAAGTGTAAGAAATAAACTGATGCGCTTGCTCTATACTATAGCCCATACGGATATAAAGGTTAAGACATAGATATGGTGATGGTTTGATGACATATAGTAGGTAATTTTAATAAATACAAAAAAATAAAATAGTAAATGAGACAATTAATATAAGCATACCCTACACGTATTATATAACATGATTTATATGTGAAAAGTATAAATAAAATAGAGAGAATAAGAGAAAAGTAAGAGAGAAATTCTTATTTTATTATATTTAAGGTAATGGATAAAAAAATTGATGCGTGTATAATTTTAAAACAATCTTCTCATATTTAAGTTAAATGAGTCATATAAAGGAACTTATGCGAGTGGTCTAACCGAAAGTCAATTAATAAAAATAAAATCCCTTAGTTTCAATATATTTTTTGAGTTTTGGGGTTTCTTAAAATATAAATATGATATGAACTAACTCATGGTTTAAACTTGTGTAATGGAGATGATGTATATAGCTTTGGAGAGAAATGGAAAATTAACGGTGATTATTTATTGAGAGAGAGAAAATGAGGATAGAGGGGGAAGAAATGGGTAGTTCTACAATGCTATGCATACACATATAATTAACAAGTAAACAATTAATTATGTCCACTAGATCAATGTTAACGGGTGGGATCAATTATCGCCGCATAATTGCTGCAATAAAATTGCTGCTCCCCCGCTTCCCGACGAGATGTATCTTTACACTTGCAAAAAGGCAGGTTAGTTCGAGAGCGGCTTTAGTAAAAACAAAGGTAAGTCGAGAGTTGTTTTGTTTACTAAATTGACCATACTAACAACTTCACCGCTTCTTAGTTATAATTGGAACTGTAATTTAGTAAGGAAAGTTGATTTATGGTTTTACACATGGCATACCAAGTCATTAGATCAGTTCTATAACCATATGCAGTGGGGGTGTTGTACAATACGGTGATATTTTTGGTTATTACATTACCGTACCTTACTTAGTGGTAAAAGAAAATTTCATTACCATTACCGTTACGTAACTCGGTATATAGTACAATTATCATACCATAAGTCGGTATGGTGGTACAAAATTACCGACTTTAAAAATAATTCGACATAAATAAATGTTTCATCACATGCAATTGTAACCGAAAACATTATGAACAATTCAAAAACTAAAGCAAAAAAAGCAAATGCTCCCATGTGTTTCAAGCAAACAAAAAACCTTATTTGTACATCTTTTATCTTAATCTAAGTTTTTTTTCATAGAAAAGTTTAAACCTAGATTCTTTAGGCTAAAATAACTATTATTTTTCTTAGTTAAAATAGAAACCTTAAATAAAAAAGTTAATTAATTTATAGACACATAACTAATAAGTATATAAAGTTTGAAAATATAAACTAAATGGGCTTAAATTTTTATTTGTTAATATAAAAAATATATATAATGTTTATTAATTCGGAAATGTGGTAATGGTACAAGGCCATGGTACTTAAAAACCGAGTACCATTACCATACCATTGTGATTGACCGGTACGGTATTAACATACTACATTAACGGCACTAGTGATAATGGTAGTTGATTGGTATAATACGGTACAAAAATACAGCCCTAATAAAAAATATATTCCATTTAGGAGACACATCTCTGCAAAGGACATTAACCTTACTTTCGTAGTTGAACCAGATTTAATGTAAAAAAAGTACCGGAAAGATTCATATTGTTAAGGTATATACTATATATTATATTGACCAACAAAACTTAAGTCTCCAGTTTATAAAGAACACCAAAACTCTACGTTTTCCTTTACAATTCAGCCTATACTGTCATTATTACCAACTGAACAACAAAAAACACTAAATTGACATTAAGAGCTCTATAAGCAAATAAAAGAACATTTATATTCCTGCTCCACTTAGTTACAAATATAATTAATAGAATACAACTGCAAAACGAGATGACGTAACTCCAGCTATTCACAATTTCTCTGAGATTTGATGGTTGCCATTGATGTCATTTTGGACACTTGGAATTTGTTTCCCACTAGCATATTCACCATCACCATTGGCAGGATTCGCCTGTTGCAAGATTAAAAAAAAATAAAAAATTAACTTTATGGGAGAAGATAAACAAGACCAGCTTTGTATTAGTTTTCTGTCCAACATAGTGTCTAATTTTGTTTTTGTTTTTTGAAGACAAATTTATAATTTCCTCATGTGTCCTTACGAGATACAATTCTCATTTAGTAGCACAGTGGAGGTTTAGGCAGCATGGGGCGTGAGCCGCATCACAAAAGCATAGCTTTTGTTGAGAAGTAGTATCACGGATAGTGCAAGATCAATGGGCTCACAAGTAACATCATAATTAAGTGAGAAAAAACTTTTAACTGCTAACCTTGTTCCTATCACGCCAACCAAAGCCAAATGGTCTAGACAGCAATGTGATCTTTCTGATGGGCTGATGATCTTGGGTGGCCTCTTCATTGCTCCGAGTGGATGAAGAATCTTGTTGTACAGATCTAGAAATCACAATCACATTTAATGAAGATAAATGTTGCTTACTTTCAAGTAAATTGGTGATCAAAGACCATAAGTACGGAAATCTTGATACATTTCAATAGGTATCAGACAAGTATGCACAGGTGAAGATACAGAGTTGTTAAAAAAAATGCCATGATTCCAGAGTTGACAACATACCTTGGTGATGGTAGCACTTTCGTTTGACCAGATTGGTACTGTAACGTAGCCTCCAACATGGACTCTGCCATTACCACCTTCTTTTCCATTTCTGCCAAGGTAGCAGTCACCTCTTCATATTTCTCCTGTATGATTAAAATTATTATAAAGAAATAAAACGAAGATGAAAGTTCAACAAACCTCAAGGACAAAAATGAAACTCAGATGACGAACTAGCTTCTCACGTCACTAAACGTCTTAAACTTGGTGATCAAAAGTCACATTTATCAATTTGCAGTAGCAGTGAACATGGAAGACTATACATTTATTCGACCATTTTTTCCTTCAGAACTATTATTGTTGTTGATGAAAGAGTCCAAATTATAATATTCCAACCATAATCTTATAAACTACACACTGACAATCATCATAACTCGATTCTTTCTGCACCTAGCTACTAACCTTGAATCCTCAACTTCCACACTGAAGTTCGTGAAGAACCATGATCAAAGTTTAGCTACATCGACCACGACTTTCTGTTAAATTTCTAAAACCATAATAAGCCCTTTAATCTACACTAGTTATAAATCCCGTTCCTACTTCTGTTTTGTACAACATTACGTAGCAGAAACCATCACCGACAAATATACATAATTAACTACCTGAAACGAGCAAGTCCCTATTAACTAGAATTTAAAAGAAGATAAAATAGCGTCTACAACTACATTGAACGGATACGATTCGAGTATCGGATACGTTTTTTTGGAAAATTTATGATACAATACGGCTGGGATACGTCAATCATTAAAATATTAATATATTTTTTATATATAATAAAAGGTAGCAACAAAACATTCAAACCAAATGTAAGATTAGCAGGAGAGGGGGAATATAAGGAGAGAGTTAAGTCTTAAAAAAAAAACGTCAATACCCCATTCTCTCTCTATATTAATGTTTATGTATATGGTTGTGTGTATTAGTAAAGGTAAAGTAGATTTGAAATTGGTAAAGTACTTTTTGTCCCATTATTACATTTTTTTGAGAAAAAAAATTGTTTTTCTGAGTTTATTTTTTTGGTTTTTTATCCAAAACGTATCAAGATTGGTCAAACCTCGAAATAGTCATCGATACTCTAAATCACGTATCGTATCGGCGTATCCGTATCCGTATCCGTATCCGCTAGGACCGCTACTCAAAAAAAAAAAGTATCCGTGCTACATAGTTCTACACAAACTACAGCTGCAAGGTGTAGTGGTGGCATCCAAATAACCAATAACCTGGCCCACTTCCATACTTGATTCTAAGAACACAGAACTAGCAACAGATCCAAACTATATATATGACACAATTTTGCTGCTTGCAAAAGGTTCAATAGGATTTCAAATTAAGCCACATCTTAAATAAACCTACACAAGTCTCAGTCCCCTGTAATATACCGCGTCACAGTTACCAGACTTCTAAAGACAGCAGTAGTCGGTGCTGCACTTTTTTCGGATTTTGAAGGCTGGCGCAAGCCACCTCTGCAGGCCTGGAAAGCGCTATTAGTGGAAAACTGGCGGCGTCGGGGAGCGGTGGACGTGGGAGTGAGAAAGGCTAAATGCCCGAAGGAGACGGAGGTGCCACCATAGGGGTAAGGCGGAGGTTTAGGGAAGAGGAGGGTGTGAGATAGATGGGTTTTAAAAGTCTCTTACACACATAGGATGGCAATTTAAACAGCATATAACAGGTGGGCAAGGTTTCAAATAGTTTTAAGAGTACTAGAGACCCTCCTTGGACAGAATTCTAGATATTTAATATCATAAATTACTAATAGTATACCCAGAGAATAGTCTTCCACTTACGTGAATACGACAATGGTTCAGGTTTCTACTGCTGGAATTTTAAGATTTTGCATCCTTTTGAAACCATTTCATGTCAAAACTTTATTTACCGCGCAGAGACGGTTAAAATAGTGTTTGTAAAACTACTAAAAGGTACAGACTTGAATTGTTTAGTACTAAATAGTAAAGATAACCTGAAGCACTTGAGCAGTATGTCTCTGAACTCCTGCATCTTGCTCAGCAAACCTTCGAGCATCTTCGGTTACCCTCTGTTCTTGCTCTACCCTCATTAAAACCTACACGATTATACAGTGTTAAGATATCAGAAATCTTTAACTACACAATAAGCTATAATTTTCAGCCAATTATAACGCATAATGCAAAGCAAAACCTGAAGCATGGCACTTTCTTGTTCCTGCTTGTCAGCAAATGTCTGGCGAAGATCAGCAACTTCCCTCTCCAGCAGTTCAACCTTGACAATCATATGCAAATAGTCAAATTATGCGGTCCATGTAAGACAATTTTTTTTAATCCATGCTAAAAAGAAATTAAACTTTTCATAACATAAAAAAAGGTGCGTCTCAGAAGTATAGAAGATTAAGAGCTATTTGTTGAGTATGGAATTTGGTAATCAGCCTTTTACTACACTGGAATATAGTCAACAAGAGCACGAGGGGACTAGAGCTTCAAACGTAGTTTTTCTTGTTATGCATATACACAGATACTCTTACACCGGGAATTTCATACAAAGTTATACTAGTGAATAAGTATATATTAGTACCTTCAAGGTAAAAAAATGCTAAAATAGAGAAACATTGAGGCATGAATCAAAACCAATGTTCTCTTAATAAAGATATTTAGAAATCTAGAATTTTGAGAGAAACGCTAAAAGCGCAAATAGCGTTGCTACATAGCGCTTTGCGGTGTACTTTTTTTTTGCCTAAATACATATAAATATAGCATTAAATTCAGAACATCTAATAAAAATTAACTAAATATATATAAAAAGTTGTAACTAATAATCACAAAATGATTGTAGTTGAGATGTCAGAGCATTTAGTTTGTTTGCAAGAGTTTTGGTGCTTGATTCTCCCTCCAATAATTTCATTAAAATTTTGACCAAAAAAAAAATAAATAAATAAATTTGGACTGCACCCGCTATAGCGTAAATAGCGTTCCTATAGCGCGGATTTAGCGTTTTTCCATCCAAATAAACGCTATTATAGCGCGCTTTTTAAAACAATGATCAAAACTACCTTTGCACTCAATTGCCGACGATTATCCTGCTTGACCATTTCCATCAGTGCTGTCTCCAACTCCTCAGCTCTGGATTAAAAAAAAAAAGGCAATCAGTATAAAACAAAAGTTAATGTCCTTTACGATCACTTTTTAGACTAAAACAGTAACGATAATCTTAGGAGGAAATCTAATAATTGAAAACAGAAAACTCATTATCCTCCTCACTTCACCTAATTTCCTATCTTTTAGCCTCCTCACATGCCTCACTTCTTAGATCCAGTAACAGCGGGAAGAAAAGAAAAGGTTGCTTTCACTTTTATTTCAGAATTAATAAATTATAATCATCAAGAATTAGTTAACAACAGGACGAAATACCTCCAGTACAATTACCATTCCCACATAAAAAAATATAACAAATGCTTGTAAAACTTGGTCTAACCATAGATCTCATGTGCACTTCATATAAATAGCTTAAATTATTCCAAATCTCATGATTGGAACCCATTACCATGATTGCACTCAGTTAGTGAGGACAATATCTTGTTATCTGAAGCTAAATAATCAAATAAGAAGAAGGTGTATCCTAATGCACATATCTTGTTATCTGAAGCTAAATAACATCCAAGATAGATGGGATGTTTCATCTTGTAGCTCTTTAATTTTAGTTCATCAATAGGCAAGCGCCTCCCTTTTTTTCTGTAACTATTGCTTCTTAAGTTGTTAATAAATTTGGCATCAACAAATTTACACCCATGAATATATGTGTCTCCGTTCACATGACCAAACAATAATAATCCAGGTCACATAATAAACCATAGTCCCAACCGACAGTAACAGGGGTAATTTTACCACTATTTGTCCAGGTGACTAGATCGCGATTCCAAGTCCTTAATTTCAAGTAGACTTAGGATGGTGTCAGACAAAATCATACCTGAGAATTGCGGACCGCTTTTCCTCTAACAACTTGCAGAACTCTACTTTTAAGGAGACCACCTGCACATGTTTACAGGATGAGAGTGGAATACAGAGGATTTTATCAAGAACATATACATACCCAGGAAAGTGTATTTTATCAATTATCAAATAACAGGGTCTAATTCCTCAACAAAATAAGGCCATACTAATGTAATGGACAATAACTTCAACCACTAGCTATAAAACCATGAATCTCATTTTTTTCCATCTGAACGTTTGAAAATCAAAGGATGGCTTATGGACCCTAGAGAAACTACTCACAGGCCACATTTGATCAACATTTGGGCATGCGTTACTACATAATTGGCACAATTATTAACCATAATCATGAGACCAAATACAATATATTTTTCAGTAACTAAACAGTGTCAGAAAATACACTGTTCGTAGTGTGTTAGTAGACAGTTGACTGTTGTAATTAGTAATTAGTAATTTTAGTAGTTGATTGGTGTATGTTAATAGTTGCATTTAGTGTAGAACACGAAGCTTGTAACACAGTATATATAAGTCTCAATATGTACTCAGTTCATTCAGGTAGTTTCAAATATACCATTCTCTCACTATATTCTTTATTAATAAATTTGACAAACATAGAGTTGCAGTCACGGGAGGCTACCTGTTCTTGTAGATCTGGGGTGGAATCTACTTCCACGTCTCCTGTTGTGCTCATAATAAATTCATCAACGTCTGCAGACCTGGTCTCCGGGTCTGCCGTGCCACATCATTAGATTAATCATAAATATCAAATACTGAATAAGAAACATTGACCAAAACACTATCTAACTTAGTAGATGCATATACCCTTTAAATCTCTCCAAGCTTGAAGTCCTTTAGATCTTTCCTCTAGTACAGCTTTCACAACTGGCCGATGTTTATCTCTAAGTCCCTGTAATCTGACTTCGTTTACATTTTGGTAACCCATGCAAGCTGTCAGGACAAGTTGACTGCTATCAAATGTTGACCCAGCTAAGGATTGCAGCAACGTAACCGCATCCCCAGCATCCTTGGTTGTAACCAATGCAGGTCCTACATGACCACCACAAATTCAATAACAGATAATCATACTAAACAAAATATGAATTTGATTAAGAACGAGTTTTCATACTTCCTATTGAAGATATGAATTTGATAAATATGAAATTAGGGTTATCTTTATTTAGTTTGATTTGATTTTGTCAAAAGTATTTGATTGAGAAAGATTCAGCATACTTTCTAGCATAATACCACTGTACTAATATAACAAGGGGAATATGCCTCCTCAAATTAAAACAATCACGCTTACAATATGAATTCTCTTTTACCTCGATATTATGATATATTTTTAATGAAAGATAACAATCAAGCTTACACTTCTAATTTTCACTGTAGAAAAAGTTAGTTTGTATTGGTTTCGAATTAATTGCACGTTTTACATTTGAATTCTTTTGAAATCAAAGAACCCTGGACTTTCAATTTCATTGCTAGAGTTACCAGTTTGGTCTTAATAACTCAAGACCCGAAGCTAATCCAAAAACAAGGGTAGACTTATCAGCTTTCACTTAAGAATGCAAAAGCACGCAATGTGCTTCATGTTTGGATAAGATTGTGAGTTTTTATATCAATTGGAAATTTCAATGGAGCAAACTTTGGAAGTTCAGCAACGAATTTGGAAATTTAAAAAAATCATGGTAGACGAGGTAATAAAATGGATGGATTGGAAGTGTGGTAACAATTGTTATCCTAATTAGCAAAGCATGTCCAGAGGGTTTCGAAATCTTTTTACATGCATTAAGGGACCTGGTCCAATTCTTGGGAGTCTATATATATGTCATATACAAAGTGGTTCTTTTGCCGGATGGGATTAATCACTCAATTTAGAAAATCTCAAGGGCTGCATTTTCTGAATTGTGAAGGGGTACCATGACGTGATTCCTAGCTGAGGAGAGGTGATTATAGTTCAGCTACATATACAGTATATGTGTACTTCAGAAAAACTGAATTAAGCAAATTATAATATTTTTCCCAGTACCATATAATTCCATAATAGCAAGTGCCGTTCTGAATAGCATCACACGGCTCCCCTCAAAAAGCAGCACATCCCAGATTCTAAGAACTAGAGAAGAAGAAAAATCATTATCAGATTGTAGGTTAACAATGACACTAAGAAACATGCAATGTTAGAAAAGACGGTTCAAAAGGGTTTGGTGGGGAGAAGTGAAGAAAAACTATGGAAGCAATAGAAGAATAAGATCTAAAATTATATGCATACAATAAAAAATAGAACCTGACCACTTTCCCATGGAAGCATGTTCATAAAGATGGAGAGAAACCATGGACCAGTAACCCAAGCCACCTGTACTCCTAGGTAATCCAGATGGTTGACTGCAAAATCAAGGTAGGATCAAAATAAACTTAAACGAGGTGTTAAATGTGAGGAATCAAATGGGGATGCAATAAGGAAATAAAAGTCTTTTGGATGTACATACCCAATTTAGGGAATCTTTCGCGTACCAGCTCTTCAAAAACAAGTTGGTCTACCTGGCAAGAGAAATAAGGTACTGTAACTAGTTTTGCACCACAAATGCCACTATATATTCGCATACTGAGAATGTTGTCAGAAAATATTTTGAATTGGGAAGGCATGCTTTTTATGAACAAAGATAAAATAATTTAAAAAATCACTATCGGGGAACCATCATCATGGTGAAACAATGACATGCAAAGTCAATAAGAAAAACCTGAGACTCTATCATTTCCTCAGAATAGTAGCCATCAAAGTAGTCATCAAGGATTCCCATTAAAGTCCTGCACATCATGGATTTAGTTAGCTACAGAATATCATATTTTGCCTTTATGGAATTTGAAGTGAAGAGAACCAACATAAGTTGATGAGGATGGATTTTCAAGGATTAGCAGGATGTTGGTCAATCAATAAAAAAAAATAAAAAATTCTTCACCTACCAGAACGCATTTTCTTCAGGCATTAGAAGAAGCAACAAGCCAGCAAAAAAGTTCATAGCCTGCAATGATTGCCACAAAACATGCACAGGTAGAACATCAGTGTAACTAAAAGACTACTTAATTCTATCACATAAAAACCATTGTATGTCTGCAAACAAAAAGTTTTAATTGCCCATCAGATCTTATAATGTGCCGTTGCGGGTATACCATTAATATTGCCGTCCACGTATAGACATGGCTTTTCAAATAAACGTAAGAAAGTTAAGAACAATGACAACTAAAAAGAATTCGGAGGTGACAAAATAAATTAAGTCCGCTGCCATGTACCCAGAGTCAATGTAATTTATGTAAACAGGAAAGTGAGGAAGAATTGAGGGAAACGAGCTCACTCGCAGAGTTAAATCATATCCTCAAGTAGAAAAAACAGTAATTTTCAGTATTCTCAAAACCCTTGACATAAGATGGCCATAAATTTACAAATTTGGAGGTAACCTTGGAAGGCGTGAGGGAGAAATTCATGAAAGTTGAATTACGTTTAAATTCTAATATTAATGTTTGCTTTCGAATAAACTTAGTTTCTTTTTGTAGCTAAAAAACAGAAATAAAAAAGTACTCTCATCTCATTCAGTCTATCTGTAAAACAGCAGAGGCAAAAGAAAGGCCACACAATTATACAGTTTTACTGCAGTATCTTTGTAAGAATTCAATAATTCGTCGACAATATTGTAGAAAAAAAAACCAAAAGACAAAAAAAAAACGTATTGCATTTGTTTCACTGCGGAATGATGAAAAAGGTAAATTCCATGAGAACAAGACTTTCTAATGCTGCGTTTGAAGAAAGAATTAGACTCCGGAAAGAAAAATGGAAGGACATGTCAATTCTTCATGCTTTTGAGTGAAAATGTGAAGAAAGACCATGTTGGTTATGTTTCTCACTGCAAACCTTGGTGCCAAAATCCAAATATAACAGAAGTAATTAATGCACTGGAAAAAGTCATGCACTAGACAAATCTTTTCCTAGATCTCTTGAAAAAGGAAAAGAATTATGGACTTCTGAAATTTTTCCGAAACTTTAATTTCATACTCTAAATATGTTGTGCTAGAGAAGCCTAAAACTGGTCATATTTTCATTCATAAACTTGAGTGAGTCCAACTCTTGTTAAGCCCCGCTCTTCCCACCGAGAAGACTGGGATCCGTAGGATTAATCTGGTATCTAAGGTATTATGACCCTAATCTTTGTTCTGCTTCCTGTAACCATCAGAGTTCCAGGTGAAAAATGGACAAAATGGCAAAAACACATGAGAGTAAGTTACGATGGGATTGGTTAAATAATAATTCATCTCAAGAAGATTTCCTCATGGGAATATAATTAAGCGTTTAGGCTTTACTAATCATGGTAATCATAGGAAAGCAGCATATATAAGTCTAATTGCTGCATTAGTGTTCCCACTTTTCATCACAACACTGGCTAGTAAATTATGACCTCTACAGCACATACACAACAACATGATAATTTTAAAGTTAAGAGCTAAGAAATTGTGAGAGTAAGACCATTGTTCCTCGGTAGCTGTGTTACCTGACAGTAACCAACCGAAGGATTATGCCGAGCATATGCTGTCAGCAAACGCCTCAAAGCATTTCTACCATCCTCATCCAGAGCAGGATGGCCTGGGAAAGTTCGAGGCAAATCCTGCATATAAGAAGAGGTAAAATAAGTTTGGAAACTTGGATCCCAAACAAACGAAACTGAAAATAAAAACCGCACAATCAAAAAGCTTGTTGATTCAGTAACACCTTTTCAATCTGCCCTTTCCATTTTTCAGGTATTGATACGATGTCTGTCTTTGAAAGCTCAAGGCCATAATTGTCTGTCCGCAATACACAGGAATCATCTTCTGCACCTAAAAGATGTTGATAATATTTCTCCACCCGGCGCGCCTTCACACCCACAAAGGCTTGCCAAAGCTGTAATTGGACCATGTAACCTTAGAGGAAGTTTAGACCTTCCAAAAATGAAACTAAAATAATTAATTGATGTATATACCTCTCCCCTCAGAGCCATCGGGACTCCTCCATGAACAAGAACTTCCAACTCTTCTTTCCAAAGAGGGAAACACTTATCATCATCTACAATAATACCACCACCATAGACTGTTGGCAAATTATCACCCGAAGGGACATCCTGGGTAGCATCTGATTTCTCCACATCGTAAAACTCCTCTTCTGAATCCTCTTCTGACGATGATCCTTTTTCAGATTTAATTTCGTCAACTGGTGGAAGAGAATTTCCAATTCTTGTGTCCTGCTTTATTTTTGGTAAATTCACCTTCTTTGCCACTCGGGTCGACATCATTTCCTCAATAGCACCAAGTGATAGTCTAATCTCAGTCCATAGATGGATTCTGTGGGTTTTGGTTTCCGTTGCTTCAGGAACCCCCTCCATTTCCTTTTTAATAATGTCTTCACCTGGACCAACATATGAACCCTTTGAATCATATCTCGTGTCTAATGTGATGTGGGCTTGCCCCTCCTTTTTAGCCTCTACTAGTAATGTCTTCACACCGTTCTCTGAACCTAACCCATTTAGAGGCAACTGTGCAGGTTCTGCTTGCCGTTGCAGAAAGTTACTCCACCTATCTGATCTTTCTTCCTCTTCCTCCTAAAATATACCACACAAGTAACATATAAATTATCATAAAAACCAATCATGCGTACACACACGCATATTTATCGAGCCAGCAGCTTATAAATATTGAGCATTTCCCCCCTAAATTCCATTGCTTACACCAAATAGCACAACCACCAGATTTTTGATAAGTTCAATATCTCCTATAGTTTAAGAATAGCATGTTAAAGAAGTTTTCAGTTTAATACAGCAATAAATAGAGTAAGATAAAACATCTTTATAATGTGTTTCAAAATACAACGCGAAAAACTAATTCGGAAAGCAATTCTTTAAATGTAGAAAAATGTTTTGATCACTAGTTTGAGAATTTTCAGAGAAAAAAGGCAACAATAAAATAAAAACTATGAATATGATACTTCAAAAGTTTCCTTTTGTCAATTATAACCGACAAGTATTCGAATAGATATCGAAATATCAAGCACCATAACTCACCAGTATTGAAGACTTTGATTTCCAATTCATGTCATTTAAGACACTGCTAAACTGACTTACTTGAAATAAGAAAATAATGAAAAGATAATACCCCACGTCCCCACCTGGTATATTTTAGCATATTCTCTATATCTCTGTACATGTTGTGGCCTCAGTGCAAACCCATAAGCATCCCTGCAGACAAAACGTTTTAGCAATGTTATTTTGTATTTCCATGCAGTTAACTTGCCAAAACCTCAAAAACTGTTCGCTTTTTCACCAGACAAATCAAGTCATTCAGCTTACAAATTGTGCCAAAACAAATATTATGTAACCATAAGATAGCCTTAGTATACGACATACATTCAATCAGCTATTTTTTCCCTTAAAAGTGTGTGCCTTAATTCATGGAAGTCGAACAAAAGTGCCTATCTCACAGCATTTTCAGTTATCTGATACACCACATCTGTGGTGTACATAATATTTCTAAAGTCTTTCTCCACCACATAAGACCGTATCAATCCGCATTATTTACTTATACAAATCGTGATTACTTCTAATATCTAAAAGAAAAACAAATATATCAACAACATCTTAGATTTCCAATATTACCCAAATAAACCAGATACAACTTAATAAAAAGATCAGACTAGGTTCACAACTCCCACAAGAATACAGCAAACTTGTTCCGAAGTTCGGTTTCTTGTATTTACACCCGAATGCCATGCAGATGTTGGGAGCATGGGAGTTGTGAATTCTATACGGTTTCGTAAACACAACTACTAAGTAGTTTCAACTCTTTGACATTTTTAAGTAAGTCCAATGAACCTCGATTTAGCGTTGACTAAGTACATTGACACTACTTTTAAACCAGCGACTTACACAATTTTCTAATGTTATACACTTAAATATTGAAGGTATGAAATTGACGAATGATACTAAATCGTAATAATTTTAATGTTCATGATTTCTTTTACTATGTAGAGATACCCCCTCCCATTTCAACAAAATTCGACGACAAATAAACTTTTTACTACATGTATTAGTTAACTTAACGTCTTCATAATTTACCAATTCTACCCTTTGTATAATAAGATTTCTAAAAAAAAAGTATAATTTAGTTACAGAATACAAGTAGAATCTGAAGCACTCCCATTTCAAGTATCTCACATTTGAATTAATGAAGGTCTGATCTCACATTGTGACACAGATCAATCAAAACCTAAAAACACAGGCATAATTAACCCAAAACCAGATACAGGAAATATTTCTCTCCTTTTTTTTAAATAAAAATAAGCAGCGAAAAAAGCGGAAGCTAAAGAAAGAGAGAGAGAACCTCTTGTTTTAAACTATATTCGAACGATAAATCAACTTTCTTACTATGTGTTTAGTTAACGTTTTCATAATTTACTAATTCATTACAAATATCTCAGTACCAGAATATAAATTAAAATAAATAAATAGCAGATCATATCAACTGATGAAGGTCTGATCTCACATTGCGACACACAGATCAAGCAAAACCTAAAAACACACGCATAATTAACTCAAAAACCAGATACATACAGGAAAATCCTACTTTAAAAAAAAAAAATAATTAAAACAAGCAGCGAAAAAAACACGGAAGCTATAGAAGGTACGAAATTGTCGTCATGGTACTAAATTGTAATAACTTTAATGTTCATAATTTTTTTGCTAGGTAGAGATCCCCCTCCCGTTTCAACAATATTCAACGACAATTTAACTTTCTTACTACGTGTTTTAGTTAACGTCTTCATAATTTACCAATTCAGCCCCTTCTGTAATTTATCTAAGAAAAAAAATAGAATAATCTAAATCCCTTCCATTTGAAATATCCCACTGCCAGCTAGTACATTTATTTACGAATAAAAACAAATAGAATTTCAACCCGTCCCATTTCAACTAATATATCACTGCCAGATAGTATAATTTAAATAAATAGCAGCTACAGTAAAATAAGGTCTGATCTCACATTGTGACACACAGATCAATCAAAATCTAAACACCCGCATAAATATAATTTACCCAAAACCAGATACATACAAAAAAAACTTTCTCTATTTTTGTTATTTAAATAAAAATAAGCAGTAAAACAAGCGCAAGCTAGATATATATATAGAGAGAGAGAGAAAGAACCTCTTGTGTTCAAAAGAGATGAGAGTTGGGTTTAATAGTGTTAATGACTCCTTCGGCTTCATTTCAACACACACACACACACACACACACAGAGATTTGCTCAGTGCCGGCAATTTAGAGAGAGAGAGAGAGATTTGAGTTTAGTAGTGAAAGTAAAATGCAAATATCCACTTGAAAACTATGGGTTATTTTCAAATAACCACCATAAACTTTAGATTCTTTCAACTAGCCCCAGTAAACTCAAACTTTTGTAATTAATCTTGCTATCTTTTAAATTATATTTTCTCCGTTCTTATTTACTTGTCCGGTTTTCTAAAATAGTAAAAGTGGTTATGCACTTTTACCTTATTACCATTGTATTATAAATATTTGTTTATTACATGGGTCCACATTATAATAGTAAAAGTGGTTATGACTCAAACAAAAGTAATGGTAGATTTAAAAGTTTTGACAAAAGTAAAATGCGATGTTGAATTTTGTTAAATAGTTGACTTTTCCATAGTGGACAAGTAAATTAAAATGGATGAGCATAATTTTATACTTGATGATCCGTTTTGGTGGATTTTACATTGATTATAATTACTTATTCTATATTCATGCGTATCGATTAATTTTTTATGCAATGACACAAAAAAATATTTTTCTTATTAAAATAATATTTTCTTATATAAAGCCTATTCTTATGGCATTTTACTATAATTGGTATATTAACTCATATGTATTGACAAACTACATATATGAAACAAATAATTTTGTAAAATGAATAAAAAAGTTTTGTCATTATAAATATGAACTTGGGGGTTAGTTGCAAGAATTAAGAGTTCATGGGAGTTATTTTCAAATGGCCCATAGTTCCAGGGTAAAAGGAGAGGATTGGTAGTTTGTTTGGGGTCCACAAAGTCAAAAGGGGGTACGGTGAAGGTCACGTGTTTTTTCACCGGAATTGCCGTCACCACTTGCCCATACTTATAATTATTATTACTGCTCTGCAATGGAGTTTTACATCTGCCCACTGCATTCCCATATTTATATAAAAAAAAAATTAAAGACCAACTTAAATTAAAATGGAGTAAAAGTTATGTCAAACGACAATCGAACCATACAAATACAAACAAAACGATAATCGAAGGTCATACGGCAACAAGATTGGGTTAGCCTTCCAAATTTTCCAAACTTATTCATACAGTTAACCACAAATGCTATATTAACCGGAAAGACGGACCCGAACTTTTGTTCTCGAACAACCGATAATTTCTTTCTCTCCGTAATTAATACACCGTCGAAGCAAACAACAATTCCCGAGTCTAGATGAAACCGACTCTCCTTTGAACACATCCGTAGCTCATTCGACGTACTCATTGCAACCATGAATTATTCGACCCTATGAAACCGGATTTGACTCTTTCCAATGGTGCGACGAATCGTTGTAATTAGGGCTGAGCGAAAAACCGGAAAAACCGAACCGAAAAAAACTGAAAAATTTTCGGGTCGGTTTCGATTTTCAGTAAAACTGAACTGAAAAATACCGAAACCGAAAAAAACCGAAAAAGACCGAAAAACCGAAAAATAACCGGAAAAAACCGACTGGACCGAAAAAATCGGTCCGGTTCGGTCTAAAAAATAAAAAGACCGAAACCGAAAAATATGTTTGGTTTCGGTTTCGGTTTTGCCAAAAAGCGAACCGGACCGGACCGGACACGGCCCTAGTTGTAATTACTAATGCAAAATACTTTTTATAGATTTGTTAATGGTAATTTTTTATCTCTTTTTTTAGTCAAAAAGTTTCACTCCTTCTGGTTAATTTGGTGCATACATTAATACATAAAACGCCTCATTTAAATAATAATCTTTAGTCAAATATTTCTAAACTGCCGTTAGCGCTTAGTATCTTCATCTTGATCTTCTTCACATGGTGGCGTTCTAAGCCCAACCAATTAACTCCAATCTCGACCCCCTCTTATGCCAGCATCTTTGTTCTTTTCGTATTCCTGGCATACGTATACCTTTATAAATATATCGATGCACTCAGGGGCAGATACACGTTGGGGCACGTACCCACCCCAAAATTTATGGCATGTGATTTACGAACATACCCTTGGTCTATTATGCATTAGTTACAATATTGCCATTCACCTGTATAAACTATAATTTTATAATTAGTTTATTCATTTGCATAAACTTTTCTCTCTCTTCAATGCTACATAGACACATACATATGTTCATCTCTCTATGAACTCTCAACTTTTGTTGTTGTTGAAAATTGTTTGAGTTCTTTTAAGGTATTCATTTTCAATTTGGGATTAATTTTGGGGATTTTTTTCGTACTATGTTTTCAACTTTTCACCAAATTTTTTTAAAAGTTTTTCGATTTGGAATTTCTTAGTTAAAGAATGATGTTGATCAGGCTTCTATTATATTATCTTCAATTCAATTGTTGTATTGTTTTCTTGGTTAATGTTTGTAAGTATTTCAATTAGTTGTATGTTATCAATGATTTTGTTGCTTTCAATTATAATGATTTTGAAAGAGCTACAAATTATGAATTGATTTAAGTTACTTTTTTATTGATATTCGTGTAACTTCAGGTTGAGAGTTAGATATGGTTCAAGTTTGGTTTAATTGTATCTTTGTTACCCTTAAAAAAATATGGAAACTAACTCGAATACTTATGGAACGAAAGACCGCCGGAAGTTAGAATTACTATATAACTATCTTAAAATAAGAAGAAAACAATTAAGGACTTTGTTGTCATCAATTAAACTAAGCCGAATGATGTTCATGTAGATAATAGGTAATAGAAACTTGGATGAGTTTATAGGAAACTTAATGTTTTAGCACATGTTTATGTATATTTTGTTAATTGCACCCGACACCAACTCGACACGAGCTTTCTCTGTTTTAATCAAGCCGAGCTGAGCCGGAGTCTTGATGATCATGACAACATGACCTCGTTATAACAATATCCAATTGGTCTCATAAAAAAGCTTGGTCTAGGCTATGTTAGCTTGATTTAGTAGCAACTCAATTGTGCCCGAGAGAAAATATTGTTGGATCCCCCCTGTCATGTCCTCAATTTCTTCTGTTTTTACCTTGTCGGTGGTAATTGTATATATTATATACATTATTCATCGTCGAAGAGACAAAAGGGCGTTTTAATAACATATCACCACTCCGTTGAGACTCTGGATCTCACATCAAACACTTCCTTAGAAAGTTTCTCTTGGGTACGCCGTTCCGAAACACAATAATTTCTACATCAAAGAAATTGAGAAACAACAGAAAATAATTTCAAAAACAAATATTAATATCAAAAACAAATCGTAACAAAAGAGATTGTAAATAATACCGAAAGAATGACTAAAAGTTCATAGACGATGTGACTGTTAAACAGTAACCCTTAAACACTATTTGTCCCGCCACCAATCTGCTTCTGGCTAACAAGCCATTGTGTTTCCAAGGTACAACGTCTTTCACATATGACTCGAAGAAAACGGTGTCGAGTCACGATCGAGCCGTTGGTGGTGTGATAGTCTCTCTCTATATGTATGCATAAGTGGGTGGGTGTTTGTGTATATGACATATTCTTGTTTTTCATTCTTGTAAAATCGATAGATATGTCATATAGATTTATACCAAAAAACATGATAAGTTGCAAGTCATCAATGCCATCATTTAGCGATATTAAAGTTTGTAAGTTAGAGAAACTATTTGCATTCAAACCAAAATTCAATAAGAATTCCAACAGTCTCGAGCCTGTATTGAAATACAATCCGGAATTTGTGGAAATTCTTCTTTCATCGCGACCCGATACAAAATTGTAGTAAATTCGAGTTCCTTGTTCCATGGAGTTTTCCCATAAGCACTTATAGGATAGTAAAGGCCCATATATCTACCTTAGGCTCGTAATTCTTTTCGAGAACCGACTCTGGAGTCAAGTACATATATGTTCCTCTTATATCATTTATATCCTCTCCAATATTTTCACTTGCCTTTTTAGTTACTCCAAAATCATCTATTTTCATCGTGAACTCACACGCCGCTGGATATTTTCCCACAAGAAGTATACTTTCTGGCTTGATATCACAATGAGCAAAGCCCTACTTGTGAATGTAGTCGAGACCCGTTAAAATAGATTAAGAGTGTTTATTTACTTCACACTCGGACAAACCTTTATTTTTGAGATGGCTAAAAAGGTTCTCACGTGAGGCATACTCTATAAATATGTTGTAAAATAATTTTTCGTTTTCACTAGTTGCAAAATCACCGTAACGACGTAAGATATAAGGGTAATGTTTAAATTTTTCGATTAGTATCTTCTCTCGATAAAACATGATGCGATCTGTAACATCCCTGACCTAATTTGGGAGTCACACGGCCGAATAACACGTGTGGCGACACGGGCTAGACAAAGCCTAATTTACAAACATTCAGAAATAGTAGAAAAATAAAATATACCCAAAATTCTGTACCTTCATTAATAACAATTTTAACTACGGTCCTTACCAAGTAATTAAACATCATATAAGCTAAAGAATAATTACATCGCATCGGAAAATCTAACTTAAACTTCTATAAGGTCTGTCTGGTCCCAACTAATCGACTTCAAATCTAAATAGCCGATCGTTTACCTGAAAAACATTTTAAAAGGGAGGGGTGAGCTAAACGAGCTCAATGAGAGAGAATGTCTTACAATATAATATAAGGGACATAAATAAGATTTTTCATTATCATTTCTTTCAAATTAAATACTTTATTTTAAGTAAAATTCCCAATGCAATTCTTTAGAAATCACTTGAACAAATTGAATGAAATATAAATAATCTCTTTCTTCTTTCTTATCATGGTGTTCGCAAATATGAAAGTATTATGTTACGGTAACAAGCTTGATTGACTTACCCAATCTCTTTATCGTCGATCTTTTTCTCAGGTGTATAAACCATACGTGCACTACGTAATTAAGGTCATCACAGCATGACGGCTGAGTCTATTCCCTAAAACGTTCCGGTTGACGAAGCTATGTACAATCGCTAAATCAACCGTTGAGAACTAAACTCATTTGTTTAGTTGCCAACGTCACCCCACTGATGGGCTTGGAGGAATCTCCGTTGGACTTCTCTCTCATGATACCAATACAAAATCATAAGCGCACCATAACATAAAACTGTCTTTAATATAAACTTTCACTTCATAAACTTACCTTTCTTTCTTTCTTTCTTTCTTTCAACATTTAATATAAATATAATTATATAATAATACTGTTTTGTAAAATAATCACTGAAAATCTACAAATACTTTGTCGTAAAAATGCAATGGGATGCTTTGTAGTAGAGAGACAAAACCCACTCACCTGACTCGGGTTGAGAAACACGAAACACTTATATACCAAAATGGTAAACGGACCTGAAAATATAATCATCAACCCAAAATCAATACAGTTGCACATACCTGACATGTAGTGAACATGAACAAGTCTAATACTCTATGATCTTAAAACCTCTTTGTTGATTGACAAATTAGTTACTGGACAACTAATTCATAGCTAGAACTAAACTATTTTCAATAGGTTTTCTGAAAATTTCTTAAGACTGCCAAACTCAAAATTCAAGTAGTGTTATAACCATAATTTCTTTTCTTTTTTTTATCAGATTTCCAACAGTACGACTTTATTGATTTTGGCCACTTATAGGAACCAAGCAATTGATCTCAATAAATCCCAAATTAGTACACAGTTTATTTATTAATAAAAACCTAAGCCTATGTAGGAACCCTAGCTCTTATGTTTCCTACAAACATCTAAAAGGAAGTGAGGCAGTAAATTTACCTTGATGAAAGGAATTAAATCCAAGGCTGTCTGTTCTGCCATATCCCTCTCTTTCTCTCGTTACTACATAAATATACATGTATTACTCTGTTATATACAGAACCCTGATTGTGGGGACCTTTGATCTGACTAAAACCCAATCTCTTTCTTATATGCATAAGAAACGAAAACCGTGAACATTTAATCTCCAATGAATAAATCAGACGTTTCTTTTTCTCTGAATTAATCCTACATGTAATAACTTATATCATTTTAGCGTATTTTAGTCCTTCCATATTACTACTCCAAGTCCCTAATTCTTGTTGATAACCAAACATCCCCCATCTAATTAAAAATATTCTGATTAGTCCAAAAGACAATATTAATATCACTCTAAGAATAAATTAATGAAAACAAAAAAATACGGGATTTTACACGATCAGATACCAACGTCGACTTGACAGCTAAATAGATTTATTAGTATTATTACCAAATACCAAGTGAACGTGAAAGCGGATTGGCCAAAGAGACTTTAGCGGAAGCTCCTTGGTCCAATTTGGCAATTTTCCCCCTCACGTCTACTTCTTTTTTATACCCAGAGCCTATTAAAGAACAAGTTTTCATCACCCTGCTTCTGTATTTCTCTCTCTCACATTTAGGCATTGATTGATATTCAAGCGTTTTTCTAATGGGATCTTGCTTATCATTCTATTATAATAAGTCAAATCAAGTCAAATGAATCTGTGCAATTTAATCACTTTTTTTTTTTTAAAAATACTCTTACACCTTTATATTAATTACAATAATACCATAATCACATAAAAATATAAAAAGTAAAAACTAATAAAACTATTTATCCCTTTTTAACGACCAAACATTCTTTTAAAGTTTAAACTATGTTTTTTTTTACTATCCACATATTTATATCATAACTATACATATTTTTTATATTTTTATTACATAACGCGCCGCACACGCAACGCGTGGGGCACGACTCCCCCAATATATATATATATATATATATATATATATATATATATATATATATATATATATATATATATATATATATATATATTGGGGGAGTATATATATACATCAACTTGTACTTTGTTTTTTTTGCAAAAACGCTCCAAATTAAGATTTGAGTAATGCAAATCTCCACGATTTCACAACAAGAACACAAATATGCGTCTTGTTTTTTCTTTCCGAGATGTATAATTGGATATTTTGAAAATTGCTAGTAAATGTGCCCACACGTTGGGTGTGGTATGTCCAGTTGTGGTATGAAAAAAAGGAAATAAAATTAAGATTTTTTTAAAGGTAATTGATAAAAGTTAGAAGTTGAGAGTTGAAAAAAGAAGAAGTAGAATATGATTAAATTAGTAGGACAAATCTGTGTTAGTATTCCGCCTTCACTGTATTTCTGGTTATGTGTACTTATATTATTTTATTTATCCATCCCTCTCTCCATGCAATGTGTTTGTTTTGTTAAATTTTTAACTCGTGTTTGTTTATTTACTAATAAACCGAGTCTGAACAAATCGTAGGACTTGTGTTCGGTCTCAGTCTCGTTTAATAATTTTAATTTTTAATCATACCTCTATATGCTATATGTAAATAATTATAAGATATCGTGCACATGATTTACAAACACTATTCACCTTATATAATAAATGTCTATAATTTAAAATTAATTGGTCTCTACCATATACTCGAATACTTAACTACAATCATTTCGGCAATCGGTGTGATTCTATCTTTGTTCGTTCTATTTGAAGAAAGGAATGATCCCACAAAATCGATCTTTATTTTAATTGTTGAATCTCTCATTGATTCATCCGTGTATGGTTTTTCGAATCTTCATGATTACTCATGGAATCAAAATGATATAACGATTGTATTATTGATTAACTTAATATGTACTTTTCTTAGTAAGAAATATTTTCGCGGCGAAACAATATTAAACGAGTCCTAAAATCATGACTTATTAGAAAATATAACATAATTATACATCTCGTAAGGTAAAAGGGGGCTACAACACTCCTCATATTACGGAAAACATAAAAAAATTCAATGTATTTTATTAAAAAGTCGACGATTATAGTATTTCAGCCCGTGTTAATTAAAAAATAGTACGTAAAATCCTAATCATGAATACGCATCCCATACAATTGGAAGAATATGGAGAAATTCCAAATTTATGGAAACTCAAAAAACGAATAACACTCCCTGAACAAAAACCTAGTCATAGTCATAGTCATAGTCATACAACTTGATATCGTGTCATATCTAATATATCTTCCTAAAATTGGAGTTTTTTGCCAAAATGGCTCACTGGGTACAATTAATGCCCAGAATGGGCTACCTTTCTGAAATATTCCCAAAATGGTCTACTTTTGAAAAACGACCGATCGAAATGATTAAAACGACCGGTCGTTTTATTATTGAACTTTCTGAAACAATTTGGACAATAAACGACCGATCGAATTGTACAAAACGACCGGTCGTTTTTCAGACAAAAACGATCGGTCGTTATGTACATTTCGATCGGTCGTTTTTGGTCTGAACTCACTGGAAGAAATCATACCTAAAACGATCGGTCGTTTCTGAAAAACGATCGGTCGTCTGTTGAAAAACGATCGGTCGTTTTTCAGAAACGACCGATCGACTGTAAAGAATTTACAGAACAAGGATTTTTTGCAGTTTTGGACACTGATTTGACAAAAAATATATAAAAACATGATCCCCTTTTTGAACATGATCTCTTAAAAAATGATGTCGTAAATTAATATGTTTAGTACGAGAGTGTTGGATCGGATTTTTCGAAAGATTTATGCACTAGACTAGTATTATCACATAAAATGATGTCGTAAATTAATATGTTAGGTACAAGATGTGTAGGTGACGTTTTACTAAACATCCGATTTAAAACAAGGAAATGTCACAACATCCGATTTAAAACGAAGTTAAACAAATCTAAACGATTAAGGAAAACGAACGATAAAATGCAAGCGAACAATTGGCCATAGTTTTGCCTAAAAACGGTCAATCGCCACAAATGAAAACAACAAAAATAACCCAATCAACTAGATATATATGCGCACAAGTTATAATAACATCAAAATCGCATTTGTAGAATTATAATAACATCAAAATCACAACGTCATACAAATTAACACGTAATGATAAATAGCAACATAACATAAAAAAGATTCATAACATAAATGCAAAGCGTTTGCTACTTATTACATCAAAAACAACGTAGTTCGAAAAGAAAATGAAAAACAAACGAAATACAACGCAAAATAAAATAGGGTATTTCTCCCCCTTTAACATCATTAAAAACATAAAAAATGGTCAATCGCCACAAATGAAAAACAATACATATAACCCAATCAACTAGCAATATATGCGCACCAAATTCAATAAAGTGATTAAGATAAAAACGCATACTATAAGTGCACAAACTCACAACGCATAAGCAACATAATAATGATTCATAAAATAAAGCGTTTGCTACTTATTACATCAAAAACCAACGTTGTTCGAAATCGAAAGAAATGAGAAATACAACGCAAAAACAAAAGAGAGGGTATTTCTCCCCCTTTTACATCATAAAAAAAAAAAAAAAACGATATCCGCCTAGTCGCGGTGGGAGGTCGCATCATCCTCTTCGTCTTCGTTGTCGTCTGGGGGCCCGGCAAGGTCGGGAAAATAGCCGTGGAATTGCGCCCTTTGCTCGGCGCTTTCGCGATCTAGTTGGTCGAGCTCCTATTGTCCCGGTTGCAAGAAACGAAACATCCGACGAGTCATTTGTGCATTCCGATATTGGTTGATGTATAGATCGTCGTAGAATTGTTCGGTGCGCGGAGGACGGTTGGAAGATCCGACTTGAGCTTTTCCTCGACCTCGAGTGGGACGAGAAGAGGAAGGAATGTGAGACGGGGGAAGGGACTCGGAGGAAATAGGCACGTCCTCACGAGCGGCTTGCGGTGTGGCCTTAGGGCCGACATACTCTTCCTCTTCGGGGGAAAGAGTAGTGTAGTCGGGGCCGGACACCCGTTTACCGGACCAAGTAATGGTCTTGGCGGTAGTGTTGAATTTTATTGACATTTGGGCAAGATAAGAGGTGTCCCAAATGTGTTTATCCTTATTCTTGAAAAGGGTTCCACCGGGAACAAGGTTTAGGTCCTTTAAGATGGCCGAAATCAAGGCACCGTAAGGTAGCCCATTCTTAGATTTCGTTTTGAGCGAATCCATCTTAAAGAATATGAGAGTCGCGAAGTCAAGCTTGACTCGGCGATGGATGCACCCTAGAAGGAAGATGTACTCATTGGTAACATCCGTGAAATTTGAAGTATGAGGGAGGACGATGTGAGAGAGGATGTGGTAGGCTAATTTATTTCTAAATAGAAGGCCGTGGGCTTTGTTAGACTGATTGTTGTGGGCGGGATGAAATAGCTCATCTTTGAAATCGGTAAAATTAACGATGTTTAGCATTTCGCAAAGTTCGTCACTTTGCTCGTACACCCCCGCAACATCGAGGTGTAGAAGATTTCGTAAACGGTCTATACCGTAAACGAAGGCCTGGCCATTAAACGATGAACGCAAGCGGAGTGCGTCATCATGACCCCTATCAAGAACTAGGTTATGGTAAAATTCATATATATTTTCAATGAAGAAAGGCTCTTTTAGAGTAAGAATTACGTTGAGTTTTTTAAAGTTTAAATCTTGCATGAGAAGAGGAAAACGTTCAACGAATAAAGGCATATCTATTGTAAAATTAGTCAAGATAGCTCTCTTACCCATTGTAGATGGATAGAGAGGAGGAAGAGAGGCGGAAGAGGCACCGGGGCCCGATGGTGGAGCGGTGGAGGAGCCGGTTCGTCGACCGCGAGGAACACGGGGGCGGCTCGGGGACGGAGGCACGTAGTCGTCCTCATGGTCGTCGACGAGGTGTGGTTGAGCTTTCTTGGTGCGAACCATGGTTGGAATTTTAAAAAAATTAGGGTTTTTGAAAAGTTCGTATTTTGAAAAAAAAACTTGGTTTCAAGAAACGGAAGCAATCGATTGTTGATTATAAGGATTAATAAGAGAATTGGGTTATATATATGTAGTTATTAGGGATTTTTGATAGATTTTGATAGAAAGAGGCGATTTTGGAAGAGAGAGAGGGTGATATATTTGTTAATGAAAATAGAATTAGGGTTTGAAAGAACTTAAAAGGCTGAAAAATAGAAAAACGATCGGTCGTTTTTGAATTACGATCGGTCGTTTTTGTAAAATTTTAAGGATATTGGGACCATATCTTGTGCCGCTGTTTCTCATCCCGATTACTATCTTTTTCCGCTCGCAAAAATAGTGTACCAACTTATAGAAAATAAGCTGCACAGCAGCAGTGATTGGTAAATTACGAGCAGCTTTTAAAACATTATTGAAAATTTCAGCCATGTTTGTGGTCATGTTACCATGTCGCCTCCCTTTATCATGAAAATATGACCATTTTTCCGCAGGCTCTCTTATCAACCATTGATATGCTTGAGGATTCATGACTTTTATTGCTTCCATGATTCTTTTCAATTTTCTTTCTTGTAATTCCCAAATGGCGTTCTCCGCTAACTTGTGTAAGTCAGGATCTCCTTTGAAAGCTTTCTTAAAATTATCCAAAAAATGATTTGAACAATATCGATGAACAAAACCTTGACCACGCCAAACTCCTCTCACTGCACTTAGAATACCAGCATGTCTATCCGAAATTAGACAAATATTCACGCGCTCTTTAATCACATGTCGCATAATGTTAGAAAGAAAATAGCTCCACGAAATTGTACTCTCCTCAGCAACAAATGCACAACCAATGGGAAAAACATGATTATCTGCATCCGATGCCATGGCCAACAAAATCTTACCTTTATACTTTCCATATAAGTGAGTAGCATCAATAGCGATAACTGGCCTACAATACTGAAATGCATCAATAACGGCCTTAAATGTGAAGAAAAATCTGTTCAATACCTCACCCACTGGATTTCCTACCACATCGTAAACTAGCGTGGTCTCATAAGAAGCAACGGTACCGGGATTATACTTTTGAAGCGCTTTCATAAATTTAGGTAAAACCTTATACGAGTCTTCCCAATTACCAAATATCTCTGCGATTGCTTTTTGTTTACCCAAATAAGCTTTTTTGTATGAAACTGACATTTCAAAGCGGGCATTCACAATCTCTTTAACTAATGAAATCTTCATCATAGGATTAGTTGTGATGGCATTTCGAATGGTTTGGGCAACAAGATTGGAATCTAACTGTGGATGATCAGTTGTAAGCTCGGCATGAATGCATGTATGAGGACCGTTGTACACCGACACTTCAAAAAATCCATGTTTCTTTCTTAGTGAAGCTCGTAGTTTCCATTTGCATTGTTGAGTTTCGGCCAGTTTACAACGAATTTCCCAAAATTTTGCCTTCGAACTTTTAGTGGAAAAATGGATGTTACGTTTGATTGACCAAGGTTTTATTCCCTTTTTCAACATTTCTTTATCCCTAAATAAAAGACCAATAAAAGGATCATTAACTTGAGGATCCCAAAATCCAGGATACATCATATAATTTCGTCTCTGGTTACTATAATTTTCTTGAGTGTCGAACGGTTCATTAAACAAACTTGACATTGGTTGATGCATAGGAATTTCATCGGGAATAGTATTATTCGCCAATTGTGACCCACTTGATTGGTCGTTTTCATCCTCATCCATATACAAGCCCATTTCAGATGATAATTCTTCGTACTCAACTTCTTGTACATTTTCTTCGTCATCGTCAGACTCGTTTTCGCTAATATTGAAGTCCGGATCTTCATCCTCTGGTTCATCCCCAAGTTCTATCGACCAACCAATATTATCTGCCAATCGACACACTGCATCCAAATGTGTCAAATCTGGTTCGTTGTTCTCAGAATATACCTCTAGCATTGGCTCTTGTCGAATGGGTGTTCTACTTGATGTACCGATTTCATGCATTGGCTCTTGTCGAATGGGTGTTCCACTTGATGTACCGATTTCATTAGTGGAAAGAATATTATAATACAACCCGTAATCTTGATCAGAAGAGTAAACTTGCTCAATTTCAACATATAACTCTATAAACGTTCTTCCATTTTCTTCTATTAACTCAAGCATGGTTTCCAACGAATCATTATCATCAACAGCCAATCGCATATATTTAAACTCAGTAAGTGTGGTCAGATATGGATAACGACATGTTAAACTCAAACGATTTGAAGTCGATGATACATCAAGTACCTTAAACAATTTTTCCAAAAATTGGTCGTATGTCGTGTTTCTAGATACCTTAAAAATTTTTTTATAAGAAATATCATAAGATAACCCCTCGCTAGTAGTTTCCATTATCGTACCTCCCCAATAACACATAATTGTAGGATTTTTCATTTCGATAACCACACGGTAAAATTAACAATTTTACTCAAATAATACTCCAACAACAACACAAAATATTGAGTTTTTACCTGTTTTGGAAGAGATCTGAGATTTGCCCTAAAATGATCTAAGAGCTCTGCTTTTTTTTATTTTTACAGTGGTCTGGGAAATGAGATGAGTACAGTGGTCTGGGGAAATGAGATGAGTTTTTTAAGTACAAGTATTTCTGAAAAACGACCGATCGAAATGTACATAACGACCGATCGTTTTTGTCTGAAAAACGACCGGTCGTTTTGTACAATTCGATCGGTCGTTTATTGTCCAAATTGTTTCAGAAAGTTCAATAATAAAACGACCGGTCGTTTTAATCATTTCGATCGGTCGTTTTTCAAAAGTAGACCATTTTGGGAATATTTCAGAAAGTTAGCCCATTCTGGGCATTAATTGTACCCAGTGAGCCATTTTGGCAAAAAAACTCCTAAAATTGCACATTTGTCTAAAGTACAAGGCTCCTTACACTTTATACGCGGCCTTCCAATATTTTCGAAGTATTCAAAAAAAGAAACGGCTGTATTATTATTCTCTCTCTCTCTATATCTCTACATCTATAGTGTTATATTGCTCTCTCACTAAATAAATAAGTAAATAAAACTTCTCAAAAATCTCCGTCCAAACACACAGCTCCAAATCGCCGTCCTTTAACGCCGTTAAATCTACACTTCCGTTATCTTTCAGTAATCCCCCTTTCTTTTTATTTAATTATATTGTTCTATACTATTTTATTATTTGTTTTTCTGTGTGTTTATGGTTTTCTTGATTTAGATAAATAGGGGTTTTCAAACGGGTTCATAGGATTTATTTAAAGGGTAATTTTTTGTTTCCTTTTATTTTTATTTTTATAGTGTTTCTGTTTTTATTCATTATATTATTATATTATATTTCAGTATGCCCCCTTTATTTTTATTCATTATATTATATTTCATTTGTGTGTGCTTATGATATTCTTGATTTAGGCAAATAGGGTTTTTTTCAAACGGATTCGTAGGATTTATTTAAAGGGTAATATTTTGTTTCCTTTTATTTTTTTAGTGTTTCTGTTTTTATGTCCTTTTAATTGCGTGCTTTGAATTTTAAATTTAGGGGAACTGATCAGATACATCGATTCTTTAAGAAAGGTTAATGTTTTATTTATTTATTTGGATAATGGGTTTATAAGCCCTTTTAATCCCTTCTCTCTCTCTCTCTCTCTCTATATATATATATATATATATATATGACTATATATATACATATTTGTGTATATATATATGGGTTTTTGAATTGGTATATTTAAGTTTGTATAATATGTTAGAACTTCATATGTTATCTTTAGGTTTTTTTTAAGACTGAGTGTAACTAAAGGGTAATATATAAACATACTCAAATGTACATTTTTAGCGTTTCTTGAAAGACTGATAAGTTAAAGAAGCTGTGTATGCGGAATTCTGATGAAATCTTTGAAAAATCCAGTAACTGAGATTGGATTTTGAGGTTGTTTTAGTTTTAAAATTAGAACTGATTTTAAGTTGTGATCGATCGAATTTGTGTTCCGATATAAGTTTGTGTGAATTAGAATAGTGGTCATATATCATTGTATCTTCTCATTTTCTGTATTAAAGTTGAAAATATTTTTTGATTGATTTGCTTTCGGGGTATAAGTATAAAGAAATTTGTAAAGTTAAGTGTATTATTTCAATGGTTGCTTTCATTTGTCTATTATTAGGCCTTACTGAGTTCTAATTGAGTATTTCGGAGAGTAGGGGTGGGCACGGGGCGGATTGACCTCAATCCTAACCCAACCCGTAAAATAAATGGCGGGGCGGATTGATAAAATTTAAATCTCAACCCAACTCAACCCAACCCGTTACAATTAAAACCACAACCCAACCCAACCCGCAAAATAAATTGCGGGTTGGGTTTAGATTGATTCTTAAATTTTTATTTTGGTCCTTTATTTTTCATAGTTTGCATAATCAACCTAAATTTTAAAATAAATCGAATATTTCAAAAAGAAATATAAATTAAAACCAATGAAAATATGTTTAGAACATTCGCGAACAAGTAATAAAACTAAAATATAACAGGAATGAAAGATGTATCTTAAAATACACACAATGTATATATATTTATAATTATATATATATTGCGGTTGAAACGGATTGGCGCGGATTAACCCGCGGTTTGTTAACCTCAACCCTAACCGAACCCGCAAAATATATAGCGGATTGGGGCGAATTGATTTTTTTTTGACACTCAACCCACCCCAACTCACCCCAATCCATGCGGGTTGGGTTACGGGGCGGGTTGGCGGATTTTTGCCCACTCCTATCGGAGAGATCAAATCTTAATGTGCTATTAAATGAATTTGATTCGTCCTTTGAGGTTTGTTAGAAAAAGATGTGGAGAATAAGGGTTAAGAGTAGAGTAGTTTAGTTTTTCAATTTCATGATGAGATTAACCTTAATTAAAAAACACAATTTGATAATATTTGAATGTCACGAGTTGTAAACATAATGATGCTTCTTTGATGATGTTTATGAATTCATACAGAATAGAAAAAGGTTTCTGAATTTAATGCTGCTGCTTTTTCTTTTCACTTTCTGAAGTCAATGATGCATGCATGTGCACAGTGGAATGTCTATATTGCATCTATCAGCTTATTTATGTATTCTTAGTTTTGTTACCCCTTGTATTTTTTAATATTTTATTTTCAAACAGGAATAACCAGATGCATCTTAATTTGATTTTTCTATCTTAAACAAAGTTTGATCTTAGATGGAGTTCCATGAACTAGTTGTAATGTTGAAGTTTCCAGTCTTTATTAACAAAGCGATTTCTATATTTCTTTCTCACATATCCTAGTAACTAATCAATTTCATAAACTTTAACTTGTTATCTATATTTCAGGATTGAGTTCCATTATATTTTGGTCATAATTTTTAAAGTATATTGTACGATATCAACATTTCCTTCACATAACTAATCGTTTCCATAAACATTAACTTGTAATACTTATAACTTTGAGGTACATGCATTTTTTGTTTGCTTTAGACTTTACTGATTGCAAGTTCTGTTGCTACAGGTTCAATAAATAATTATCGTCTTTGAGGATCAGTTGGTAAGGCTAAACTGGATTGTAGAAGATGAAGAAGTTTTTCTTTTTCCGATCATCCTCACCAAGCACTGAAAACAACAAACGAAGTCCACCAAAAGTCTCTAGTTTTGAAGGGGATAAGTCTGAAAACAGTTTTCAAAGTCCTCGGAGTTCTAAGACTCAACAATTACTTGATACCCAATCGTCCGGTGATATTCCATGTCTCCGAAGGAGTGTTTCGTCATCAGCAGCTATACATCGATTTGCTTCTGATGGAGGAAAACAAAATACACACAAGCTGTCGAATCGGTAAGTTTCTATTGACTTTGTTCTTTTTCTGTTGGAACTTGCGTTGGACATATATTTTGTATATCCGGTTTTTTTTTACGTTTTCTATTTTTTTTTTTATCTTCCGATGCCTTGTCTGTATTTGTTGTTCCTGACCCATTGAATCATGACTATTTCTGCTATTCTGATATTCAAATTTGACCAAGATGAGATTGGACCAATTGATTACACCACACATTCCATTACTCCACAGAAAAAACTTTTGATTTGTTTCAAGTCTCAACACAAAAGCTGATTTTAATATTTTTCTTTGTATAAAGAGATACATTAAAGTTTTTCTTCACAACTTGCTTTCCAATATTTGTATCTTTGCTTTTTTCCTTTTTGTTTTTATGTTATGTACTGATGTCTTGTTTGTCTTTTTTCTTCTTCTTTCTTGTTCCTTATCAGATGTCGTACCCCTACCCCGGAGAGACGATTGTCGAGGCCAAAGTGCTTTGATTCGAGTGCTGCAGAAAATGCATATGTGGTTAATGCTTTAGGTCTATGTGACTCCTCTGAAAGCTCGTCATTCTGCTCAAGCAATGTTTCCAGTATGGTACTTGATCGTTATATCGATGGTGAACAAGAGTTTAGTGTACATAAACAACAGAATTACATTGAAAACCGAGAGGATATTGTAAAGCGCCCTCCGAGAATTCAATCCACAGCACCCTCTTCACCTACTAATAGCATGAGAGAGAAGTCAAAGTCTTACTCATTTAGAGAAATTAAGGGAGGACAACTCTCATCCAGAGGTTGGGTTGAGAACAGTTTTGGGCATGAATCTCCTAGGAGCCTGGCAAAGCATGTGATCGAGAGACTCTCTCAATCCCGAGCTTTAGGAAAAACTAGTTCCGAGGATTTAGACCCAATCACAATCGAAGACATATATGGTGGATCTTTAAAAAAATCTCAGAGTTCAGATGAAAAGCCGGAGGTTTTTATGAAGAATCGTGACGTATATGAATTTCTGAATTGTGAGAAGGATGTGGACTTAATGAGAAAATCAAAGGAAGCAGAAGAACGGATCTGGTTGTTTTCTGAGGAGCTTGAGAAGGAGATTGCAGCTACTGGTTTTAGTGTGCCGGCATTAGTCCAGATTATAAGAAACTTGCTCGAAGAGAGGTTAAGTATGGCACATGAGGTGGCGGCTGGTTTACAGTCTCGAATTTCTGATAGAAAGTGTGCTAGAGAAGAAGTTAAGTTGTTGAAGGAAGAATTAGATTCTCGGACACGAAGGCTTGAAAAGGAGAAGACCGAGCTACAGTTATCTTTAGAGCAAGAAATAGATAGAAGATCGAGTGAGTGGTCACTAAAACTTGAGAAATATCAAGCAGAGGAGCATAGGCTTCGCGAGAGAGTGAGGGAGCTAGCTGAGCAGAATGTGTCGCTGCAAAGAGATGTTTCTTCGTTGAGTGAAAGACAAGTGGAAAATAGGAGCAAAATTGTAGACTCTGAATCGCAACTTAAAGATGTGAACTTGAAAATGGAAGAGGTGAGTGAGGACAATCAAAACCTATCAGAAAATCTCACTGTTTTGGAGGATAAGTATAAAGCAGTTGAAGAAGACCGAGTATGCATTAAAAGGAATTATGAGGACAAGGAGAAAGAGTGCAAGGATCTGCACAAATGCATATCAAGAATCATAAGAACATGTAGTGAGCAGGGGAATACGATTGACGGGTTGCGGAAATCACTGAGTGAGGCGGTTGGAAAGGTGGGTAATTCCACTGGAAATTATGAAAAACATTTGGCAAAGATGCAAATGGAGCAGCTGAGATTGACAGGAGTGGAACAGAATTTGAGGAAGGAGGTGGAGTCGTATCGATTGGACGTTGATACTCTTCGTCATGAGAATATAAACTTGTTGCATCGTCTAAAAGAAAATGGGAACAACGAGGGAGGTTTTCCTCCTAGTTACAAGCTGGATAGAGAGATTCTTGACCGTGTCAGATGTATTCAAAGTGAAGGATTGTCATTGCTTAAGGAGAGCACGCAGCTTTTAACGAAGTTAGTTGAATATGCAAAATCAAAAGCAACTCGTGCCTTGGAAACTAAACAATGTGTTGAACCTTTACAAACCGGTTTAGGCGGACAACTTGTTGTGGAATCTGAAATGAAGGTTCATAGTATTAAGAGGAGAGCCGAATGCCTTCGAAATAGTTTACAGACTATTTCCTCTGTCCTCAATAGCAAGTCCAAGCTGGCTGGGGAACCAAATTTACATTGCTTTGAGGACAGGCGGAGACAATCTGTTGAACAGAACCTAGAGGTATTTTTTTAATGCCAAAAAACATTCACAAGTTGATATATGCACAGGTGATGTTTGTAGTGAAGGAATAATGAAATTTTTGAAATATGTTTTTCAGTGAAATGAACAGATTGTTATTGGCATCCATTAGTTGATTATCTGTTCTTTAGAAAGAAAATTAATAAAAAAATATACTAATTACTAATTAGTGAGCAATTCAAGGTTTTTAATGTTGAACTTTTGTTCATGTAGGACGCATTAAGATCAGAGCTTAAAGCGGAAACTCTATTGACGTGTGTGTTGCGAGAAAAGCTATATGCCAAAGAGGTACAGGTGGAGCAAATTCAAGCTGAGCTGGCTGCTGCTGTCAGAGGAAACGACATGCTTAGGAGTGAAGTTCAGAACACACTGGATAATCTTTCTTGCATGACCCATAAGATGAAAGATCTTGAACTCCAGGTATTGTGAATTTCCTTATTTATCCTCATTATCCTGTGTTTGTAATTTTTTTATATTAGTTACATACATAATTGTATTAGCTCTTTGTGGAGGGGGGAATTCAGATTAGAGTAAGGGGCGGATGATAAACCTTCCCTTATTCAGCCCTTATATTCTTTGAATTATTTTATTTGTGAATTACATAATTATCCTATGCAGGAAATCTCTTTTTCAAATGTAAGAAAACATTTTTCAAAAAAATTTAAATGAGATGTTATTTAATGGATGATGTGGCTTTGGGATGGTGGCTTCCTCCTTTTTTTTAGCCCTGTGCACTTAATGTGAATAAAGTTGGAATTAAGATAACCGACCAGTTAAAGTTTGTATTGTATTCCATGGCAGACGGACATTGTATATTTACATAAATATAAATGTTCATCACACTGATTTGTATAGTATGCTTAAATTTTGCAAAATATAATTATATTCATTGAAACTAATTAATATGTATTGAATAAGATGAACCTACTATAGCATGAGGATGCGCATAATCACCAATTCACCATTGTATAAAAGCCGTAGTGAATGTCTCTAACCACAAATTACTTCCATTACAACACAATGTTGTGACTAACAAAGTTTAGTGTCTTGCTGATGTACAATAATTGTGGAACTTTTTTGCCCTTTTATCTGTTTTACTTTTTTTGTCTGTTCATACAGCTCTAGTTAATGTCTGATACAAGCATGAAGTCTTTAAGATAGTTCAGTCAAATGCTTTGTTGAATAGCTGTAGTTGAGCTGTAAAAATCAGGTTTTTAACTTTTCAAGTTTGATATTTTTGTTATTGCAGATGATTAAGAAGGATGAGAGCATAAACCGGCTCGAGGATGACCTCGAAGAATCTAGAAAGGAATCAGCAATTGTTAGGGGCATATTGCCAAAGGTATCTGAGGAGAGGGATATGCTGTGGAAAGATGTTAAGCAATACAGTGAGGCAAACATGCTGATGAATTCCGAGATTAATATGCTTAAGAAAAAAATTGAGGCTCTTGATGAAGATATTCTTCTCAAAGAAGGTCAAATCACTATCCTTAAAGACACTTTGGGTAAACCTTTCGACCTTCTTGATAGTCCAGAGTCGGTGCGAAAATTTCGGCTTGAGTGATGTAAATTAGTTTGGGTTGATAGAAATATATGATGATATCTTAATTTACTTTTCAGTTGTTTTGTGGAGTTTTTCTGTTGATAGTTTGATAGCCAAAGAGAGAAATACAGAGGGGTTCTTTGCAAGTTTGAACAGTTAACGCAAGTTTGGTGTTCTCGGTTTTGCTTGAACGGGTTGATATTGGATACTTCATATTTGTGTTGATTGAATTACAGTGGTTTGTCATAGATTTTTCATTGATAAACTGCGTTGTTACCTTCAGAATATCTTCTTATCTGTGATTTTTTTTATTTTTCAAATTCTCTTTGACAAAGCTAACTTTTGAAAATTTTGGGTCTACCCTTGCAATTATTATACCAAAGTAATAGTAGTATTTTAATTTTCATTAATTTTGGTGGTCCCTAAAAGAGTTCTCATTTTGCACCAAGATTATCTACAAGTTACTCGCTCCGTCTCATGTTACACTACCGATACATGATCCTAATGGTAGGGTAGGGTAGGGTAGTGTAAGCTATGATACCATATCGGTAATCTAAAAAACGCTATTACATGCCTATTATTCGGAAATAAAATTATAGTGGTGGTGGAACGATTCGTTTTGAAAGTAATCGTTGATAAAAAAACGGGTGTGAAAAAATTACATGATTATTGGAATATTATTAACTTTGGTTCATTACAAAATAAGTTTATGACGTTATAAAGATGTAACATTAAAAGTTCCTAAAAATTACATTTTACATCCAAAAATTTGAAAAGTGACACCTTTAATCCAAACGTTTACTTCACGATTAATCTCATGTCGTCGTAGGCCACATATTAACCGAATATTCACGTTTTACCATAAAACTTATTGGTAAGTGATACTCGACCCGTTCTCATTCAATTGTGTTATACGAAACTACGTACAGACTTATAACTTTATTAAAAATTTCAAAAATTAATCATATAATTTAACATTTGAAATATACGACTAACTTTCAAAATTTTCCATGTTAGTAATTTTGAAAGTTAGTCGTATATTTTAAATGTTAAATTATATGATTAAATTATTAAAAAAATTAATACAAATTAAATAGTTGATCAAAATTAGAACTAGTTTTATAGTTACCTTAAATAATTAAATATGAAAATTGAGTAACTAATAAATGAAATATCCCTAACAAATTACTACCAGTAAATAATAATAATCCCCTCTCTTTCTATATATATTAATAATCGTTGTCCATGCGTGTGCGATACGTAATGATATAGATATGATTCTGACAAATAAACTTAATATTTTTTTTAAAATTTAAATATCAAATGATTAAATATAATTAATTAACAATCCTATATAAAAAGTAACATAATGCTCTACTCTTATGAAAAATATACAACTATTTTGTTTGGAATAAAAATGTGTGAAAAATAATATTTTTTAAGTTATTTATGTATTTGAATTGAGTAATGACATTTAATAGTAATTAAATAAAGTGAAAGTATTTTTAAAAAAATTTGACTTGCATTGCCTTGTATTAACCGATATTAATATTAATATAGATACATAATTATATATATAAATCAGTAGAGATGGAGATGGAGTCTGGGAACATCCGAAACGGCAACCAAACAGCAGCAGAAGAAACGGCGGCAACGGCGGCGGCGTCGAAGGTAGCGGAGACGTTAAAGCTGGAGCACCAGTTTGTTAGGGTTCCGTTCGAGGACTATAAAAGGACTATTAGGGCTAATCATCGCACCGTAGAGAAGGAGATCTCTGCTGTTGTTAATAATCTCAATAATTCAAATAATAATGATGACCCTGTTTTGCATCTTAATTCACTTGTTTCTCGCTTACAAGGCCTCAAACGCAAGGTCTTTCTTTCTCTCTCTCTCTCTCTATATATATATATATGTACTCATTCCGTCCCTAAATAATTGATCATGAAACTACCTCTAAGGTCTGTATCTATCTCTCTTACTACCTAAATAAGTGTTCTCTCTCTTTATATCCATATATGTCACTGTTTTAAAAAGTGCACTTCGTTGTGAAAAAGCTCGATAAAAAGCTCGCTTTTCCGCTTTTTACGCCTTTAGCATATCTCTTCAGAAAACACTTTAGCTAAGATTTCGCTTTTTAATTAAAACTTGATTTGAAGTGTTTTTGCATAAAAGTGTCTTATGTTGATGTCCCTTGATCGCCCCCATACAGGGGCTGAACTAGGATGATATCGTTGGGGGCCGTAGAAAAAAAATTGCTACTAGAATTTTAAGAAAAACAACGTTTAAAATAATCGAAAACCGAGTTTAAAAGTCTATTCTGAAGGTTAAAAAAAACGAGTTGGTAATTGTAAAAAACACATTAATTTTTTTTTTAATTTTTTTTTTTGCTAACATCAAAATGAAGTATCGAAGAGTATTTGTAGATTTTAAGAATAAAGATAGAAATATAGGGATGTTATTGAAAATAATGAGCAATGAAGTGTTACTCATGTAACTAAATGAACATGAAAGAAATAAAAAAGAATAAGTTGTGATGGTAAAGAATCGAACCAAAGATCTCTTATTCAATTTTAGGTAGCATTACCATATGAGCTAAGCATGATTATATATCTTATAGTGGGCAGGGTGGCGGCGGCCTCCCCCCCCCCCCTAAATCCGCCCCTGCCCCCATACACACACACACACACACACACACACACACACACACACACACACACACACACACACACACACACACACACACATATATATAAACTCACTCGGTGCATGCAACTAACGCAAGGTCTCTTTCTCTCTCGCGGTATCTCAATACGTGTTCTCTCTCTCGGTACCTAAATAAGTTTTATCTCTCTATATCTATATATGTATGTATATGTATATACACTCTCCATGCTAAATAATTGATCAGGACGAAATTATGTGCAACTTTAACTTGTTAAAATCTTATATCAAAATTACCGAAATCAAAATTTTCGCTATAAGCAGGGGCAGAATTAGGGGGGTTTCAGGGGCGGCGACCGCCGCTTCAGAATTCATTTTTTATATAGAGAAATTCTTCATTTAAGGTTTTATATATTAATAGTCCCCCCATTAAACAAATGGTAACTTGGTTCAGTTGGTAAACACAAACCAAACCATTTGTGTCTCTAAGGTCCCTAGTTCGAATCTTGTACTTTTTTTTTCTTTCCATTTAATTAGCATTAATTTACTCTTTCACTTAACAATTAATTGAAGCTATAAGGTATTATTAAAAAGAAATGTTTTTTTTTTACGATTTATTTTTATTGTACGAATGAAAAAATAAAATCACCCCCCCCCCCCCCCCCCCCCCCCCTCCTCTCTCTCTCTCTCTGAATTGAATCCTGGTTCCGCCCCTGGCTACATGGTCACTGTTGAATACGAGTTTATGACTAGGAGGAAACAAATTTACTAGCTGATTAATGTGTATGTAAAAATGTATAACAGAACAGTTTGACCTTGCTAATTTGACTTCAGTGTTGGCAGGAATAGTTTTTATTATTATTATTATTATTTTTGTTTCAAATATTTTTGCTAAATAATTGATCAGTATGAAATTAGGTGCAACTTTGACTTGTGAAAATCTTATATCAAAATTACCGAAACATTTTTTTTTGCTACAAAACTACCCAAGGTCACTGTTGAGTACGAGTTTATGACTGAGGAAAAAAAAATACTAGCTGATCCATGTGTATATGTATAACAGAACAATTTAACCTTGCTAATTTGACTTCAGTGTTGGCAGAAATCGTTCATTATTATTATTATTGTTTACTGTGACTGAAATTGGAATACCAATAACTAAATGTCTATATCTATATATATATATATACATGTCTTCCCCCTATCCCTAAATAATTGTTCTCGACGAACCACGTGCAAGCAAAAATCACGTATCTAGATTGTGTAAATGTTTGTTTTAAGTTAATCATATAGTTCAACATTTAAAGTATGCATTATTTGAAATTTTCGATTTCGGCAATTTAGATACGTGATTTTTGCAAATCAAAGTTGCTCCGTAGTGGACACTTACTTAGGGATGGAGGGACTATATATATATTATTTCCTAATGTTACACACTTAATTGTAATAAGGGCATGCAAATTAGCTCTTCAGCTTTGTGTTGTGATAATTATTTATTTGTTTATTTCCTTTAATTCCCGCTGTCATATCAAACTTTTAAAGAAGCAGATAAATGTTTGAAACAGAAGTTTGTGCAATGAGGCCTGTGATTTTGGTTTGTACGTATTTATCATTGCATTTTAATCAAATTCAACTCCTTCAATAAATAATGAGTCCATATCTGGCGAGGCTCTGTTGAAGTCTAAATACATATATTTGTGTACTTTCATGTATCTCAGATTTCAGAATTAGTAAGACCCTAACATGACAATTTGAATAGGAAAATATAGAATACAGAATTCGAGAAATATACTTGAAGACATCTTCACGAGATTGTGAGGAAGTTACAAAATGGAATATACATTGGGCCCCTTGCTTTGTAACAAACATTAACCCCTTCATAGCACCTGTTCTGCATATTGTTATTGGATAGTTTCAAGCTAAGGAACACAGAGACTGTGTCTGAGATTGAAGCAGGTCTTTCGTAGAATTTATAAACTAGATCTCTTGCTTTATCAATTTGTTTGCCTAAATTTGTTTGGGTACTTCATTTGCTTATATACTGCATTTTGCAATCAAAGCAGTTGGAAGAAGGGAGTCGCACAGAGAACTTGCAAGCACAGAAGTGCAGAACTCGCCTCGACCATTTAGAATCAGCAGATGCAGATAACTTGGTAGAGTTCAATAACACCCGTTTGAAGCGCATATTAGTAGACTACATGTTACGTATGTCATACTTTGATACTGCACTAAAGCTGTCTGAGAGCTGCAATATAAAGGTGAAAATATTTCAATTTGCTATAGAATATTAGGGTGTTTCTGCCGACTTGTCTTTGTTTTTCTTTGAACTAAATGCAAAGATCTGCGATCTACTTTACTCTGACTCTACTAGAGTGTTATTTTGTACTCAAGACTCTCAGACTTCAAACAGAATGGCAAGGTTCACATTAAGAATTTCAATCATAACTCGTAAGATAGTTTCATAAGATCAACAAAGATGATACAGGGGTCTAGAACTATGCGTCACCAGTAGAGTACACTTTATATTGAAAGAAAATGAAGCACTTCAAGGTAAACAAAAGCAACCCAAAAGTTTCCCAAAGTATATATGATTTAAAAATAAGTAGCGAGTTGAACTCCACATGGACCACCTAGCCTTGCTATGTGTGTCTGTTATTTTTATAACGAGGCAATGTATTAGGATTTTCTCACCGGAAACTCTGCATCCAAAGTCGTTTTTATTCCATTTGTAGCTCCGGCGTATCACCTCTTTCCCTGGGCTGCTATACTATTCTTACTTGCCTAGTTAAAGAGTGACACTGATTGATATTTGATAAAAAAAAAAGGCATACTTGAGCTAGGCAAATACGTGCTCAACTCGTCTAAGGTTTTAGATTTTGCCTCCACCTACTCTAGGGATTTCCTTTTTGAACAACTGAACCAATATGGAGTAGGTCCAGTCCTTTCAGACATATATTTGGAATTAGACAAATGCTACAGCATTTCCCCTCGATCTTTTACGAATCAAGTACTTGCCTTTCAGTATCTCTACTACCATTTTCCATAGTACTGGTATTGTTGTGACTCTACCAATAAAAAATATTACTACCTTTAAAAGGTTGGATAAAACAAAGGTGATAACCGAAGTTGAGGAATTTAGCTGTAATCTTTGAAGTAGTGGGTCTGTTGCAGAGACCTTGCTTAAATGACTGTCTAATTATTATCATATTTGTCATCTTTGGTGTTGGCGGCATCTGAATAAAGAACGTATTTGGACTATATAACGACTGATTCTGCCACTTTGTCACAATTTCTGTTGCCTGGTGATTTTCCTTATTTACCAGTTTCAGAAAGGACATTTATTCACTCTTCAAATTAATTTTTGGGTTTTAAATGCACCAGTTTGTTAAAATGTACGTATTTACACTTTGTTTTCTTTATGATTGTAAATATTCTGATTTGCTTTTTTGACTTTCAGGATCTTGTTGATATTGAAGTGTTTTATGAAGCTAAAAAGGTCGTTGATGCTCTCCAAAACAAAGAAGTTACTCATGCCCTATCCTGGTGTGCTGAAAACAAGTCTCGGCTGAAGAAGTATAAGGTGCCTAATAAGTCTCTTTTAATGAGCTCTACTTGTTGAAATTCTTCAATTTTATATTTTACTATTAGACGGCTAACCTTATCTGTATCATATTGTAACTGGAATATCGATCCTCTCCTTTGTGATCGATTATCTTACATACTTCGCATCCATTGTGAAGATCTAAGATTGCAAGCAACAAATTGAATCAAAGTGACCATGCGTCATTCGTTACATATCAGAAAAAGTTTATAAGGATTATGGTGTAAATAGTGCCAACCAGGCTTTGCTAGGCTGTGAACCATGCTATTTGCCTGTAGTTGAGATTTAATAGCTAACCTTTGTCTTGACTGTTATTACTTTGAAACTGTGTTTTAGCAGAGATTTATAAACTCCATGACAATTCTGAACTTACATCGAGATGTTTCAATCAGAGCTTATTTAAAACTGCCCATTAGCTGATAGACTGAATGCCCTATTTGTTTACTCTGCTGATCTTTAATCTTCAAAACATTGATTTGAAAAAGCTTAGATTATATAATAACCACCACGTGAAACTGAATAAGTAGCTGGAAGTCTTCTAGAACTTCTATTTAGAGTCTCCTTGGATTATATAAGAAGTACTACGTAGAAAGCTTATGTAGTTTGATTGCTTTTTGTTATCATTTCAGCCATTCTAAATATCAAAAAAAATAAATAGCTGCAAGTAATAGCTGTAGGCGTCCACTTACTCAGTGTCAAACTGTTCATGCTGCTTCTGCCCTCCTATATTTGAAGAGAAGTGTCTTCTTTCGGAAAGAAATGCTATTTTGCAGAATTTCTACACAAATTATCCATATAAATTTGCGCTGGCCCTGTTGAAATCCCTGGCTATCTTGAGCATGTTGCCTCAAACGCCTAAGGAGCCACATTTTTCCTCCTCCCTTAATACATAAAAATACACACAGACACAGACACAGACACAGACACAGACACAGACACAGACACACAGACACAGACACAGACACAGACACAGACACAGACACAGACACAGACACAGACACAGACACATACACATACAGACCTATTTACATACATACAGACCTATATACACACACACACACATGGAGAGGATCAACCCATGCTGAAAAAAACACTTAAAAAGACACCGAGTCTCAAATCTTCGTTTTTAAGATGTCCAAACTATATTATTTTTCAAAGTTTTATCTTTATGGTTTTTAGAAACTGGTTTAGGTTTCTTATTTGTATAATTAGTTTTCATTACAGATTTAGCAAAATTAATTAAAGTACCTGATAATTAAATAGTAGTCATAAGAAAAGTGAATCATGTGAGGTATCTTTAAAAAAAAACAAGTCTAAAAACCTTAAAGATAAAACCGAGTCTAATTCAGTTCAACTCTATAAATTGCTAAACCCTTTTCGCCAAATGGCACAATAACTGATGGCCTTTATTCAGTTTTTGCTACCCCTAGCTGTTTTTTTTTTGTTTAAAATTATTAAATTGCAGCATGTACTATGAGTCTATGACCCTTCCAATTGCATGATTTTTGGACAAGAAACCATATAGTCACATTTTTCATCTTTCGCTTTACAGTGTATTATGTTTTCCTGGTAGCTTTTAGGGTTCTTTCATTGTTGTGAAATTGTGACCGAATTTTCTTGTTCATGCAATTAGTGATCCTTGTATCCAGGTGATCCTACAATCGTAATTCGAAGGCTCCTTGCACTTTAGGACACGTGGTATTAAAAACCTCAAAACTGGTCATACGAATGCGTGTTTAGAATCTGCTTCTTCATCATTAAAAATATTTGTAGCAAGTGACGTGGCAGTATTTAACAACTAAGTCCCGTATTATCGCTAACTTGTTTGTTTACCACGTGGTCATGTCCATGCAGATTGACTATTAAGTTTAGATGTTTGACCCCTTTATTTCAACATGGTCTAAGTAGCCATGAACCAACAAGATAACTAAAAAGGAGCATGATCATCAAGTTTAGATGTTTGACCCCTTTGATTAGTTTTGATACCTAACGATTTAAAATTTCAAAAGGATTCCTTTTACATTTGATAAATCATTCTCCATTAGGTGTTACAGCAAGAAAAACGGTCATTTAAATAAGTTACCTTTTTCCTCTTAAGAATATGCACGAATATTCCTGTACCATTTGCTGAAAAACTTCCAATATTTAGACAGAATGGTTGGAGTTTGTGACAGAATTGTTGGAGTTTGTGGCAACAAAATATTCTGTTATTGAGCATGGTGGTCATTTTTACTAAATTTGAACCAGTTAACATAAGACCTCAATTTTCTAAAACATTTAAGCGCTGACTTGCCTTTTAATGGTTAATATAAATTCTAAATTTATGGAATAATTAGTGAACTTGTGCCAATACTGATGTTTTTTCCCTTTTAATTTCTATTACAGAGCAAATTTGAGTTCCAGCTGAGACTTCAAGAATTTATAGAGTTGGTGAGAGCTGAAAACAATTTGAGGGCTATTGCATATGCTCGGAAGTACCTTGCACCATGGGGAGCTACCCACATGAAAGAGCTGCAGAAGGTCATGGCTACATTGGCATTTAAAAGTAGCACTGGATGTGCAATATACAAGGTGGTGAATCACATCTTCTTTGACCTGTGTGGTTGTATAAAAACCGTCTTCATTGGCAGTTGTGCCATCTATAGCAGTGCACTTTTCTAAATGGTCCACCAAGCAATATCTTTGTTCGTGAATTTTGATGCAAGAGGGAAAGGGGAACTGAAATATAATTTTTACCAACTTAGTGTCTGCTGGCTAGATTTATTTTTTTAGAAGTAGGGCGGATCTATGAGTAGGCTGAAGGAGACTGCAACCCATTTTTTCACCATATATTTTAACTTTTTATTCAGAGTTTAGCCTTTCATCCTCCTCTCTAAACGAATCCTGAATCCAACACTGCTTGAAGCATTAGTCTCCTTTGTCTTTTTCCTTTTAAAATAATCATCTCTTATACTCTATTCTGTTTCCATCCGCTGCATCATATGGGTACATTTGTAGGTGAAACGTGTCACTTTGCTTTTTGAGAACTTGCTTTTTTGGATCAAGTGAATACAAAATCTATACATACACTGTTTTTATTACTCCCTTCTCGATTTGCTTAGTTTTATCTGGTTAAACATACCTCAAAGTGTGGCGACAATCTATTCTAGTTTTTTTTTTTCCACTGCATCTCCTTGCAACTTCTTGGTCTACATATTTATGTTGATGATGTATAACTATTCCTATTGGTTTGACTTCACTATTGTCTTTTTATTTTCCAGGCTTTATTTGAACCAAAGCAATGGGATTATTTGGTGGACCAATTTAGACAGGAATTCTGCAGGATATACGGGATGACCTACGAGCCACTGCTGAATATTTATCTACAGGCAGGATTGTCTGCTTTAAAGACCCCGTATCCATGCTCAGTTGATTGTTTCTTACAATATATACGGCATATAAAAATGTGTCCATGTTTACCCCTTTACCAAGATTACCGTTTTTTAATAGAGGTTTCCTGTTTTTGCCAAACCTTGCGAAAATTTTCATCACATTTTTCACTTTTACGGATACGTCATCCATTTTTAAATGGACCGTTGAAGACTGATATAATTTGTGAAATGCATGTGGAGAAACTTGATAAAATGATAAATATTACTGTATCTTGTAGATTTCTTTTTGCTGGTATTTGGTTCCTTGGTTTCACTTGACCTAATTCAGATTCTGTTACGAAGATAGTTGTACCAAAGAGGACCCATTGTCCCAAGAGAGCTTCCGCAAATTAGCAGGGCCATTACCGTTTTCAAAGCAGCATCATTCAAAGCTTGTGTGCTATATGTCCAAAGAGCTTATGGACACAGAGAACCCTCCATTAGTTTTACCCAATGGTCATGTCTACAGTACCAAGGTTCTTATTCTTGCTTTGTTCTATGTAGTTATTATTTTGTATGAATCTGTATCCGTGTCCTGAAACTTTTTTGACCCCTCTTGTCTTCTACATTATCAGGCTATTGAAGAAATGTCAAGTAAAAATAATGGTAAAATTACTTGTCCACGGACAGGTGACGTCTGCAACTATACAGATATTGTCAAGGCTTATATCTCTTGAAGCAGCATAAATTATTTAACTTGTACATACAACTCTGAAACCTCCTTTCTTCAAGATGAAGTACTCTTTTAGTATTCCTTAAACTCTAAACTGGTTGGGGTGTGGATTCTTATCAAATGTAAATATGCACAGAGATTATTTCTGTCTTGCACCGCTGTTTTTTTTTTTATTGCTTTGTTCTCCAAACGATTCCTTCTTTAACTGTGTGTTGTTTAAGGTTTCAACTCTGATTTAGTATATCAGCCTAAGTGTGATAAAAGTTGCAAATCAGTAACTTCTAAAAATCTTGTTGATACCTGCTAGATCTTTACTGAAGTACCCTAAAAAACAGCACTATCTTGCTGGGTTAATTTTAGTGCCTTTTAACTAGTGATCTCGTGGCTAGTTGACCTTTAAGATCATGTAAATGAATCCAAAAATGCTCATTTTTATTAGATAGATCATAAGATGAGAAAATCTATCATTAATTCAACTTTAAAGCATTCACACTTTTTATGTAAGTTCTTTACAAAAATATCTAGATTTATAAATCCATGCAACAAACATATTTTTACTGTAGAAAGTCGTTGGAGAAGAAAGTCATTAAAATGGTGATGACAATATTCAAATCCGCTAGAGAATAACACTGTTAAGGAAATGTTTTCTGATGCTTTCTCAAAAGTAGAAATGAACTTAAAAAGTTGTTTCTATACTGTACTTTAGTATTCATCAAACAAATATGGTGCTAATTAGTGCACAACTATTAGATTTTTATTAATTTTTGGTAACTATAACTATGAAGTTTTATTGTTCTTGAATATGTCCGTACCAACAGACTACACAGATAAGATGCCGCTTTTAAAGGAAGATGGAATTATTGTCTATTCGCATAATTAAAGCTTGTAAAGAACGAGTTGAATGGTGCCAAGTGCTTACTTCCAAAACCCAGAAGGGTGTAAATATTATTTACCCAGGATATCAAACTATGGCATTTTAAAGTGGGTAAAGAAAGGAAACCTATTCTTGTTTCCGTGTCCAAATGGCCAAATTTAAGCCAAAACGCTCAAAAACTAGAACAAAAATAATCATATCACAGTTTCTGTGTTGTCGTTGTAGATAGAAAAGGTAGAACATGCGAATTCGTGACTTGGCAGCAAAACTTGCGGTATTGTGGGTTTGCTTCAATAAAGGACTAAGCAAGGCGGGGCTCTGACCTTCCACCTAAGGTTTTAATGGGAGTTGTATACCGAGTTTATTGTCTGTTTTTCTTTAGCATTTTTGTAATTTTGCACAATAGTTTTTCAGCCATTGCGCAGCAGACTTGAGGACACGAAACTCGCCAATAAGGAGATCTAGAGCCATTTTCCTTTTTCTATTGCACTGTTCAATCATGCAGATAGGACTGGAAGGCTCCAGTAGCTGCAGTTTCATATAAGAAACATTAAAGAGTAATTGAAGCAATCTCATCCACAACTTAACACTCCCTACTTTTTTTAGAAAGGAGACCGACACAAGTTCAACCAACAAAATATTGCTTTTACTACTAAATTACGGTTATTAGTTGGAAAAAAAAATAGTTCACTGGGTTGGCAATGAGGAAGTGAGGGAAATCTGAAAATAGAGGGACCTTGTGCTTCGGTGATTTATGTTTCAAGAACCATTATATAATCTCTTAAAAACTGTAAAGTGGACATGCCTAGAAATTTGTCATGAAATCATATAGCCATCAACAAATGATCGAGGAAAGTTAAAAGTTAAAATTAAATTAAGCATGACAGAATGCAGTTCGATGTCAGGAAATGGTATTCCTCAAGGTCTTGTTGATGAGAATTACTCATCAAAAACTAATTTTGTAATTATCGTAACTTACCAACAATAGAGTAGTTTATGAGGGTTTACCTCGATTATGCAATTGTATTCCTCAATCAACTTATCAATCCGAGAAAGCAAGAATTGATGTGCTTCAATCTCTCTGCTCTTATTCTTCATAGGATATCGAGCAAGTCGACCATCACTATACATAGCTTCGTCAGTCATTTCCTTCAACTCTAAATATTGGAAAGATCGTAAAAACCTGTTAGTGATAGATACACGGTTGGGTGAAGAGCTATCATCATATAATATAAACTAAAATGGTGGAAACCTTGCGATGATGTTGAACATAGAACACGGCAATATGCACGAAGTGATTGTGGAATCCCTCTCCCCTTCCCTTCAATAGATCTCACTTCTCTGAAAATAAAATATTAAATATAATTATGTTTAAAAGATGAAGTTTTGCTTCAAAAGTCAATGGCTCATACAAATCTAGGTCAAGCTAAGTTAGCCATATCTTAACAAACTACTCCATTAAGTTCTTAAATGAGAAATAACTTTACAATATCAGAAAATACAAACAAACTAAGTCTTACTTCAGACATCTCCGCAATCAGTCTCAAAGAGAGAAAAAACTTCTACATGTTGACATTTTCAAAGAAATAAAGCTGTCGTTGTAGTGGATTTCTATAGAGCTTTCAGAAGAAGAGATCTGCACATAATTCTCTTTACTTATCTGTATTTACGACTAAATAGACAAACGTGAAGATTATGCAGGATTAAATTGGTTTTACATAGGGCAAATTAAAAAAACGTAAAAAGAGACAGAAACGATGAAGTATCGTGATCCTTATATTGTCGTTGGGCAGCCCCCCAGTTCTTAATTCTATAAACTACAATTATATATCAGCAGAGGCATCTCAAGCATACCAGCTAAAGACCGAAATTGTAGGTGTTTATGCCAAAAATAAAATAGATAAATCCATTAAACATTAATAATTCACATTTACTGTGTTCTTCTTCTTAAGCTTTTTTTCATTCGATTATGTATTTTCTGGATAGAGTTTTGAAAATAGAACGACTGTGAAACTAACTATCAACTTTTTGACAATGTTCCCTACTTTGAAGTTTGGTACCGAATTACTATTAAGAATAAGTCTAGCTCCAAAATAATACGGTGGTTACTAAAAGCCTCCGAAAAGAAAAGGTTGAAAACCATAACGTGCTATCTCTAAATTCTAAAACCCACCATGTTGAACCACCACTGGCAGAAGGCCACGAACCAAAAAAAAAAAATCGCCTCATCAAATATTTCTCTAATTATTTATGACTACTTAAGTTTTTTTTTATACATAGAAGAACACGGACATAGGAAAAATAAGATCAAAACACTTAGAAGAGGGGACTCTATTTGATAATTAAAGGAGTCAAACCGGTTGAAGAGTATTCTATTATAATGTTTGAATGTCTGGCTAACACTTAAGGACTCAATTAGATTTTGAAGACCTTCAAACTAATAAAAATAATCAAGGCAGATTGTAGCTTTTCTGGTGGGTGGTGTTTGTCAATCTCATTGCAAGTCATAGTCTTTTTTCTTTAAAAAAATTATTTAGTACCCTATTATGCAGTTTTTGGATTTTCAAGAGTTGAGGCACGAGACCTATTTTCAACCCAATTTAAAACTTGCGACCATAGATAGATGACCCTCAACCGGGTATTTATGCAAAACTTCAGTACTACGTTAAAAGACCAGTGTTTTTCACATGATGGTGTCTTAACTGAAGTGGTAGAAGGCCTTTTTGGAGTAACAATGTGGCTCTACTTAATAAGTCCTCCTAGATGTGAAACTAGCCTGGTGTGTGTGTGCCTCGGTGTGTGTTTGCTAATTGGAAAGAAAATGTAAGGAAATTAAGGTACTAGGTTCAAAGACAAGAACTAACTTAATGGTGAAAACGTTGAGAGAGGAGCAAAAGCTGTTGTTGTTTTCTCTAATGCGTGGTGAATGATGTGCATGGAGGACTTTCAACTTTTCACTGCGCAGAGGATCACAATCCGGTATATTGATCTGAATTTTAACCTGAGGCGAAGCTACAAACTGAGTGACGCGGGAACAAGTGGAACAATATAATTTATATGTTTAAAGAAAAAAACATTATCCAAGAAGTCTTGAGAATAATGTTTCCGCCCCAGACATACAATGATGGTCTTCGGACATGTATACTAAGTAAACAAGAAGAGAGCATCATATAACATCAATATCATAACTGTACAGGAACCAATATATAATATTTTCATGTTGGCCTGAAACTGACCTCATCATAAATGTTGTGAGTAAGTGTGAATCCAAAGTCTAACAAAAGAGTTGCATTAGAGAATTTTCCGTAGCTAATAAAAACCTGAAGAGAAATTTTTGGCATATAAGAATCAAAATATAGAAAGGATAGCATAAATTTGTAAAAAAGGTTTACATATTTGCAGGCCGCAATGTAATAAATAAACGATTAGCTAGATAGTGTAGTTTTATCATCAGCTAATTGTTTATCTTCCCACTCTAAAAGGAGACTCGCATAACTATGTAAGTTGAGACCCTCAAGCTCCTGGCAGAAAACTCAACCATATGCGCTTATTTAATATATGTAAATTTGGTATTAGCAATGTAAGGGCAAATACATCATACATATAATTTAGCAATGCTAAAAACGCTTTACTTAAGGGATCAACCTAGAACCAAGGGTGCATATTTTTTTACCACAAGATATCTAGGACAGCATGAAAACTATGCTATTTATAAGCAATCCTTTCACTAAAAGAGGTGAAATAAGTAAAGATGAATTTTAACACTACAAAACAAGTTTATGAGTTGAATTTCCCCCAAAAGACAAAATCAACTTGTTAGTTATAGTGGAAAAAGGCATATCATTTAAATACTAGTAGATATTGATGTAGAATTAGTATCTATCAGAAAACTTAAACGGTCACCTGATCACCAGGAACGTATACGCGGTCAGCAATAACCTGCAAAACCAAGCATCTACCATTATAACTCAAAATTGTGAACATCCAAAAGATACAAATTAAGCAACAAATATAAAAAGTTTAATCTTGTATGTTCATTGAACTTGTATACCTATATAATAGCTTTATACTTTTTCATCTAGCCCACGTCCTAATAGCAGAGCAATAACAATTTTGATTTTGACCTCTGGACATGCACAAGTATTAAACAGCTAATCCCAGTCCGCTTTTTATAAAATACTAGTTTCATGACTAGTAAGGACAAAAATATTAAAAACAAACGAAACAAACTGTAAATAATTCATGGATGACAAAGTTAGTCTGAGCTGAAATATGCAATGAGAGATACAGAGAGAAGTGTTAGACACACCTCTGAGAGTTCTTGTTCTTCATCACTCAAAACAAGTGAATCTGAGAGACAGTCATGATTTACAAAATCTGCAAAAGGAATCTTTGAAACAAATTAATCCACAATCAGTTTGAAAGGTGTGACATAGTAACGAAGTTTATAGCAAGATCATAAACAGATAGCTTACCAAGGACACGCCTCTTGTGCTTCGCCATGCCCGAGATTCAACTGAAATTTTTAATGGTATAAGCATTAATTATATGGAAAACTATAATCCAAGTAACTTCGTAAACTTAATCCTTCTTACTTTTCAGTAGAATGTGAACTACAAAAGCATTAACTAATAAATTTATGGCCTTAGAACTCCAGCTTTTTAATTAGCGATTCGTTTTTTAACTTAACAATTTGACTTCTCAGACATCGGTTATCGGTATGTCAACTAAGAAACCACCAAACACAGTCCATTGTCCTAAAATCCACTGAAGTATATAAGGTTCTTATCTGAGTGATAAAAGAAGAATCGTTTATGAAGCATGCATCTGTAGAATATTTAAGTACCTACAGCATATGCATGTTGAAACCCCTCAAATGTAACTCCAAATGTTTCCGGATTTCGATCCAAAGCCTGAAATCAGTCCGTGTAATATGTATTGCATCTTCTTGATAAAAAAATATGAAACTAAATTGGCATATTACTTTACTTAACCACGTACAGGAAGGTCAAGCGAGACTAATTGTGCTACAAAAAGCTAATTAAATATTAAAATAGAAAAAGTTAACAATGAAGGATAACCTCCCGACTTTATTATTGTTTCTATTGACATATTTTTCCTGTAGGAACCAGTGAAGTAAGTTCAGTCTATCTTCTTTCAAAGTTAATAATACTATGACAGTAAGTTCATTAGTTGATCAACGACTTCAGAGAAATATTGGCATAAGAATTTCATTTATTATACTCGAAGTTATATGTGGCAGTCAAGTACAGATTACCAGAGATAGAGACTCCTGAGGCGGGGTTGTACTTTATCCTTATAACGGTATTAATGTAAAAAGAAAGTGAAAGAAAAGTCGGTGCGGTAGTTAAGAAGCCAAAGAGGAGTGTCTTTTATTTGTACTAGGGGAGCGTTCTTACTCAACATTAACACATTATGTTCAACTTTTTTTATAAAACTATTATTTTATAAAATATATTATGGAGAGAGAACAAGAAGTTAAGCTTATGGGAAGAAGTTGTACTAACAGGTTTAACTGCCGAGAAACTTTTCTTAATCTGAGCATTATTTTCAATTGTTTCTGAATAGATATAGCTCTTTCGAATCATCTCCAGCTCAGTTTTACTCCAAAAAATCTAGAAAAGAATAAACAGATGTCAAGTAGAAATAAAAAAATCGAATTAAAGGAACAGTCAACAATCAACTAATATAATTCATATTCTAAAAGAAAGATCTAACAAAAATTGAAGATTTAAAGAGGATATATAAAAATATACTATTTGTTGAGCATAATTAAGTAGTGCCACATGTCAAGAATCAAAGCGGTTCAGATGGCATGATCTCAACTATTCAGCAGAGAATCTTTCCGACCACCAGAGTTGGTCTTATCATCACCCCTAGGAAGAGCACTCACTGGATGAACAGTGGTACAGAGAAAAGTATGCACATTTTTTGCAACAATGTTAACTTGGAAGTTGGGTCCTAAGCATGGACACATTATGGTACCAAATCATTGCAATAAAATATCCTAAAACTAAAGTTAAAGAGACTAAAACGTTCATTTTTCAGCCTTAACTATACTTATACCCGATCGAATACAATTCCTCTTACTACAAGCCTACTAGCTTGATCGTGGGTCCTGGGAATGTCTTTGCAGCTCGCCACCGGCGATTAAGCTAGCATTTCTCGTTTGTTTTTTAGATACGTAAGAATTGCAACACCTTAAAGTACAAGTGATACCTGGCGATTTCTATTTAGCGTTAAATACAACTGGTCCAAGACCATCTCATTGTAACAAAGACCAATCTTAACTCATCTCAACCGTCCATCAAGGTTAATGCCAAGAAAATATTTTCCTAAGTTGGATCTCTCAAAGGCCCCCTACAACTTTGTGATAGTTCAGTCACAACACTTACTTTTTTACTTTCAGACCTTAGCCTTGGAACCATGTTCTGTTTCCTCAAAATAAGCACGTGTCTTATGTGACAAGCAGGGGCGGAGCCAAGATTCCGGTTGAGCGGGGGCATAATATAATGAATATATAATATTTTTTAGATATGATAAGCGTTTTGCAATTGATGTTTCGCAGTCTCCAATAACCACCAATGATTGATTATATTATACATTGACAATTTTTTTCAATTGCATTTTATTAAATTAAGTACGTGTAGTGTATTTATATTTAGGACAACTATAGAAGACGTACTAATGGTTTTAAATTTCAATATTTTTGAAGTTTTTTGAGAAACTATACAAGATTATTAGAAAAAATCATTTTATTGTAAAAATGTAAAATCCAAAAATTGGTCTTATTACAACATATAATACACAAAGATAGTAATATCAATTTTACCATGAAGTTGCAGTGTAATACAAGTTTCATATTTTCAAAGCCAAAAAATTATCATTTCTTCTATGGAGATTCGAACCCACTACAAAATGCCACATCAAAGCTTTTATTCTCAACATTTGACCACTATGCTACACTAACTTTTAATTAAATATTGCATATAAACTATTACTTGTTTGAATTCCAGCGGGGCTTCAGCCCCCACTAGACATACACTGCCTCCGCCCCTGGTGACAAGCATGTCTAAACTAAATTAAACTAATCATACATAATGAGAAGTGTGCTAACAGATGTCGGAATTTTTTACCGAGTGTTCTGTCAGATGCGGGATGCTTCACTTATGAAATGTTGAGAACTTATTAACAACAGGAGAATAAAACATTTACCGTATTATACATTTCTCCGACCTCTGGAAGGCGACTTATGTAAGGAACCCATTCCGAGTGCTACAAAGGGCAAGAAGCTTAGTGAGTAAACATGACAAGTGCCTCAAATTTACACTTTAAGTCACGAAAGGACAAAAGAAACACAACTTTTGGAGACAAAGTCAAAGTGAACAACAATCGAGTAATCATAAGTATCCCTTTACATTAGTATTGGAAGACACGCATAAAAGACAAAGGTACCTGTCCCTTTCTTTGCTCAGCCAAAAGTACAACGGCAAGCCTTGCAACCTCACCGACTTCATCAGGTAACAAAGAACTAACTTCAGGGATGAGATTTTCGGGTGATATTTGCTACAGAATCATTCAAAAGAGTGTTTTCACTAGAACTCTAGAAGCTGGCAGGAATGCGCTAAAATGAAATATGACCACTTTGAAGAACAATCCAAATGTAGCATACCACATGATAAGGGATCTTTAGCAAACAATCTCCAGGTTGTAAGACTTTCGTAGAAAATAATAACCTGCGATCAGAAAAAGTGTGAAAGGCCACCCAGGGCACAACAATTTTTTTACCATAACGCCTAGTATTTACATGCACTTTAAGTCAATTCATGCATAAAACAAACTGTAAAAATTATAAATAGAAAAGGATCAAACTATCTGTTATAATGAAGTATTTACAGTAATAGGATGATGCACATAACAAGTTGAAACGTAAGTGCATGCAAAGTCAAGAATAATATAGAATCAGTCTTCTTTTTGTCCGTTTGAAACTTCCATGCTCCTGTATCGTTGAGGGCCATTTAAGGGCATTATGGAAACAAATGATTGGGGCACTTAGTAAGCATTAAAGGTATTAGTATTTAAATATATGATATTTAAAAACAAATTTTTTTAAATTTTTTTATCATTTTTTTTAGTAACAATTTAATATATTTAGTCAATAATCTTTAAGCATACTTTAGTTTTTGTTAAAATACTGCTATATTTAGTTTTTATTAAAATACAGCTATATTTAGTTTTTATTAAAATACTGCTATATTTCGTTTTTTTTTCGTCTGCATTGTATATAATTCATCGTTCTAAACCATTCCAAAAACTAATAATTTTTATTTTCTTGTGCTTTCATATTGAATATATATTATATTTCTCAAAAAAATTACGATACTTTCGTTCACTTTTATATACAGTATATTTCTACTTGAAACTGAAAATGATGATGAATTTTGATTTTCCATCCAGTTTGTGGATGGAAATACAAATAATCAACCTTTTTAATTAGTTGATGGTACAAAATTGAATTGGAATGATAGTACAGGACAAAAGAAACAGGAAAAAAAAACCGGCATCGGGGCTAATGAGGATACACTGACTTTACAGGGTCAACTCAAGTTAAATGAAGTAAAAATAAAAATTAATGCATCCAAAACAACTTAAAATAGGGTATTATCTTCGTGTGAAACGTACTAGTTCTGATTTTTTGAACTATAGGCATGCGTTTTGGTAAAATAAATAGCTGTTACAGAAAAAACAAAGAGAAGAACAACAAAAACTAATAATTACAGTAAGGATAAGATATTGTGGAGGGAACTTAAGACCTATCCAGCTAATAAAAGTAAGGAAAATGAGTATGAAAGAGAGTAAATTAAAAAAAAAAAAAAAAAAGAGGGAACAAAAAAGATGTAAAACCTGCCATATGGTGATTTTCCTATTGAAAGCACTGATGAAACTTCTCTTCCAGCTTCTCGCTCCAGCCACGGTAAAAAATCGCTACATTCTTGATATGGATAGCATCGGAGCTGAAAAATTAATTAAGAGGTGCAATATGAAAACTCTTCGCAAGCAAAATGGATTTTCCTTTTTACCGTCTATTCTTTTTGTTGGTTTAAGTTTTGGTCTAATTATCAGTTCTTCCACTGGGGATTATGTCAACAGCCCTTCTTACTATCTCTTATTTAAGCCATATGTGCTTTTTCAATGTAATTTCAAACTTCAAACAAAAAAGCTCCGTTTAATCAATACTTGTATAAGAAACTCATTTCCGGGATAACTCTGAACTCTTAATACATCCTCGAAGTAAACGTATATTTAAACATCTAAACAGCCTTCTAAGAAAAGGACGAGATTCCTCTCTAAAATATGTAACTTACTTTAGATGTTAGGAAAATCTTTTCTTTGAAAAATAAATGGTTTTAAATACGTTTTTTTCCTATGAAGCATGGGTACTTCGAAAATGGCAACGTACCCGTACCGGGTACTTGGATACTGCATGGGTACTTACATATTTAACAACAATATAAATTAATTAGAATAAATTATTAGGTGTACACTTAAGATGCTCATATACAATAATAAGATATCATGAGGTAAGTATGAGACATTTAAATAGTGTTCTGAGTTATTTTCTCTATTGTTCTCTTTTTTTCAATTGTTCTCTTTTTGTTTTATTCGGAGGTTATATAAATTACATTGACAATTTTCCGTACCCGTACCGTTAAAATTTCAAAATCGACGTATTCTCGTACCCGTATGGTACCGTACCCCGTACTCCGTACCCGTATAGGTGCTTCCTAGGTTTTTTCTAGTATCACTAATATATGAGGATGTTTTCCATTCATCTAGTAAGTTGATTGATGATAAGAATCCCTTCTTATTAACAGACATCTTTGTATCACATTTTACTCTTCGAGTTTCTTAAATTTTCATTAAAAATTAAGATTGCTGCCGGTTTGGTATTACCACTAAGCTCCTTCCCACAAGTATTATAGGCTTTGCTTGGTTCAAGATTGCTGTTATATTTGGTACCTAAAAAGATACAATTACTAACACTTTGTTGTGCTAACACCCAAAAAAATCAACTTTTTTCTTCTAATTTATCCACAAACAATATGCTTTTTGAACGTTTTAGATTCTCATATTTTTCTCAAAAAAAGTTCAAATTTACTACTATTCACTGGTACTGATTATGAAAATTAAGTACTCCTGTATTTTATTAATTTCCAGGTTATGCATCTCTAACATATCTAGTACTAATTACTTTACTACTTAAAAATGTGATATTTCTAACCCCCACCGGGAGTAATATGGAGTACATTTTTTTTTTTTTAAAAACACTAAATTAACATGAATTAGTATTTGTTTAAAAAATTCCATGGAAAATCTAAGTATCACCAATGACCAAACACCGAGAAAACTAACAACAGACGGAAATTAATTTCCAGAAAAATAATTCCTGAGGAAATATTTTCCCCCCAACCAAACAGAGCCTTAGTGATAACAACAAAGACACCTGTTTTTACAAAAAAGTACACTTCTGAAGTCCAATTTTCATTATTTTTCAAAAAAAAAAACTGAGAATTAAAATTAAAAAGTTCTTTCTGATTCTAAATAGAGTAACAGAAACACTTTCAAATATCCGGAAAAAAAACACCCAATAAAGGATTAGGTGACAAAAACTGAAAACCCCATGATGTTATTTTACTCTTAAGGTGTACTTTCAGCTTTTAAGTACACACTGTTTAATTTTAATTCTTTAATAAGCTGTAGGGCATTTGACTGGGTTTTTTTAATCACTATAAACCACAAATAAGCTTAGCTTAAAATAGTGGGTTTACCCGCCAATTTATATATATATATATATATTAAAAAAATAGCTTAAAAGTTTTTTTTAACTAATGATGGGGAAAACCCACTCCTTATTTTTATTGATTTAAAGTAAAAATGGATGAAAAAACCCAGAAAAGACTGCAATTGTCCAATAAGGAAAATACAAGGACTTTTAACATAAAAAAAAAAATAAGCTTAAAAGTTACAGCAAAATAAGTTGAAGTGAAAATGAGAGCTTTAGCAATTTGGTAAAGTGAGAATTGCATTATGGAAAATTCGAATAAATAAATAAATAAATATATGTAGAGAGAGAGAGAGAGAGAGAGAGGTAAAAGAGACCTTTAGAAGTGAGGTTGAGAATTTGAATAAAGAGCGAAAGAGTGAGTTTTGTTGCTTAATCCCATTTTGAATTAGTAATTGGAAAATATTATTATTAATATTATTATTTGCTGATATCAGTGAGCTGCCAAAACCCATTGTTGTGCTCCTCTGCTCAAACTTATGTATTTACCGGCTGATCCACTGTTTTAGTGCCCAAAAATCCTGTGAAACTATAATCAATATGTTGTAATATATTCAATAAGTTTGGTAGACACTTAAAAATTAATATATATATATATATATATATATATATATATATTTATATATTTATATATATATAATATTTATATAAATTAGAAGTATCCATTTGTTTTTATTTAAATTGAAAACAAAACTAATATACTTTGTTTACATAGCTGGTTTTCCAAAAAAACAAACAAACCAATTAACAATTCATTTCGACGTTTGTTGTTCGGTTTGTCCAGTTTGGTTGATTTTATTATAAACAAAATAGACATAACGAACATTGAATGTTATAAGAGTACAATAAAAATCGTCACGATATAATAGAAAGTAACAAAACAAAACAAACTATAAAATATTATCAAACTCTAAAATAAACAGATTAATTTGTTTAGTAAAAACTTTTAATGCCTTTGAGACTAGATGAATTTATTCTCTTGTTTTCTGTTTACGATACTAGTATTGTTCTAACTTGTACGAAAATTATTGATTAGAATACGACTATTGTTATAATCTTGTAGAAAATAAAATCATCTCACCAAATGAATAAAAATTAATTATAAGTATATTATATGTACCAAAAAAAAAGATATATTATGTATTAATATAAATTTCAATGATATTTTCGTAATTATATTTAATGAAAATTTTAAAAAGATATGAAACTCTACATGGCCCCTGATTCTTATGCTCATGGAACAAGGCTAAATCCTACTCCATCTATATAATATTTTACATATTTTATACCTGGCCTAACATATACATTTTTTACTTCGACTAAATCAATTAAATCTCACCTTAGTTAGTTTTGGTCGTTTCAACCTTACCATATAATCATTTCATTCTAATTTATTGATACAATAGTTGAAACTTTCACATAATTATTGGCTTGTACTTTATGAGCCCAAGTGGGCTTGTAACCCTACCCCTCTATCTATATAAATAGGGTTATGGGTCTTGTATTTCACATTCATTCGTATACATTATGATTAATAAAGACTCTGCTCTTGTCTCTCTCTATATTCTCTTTCTATATCTATATACATATATATATATATGAGCTAATATGTCACACAAGATGTTATATAGATATGTATGTGAGCTAATATGTCACACAACACGTTATCAGCACTTTGCTTGCGGAGAATAGGATATACGCTTGCGGATATTGGAGATTTTGGGTAAACGCAAGTATATTTGGTATTTATAAACCTTGAGGTTTATCATGTTTTTTAGGGTTTTACTATATCGACCTTCACCAACATACCGTGCGTAAGGTACCGAATTCAAAACTTAATTTATTCCATATAAGTGATCGCACATATTATTTTATGGATAACTAAAACATGATCAACCTGTCTATAAAAACCTATTGATATGTAATATGTATCGTGTACTGTAAAATTGTATTTTTATACCCAAAAAAATCAGTAAAAGACATATAATCGGGTTGTAAATCGGAAATCATGTAATTGTATAACATGTATTAATCTGTGGGATTAAATCTGTAAAAAAACTGAAAACAGTAGGACTGTTTTGTAATTCGCTGAAACTATTGATTATGCATGTTAATTACTAAAGGACTAAACTGAAACTTGTCTGAAATTATGTACTGAAGCTGTAATAATGCTGTAAATAGATATATAGTTTGCTGAAATTACACGGATAGTCCCTATAGTATATTACATGTATAAAAACAGTATATATGTGTTATAAAAGTCAATATTCGGTCTATAAATATTCACCCACATGCATATATATATATTTATTAAAAGGCAAGTGAATAAAAAAATTGCATGTTAACTGAATAAATTGATGTGTTTCCATGTAAATCCATCACATTGCATGTTGTAATTACCATGAATAAAATTTACACATATGACATTAGAATAATAATTGTGATATATTTTGTACTGATTGGTAAATTTAGATTGATTGATTGTATTAGATATTGCTAAATTTGATTTAGAATATCTTGTTATAATATGTACTACAAGCAGTTACAATCTAAATATACTTAATCACTGCCAAGTGTATAATATGGTAATTTGCGAAATCATATATTTTCACATTTAAGTTAAAAAAATTATGAACCTTCCCCAACTAGGCTCACCTATTTGGATACGATGTCTAGGAAAAATATAGGCGGAAGTCGATATCCTAATGATGTCGGGTTTTAAGTGGCATTCGTGCCCTCCACCCTCACCGTCTTTCCTGGTCGTTTTTCAAGTAGAGCTTCCGAAAGTGGTTGACTAAATAATAATTTCCTCGAGTGTGTTTATATAGTGATGTATTTTTCGTCGAATTGGTATTTCAATATCGACCCATCGTTCGATCAATGAGAACCGATTCACATGAGAAGAAAAACTAATGTTTTCGAACCTGTCGTTTCGAAAAAACGTTTGTGCTTATGCAAACCATAAACATATAAACCAGTCGTTTTATATGATAAATAATCCAGAACTCCCAACACATGTTGGATGCCATCTATGATGAAAAAAATCGTAAAACATACTTGCGAAATGACTGTTTAAAAGTTGATTTTAATCCGTCACCACATGTTACTCACCCTGATGTGTGAAAAATGTGATGCCCAATTTTATTTTTTTGGATGCCATCTTTGATGAGTAAAACACGAGTTTGTTGTTAACCTCATGATGAATGCTAAGGCGTTGATTTTATTCCGCCACCACATTTGAGACGTGATGACGTCTATGGTGAACAAATGTCTGAAATTGACATATTTGAGCAATCCTTCACCAAAATACTAGCTTGGAAATTGTATTCCATAAGCAGTATCGTGAATTTATATTCACCATGTTCCTTTATCACCCATATGTTATTGGATAAAAAAATTACCCCGGTGAGTAGTTTTAATCCTATTGGATCAATGGCGAATTGTTTGCCTGATATTAATGCTCTCCGTGTATATTTTTTTCCACGAATCGAGAACCGAGACAAGTGTTATTTGTCTCGAACTGTCGCGATCCCGATGAATCGCCTAGCCAAGCGAGATTTTAGACAATCGTCAAAATCGAAAACCTGTGGCTCCAAGACAGTAATTGAAAGGAATAGTATGTGCCATTGTCAAAAAGCAAGAGATAATGATCAAGGAGCCAACTCTATGCTATAAAGACAAAGGTCATGCACGGTTACTCCTTAAATAGTTCACAACTATTATAAAGGTGGAAAAACCGATGCTAATGTGGTTAAAGTTAATTGAAAGGAAACTCTTGAGACCTCCGATTTTGTGGCTCAAATGAGTTTGATACCTTTGTTTATTGATTTTGATAAATCATTGAGCCATTTTTTCGCTCATCTGGATTATGTTTTTCCATTTGGACATACTTTTGGATTATGGTTTGCCTGTTTACGAAATTTCTCGAAATAATTTAAAGTGTTTTGAGCAAATTTCTTTGACAAATGTGACCAAACTTTAAATTATGAAATTTTAGGCAATACTTGTGGGGTAGTTGATTTTTTTTGGAAATAGTGGGTAACAGTGTACCACATAATTTCACCAACTATTTGCCTAAAAGAGTACTCAGTGACAACGATTCTGGACATGTCGTTCCAAATCAAAATCTTTGGTAAAACCAAATTGATTTGTCAAATATGAGGTCTTATACTCATGTAGGCCCTGCCGTACCTTGTTGAGTTATAAAATATTCGAGAAAACCAGTGTTATCTGGTAATAGCTCATGAAATAATTAAAATTTCTTTACATAGCCTCCATTCAATACGACCAAAAGCGTATTTTAGAGGAGTTGAAATGTCTTTCAAGTGGTTGCTACCACATTCTTCAAAGCATTTAAAGTTACATTATCATTTCGCCTGTCGTCGAAATGATAAATGATTTAGATGCTAAGACATGATTGTCTGTACTATCATTCGCCTGTCGTCGATTGATAAGAGCATTTTGATATTGTGGCATTGACCGGATGAGATATTCCTGGGTCAAAAGACGATGCTGGATTTATAATCGCATCGCATTTGGATTCTCTCTGAGAATATATTTCGTGATTAATCCGAAATTCATGCCATTAATGCTCACTTTGAAAGACTAGTATGTGTAAAAATCACGAAATGAACTCGTAGAATTCTTGTAAAGAATTGAAGGAGTTATTGTGGACTTATCCAACCATAAGACGGACCATAAATATAAATGGTTATGGTTGATGCATCGACAATATGGTCACATTTTAATGTTGTCCACATAAATGCAGCACTTTCCAAACTTTTAGCCCTATCATTAAGTTGATGGCTCATGATCCGGATTATCCTGAAAAGTCTAGTCGACTTGATAATTCCGAAGAGTATTAATCGAAATTTCGATTTGAATTACTTGAGTTTGAAAATTGAAATTGAACATCCTGTCGATTATGTTCAGACCCAAATGGACTCACGGAAAGTTTGATGATGCAACTGCAAATGATTGCACACAGTTCTTGGTCTTGCGCACCAAGATTTATATTTCCGTGTGGGGTTATGCTATTTTACTACATTGGTCCGTTATGAGGCCCATAGACACTCAAACACCATATGCGTACCAGCTGGTTACTGGTTATGAGCCAGAAGTCTCATATTAACGCGTGTTTAGAGTGATTAATTAATATTTTGATTGAGCCGCTCTAGCGTTCAAAATATGGACCTCTGAAGGGGAGATAAGTCGATTATGAATCTCCTGCCTATCATTTCATAGAGTAACCTTGGCAAGCGATCTATTTACCACATGATATGCGAAAGTGACATCGCTAAGACTGTTCTCCCCATCGTTAGGGGAAGATTTTCACGTTACCGTTGATAAGGAACGACGTGAAATAACGTGGCATAACCCACTCAGTCTTAGCTTGATCCCCAAAACTGCACTTAGTGATAAGTAAGTGCATAGACTCCCTCAAGTCTAACTAAATGCCAGACGCATTTAATGACTTTATGAGATGTCACGAGATCATTTATACCTGCTGTAAAATGCTTACAAGGATAGACGTCCCTGTCAGACGCCCATGTTCCTGTCGTAACACGTTGCTTTGGCCGAACCCGCCAAGCAAAGGATGCTGCCGTCGGCCGTTAGTCTGTCATCCTTCCTAAGATATGAGGAAGTTGGCCGGTTCTTAATTCGTTCAGCCCCAGAGGTGGTGAATTGAAACTCATTTGTCGCACGAGATTATAAAGGATCTAGGAGATGTGTGATTCCTCCTCATCCTAAGAATCTCAAAATATCTATCGATCATGATATCTTAGACGATATTGAAGCAAAACGAGACTGTCATTGATTACTTGTTCATATATTCGGTGACGACTGATAATATGAGCAAATTATGACAGGAAACCATGTACCGTTGCCTGAAGTCAACGTAGAATAGACTGGACTAATGGAAACTTGCAATCCAAGTAGACTCCTTAGCGAAAGTGTGTTCAGACCTGTAGCTCCAACACCACCAATGTTAAACGAGTTCGTTTATTTGGTTATTCGTAAGGAAAATTCATGAGAATAATGAGATTGTAGAATGCTCACCTAGTAGCGCAAGGCTTCTCTCACACCTTGGAATTGATTACGAGATGGTTGATTTCCTCGTAATGGACGTTATAACAGTCCCCTACTTTATCAGTTTAGTAGTTTCCGAAAAACTGATTATGCAGCATGTGATTGTGATCACTGTTTTATCTCTATGGGGATTTAGATAAAGGTCCCTGTGTGACTTCATAATGCTTGAATCAAGTAGTTCCTGACCACGGAACACGATCTCAATTAAATGAGACGTTCACTATATGGATTAATATAATCCGAACGGATGTGGTATACCCGCCTAAGTGAGTACTTGATCAGCTTGGGATACTTGAACAAGTATTATGCCCTTGCGTGTTTTATTATGCGATCCATTTTTGGATTTGCCTTCGAGATGAAGGATCTTGGGAAGACACGGTAGTGACTCGGCCTGATGATCGAGTCCTGTAAAAATTGAATCTAAGTCCATGATTCATACTACACCCAGAAGCTGTTATGACGTTTTAGTCATTATGACGCTAAGTCGTCAGATTCTTCCATGATCGTTCGATCACTAGACATTGATATAGACCCAGTCCGTCCCTGATGAGACGATGAAGAGATATTGAATCATGATGTTCATATCTAAGTACAATAAGCGCATCATTGCACTTGGTCTAATGTGCTAGGACGAACATCTCGTCTGCTGTGAATGGTATAGCTCAACACAGCATCGCGCTAACACGCTGCCATCGAAATGGCATAAAAGACATTTTCCCATTACCTTAAGGTAACTGTAGATGAGGGCTTGTCTTATCCCATTTTGCGTCATCGAGTGTATCTACCCCCTTTGGTACTCGAATTAACGCAACCCTTTTTCGGTTATACCGATGCTGGTTACTTATCAGACCCGCATAAGGGATATTACTAACATGGTATGTCTTTGCTATTAGAAATAAGGCGATATCTTGGAGGTCTTGGAATGACTCCAAACGAATCACTCCGATCTCATGCTCTATGAAACGACTAGAGAGTATATATGGCTTCGAGCTAGTATTAGCCATATTTGAATTACATATGCTCTGTCTCACGATCCAGATAAAACACTTGTCATAGAAGACAACTTGTTGTTATCGATCAAGAGAGACATGACTACATTATGCTATTTAGCATTTTTCGCCGAAATAAATCTTCACATATAAAGTTTAAGAGCATTCAGTTGAATGCTCGTTCTATTCCACGTTATATTTTTTTACATACAGTCGTGTGCAAGTAAATGAGGCATCCAGTCGAATGCTCGTACTCTTTCTTGGAATATGAAATCTTTGCACCCAGTCGTGTGCAAGTGAGGGGAGCATCCAGGTGAATGCTTATTGCACTAATTACTACTTAGTCGAAATCTTCGCACCCTGTCGTGTGCAAGTGAGGGGAGCATCCAGTCGCATGCTCGTGTACTCTTTTTGTCCTTAGACCAAGGTTTTTTCCCACTGGGTTTTCCTTGGCAAGGTTTTTAGCGAGACACGTTCCCATCATATCTCACTTAAGATTGCCGAAATTAGGGGGAGTATCCGGTTGTATACTTCTTACCATTATGTACTCTTTTGTCCTTCGACTAGAGGTTTTTCCCATTGGGTTTACTCTAGCAAGGTTTTGATGAGTCACCTGTTTTGTGGTTGATCCTCTACTACTACCACTGTTGCACTCTTTTTCCTTCGATCAGAGATTTTCACATTGGGTTTGCTCTGTCAAGGTTTTGATGAGGTACACTGTTTTGTGGTTAGTTACTTACATGATATTTCGGCCTATATCATTCGGCTACACAGTTTCTCCTAAGTACCGGTTTTGTCCCACACTGGGTTTTCCGGCCCTAAGGTTTTTATGTGTTTAGCACTGCGAATGAACTCGATTCAGATCGACTGTATGAAGACGAAGAATTCAAGACGTCCAAAGGGGGAGTGTTGTAGGATATTATTGGACTATTGAGCTTGTACTTTATGGGCTCAAGTGGGCTTGTAACCCTACCCCTCTATCTATATAAAGAGTGTTAGGGGTCTTGTATTTCACATTCATTCGTATACATTCTGATTAATAAAGACACTGTTGTTGTCTCTCTCTATATTCTCTCTCTATATCTATATACATATATATGTGAGCTAATATGTCACACAACAAAAACCTGATAGATTTGGTATCATTTTAGCATTTTTCTCCTATCAAATATCAAATAAATCCGGCAAAACCAAACAAGTTTAAATTCATGGGTTTCGGTTTGGTTGGTTTCGAAACAATTTAATCCTCGAAATCAAAACAAGCCAATCAAAATCAGCTGGTTTGGATCGAGTCAACTAGTGTAAACTTTAAACTTTAACTACCAAGAAAATACGTTTTTAGTAAGAATGGTGTTAATGGAAAAACATGTTAACTGAACACAACGAGCGAGTCATTGAATATAAATATAAAAACGTCTTTTACATAAAACGAACGTAATAAAAATATCAAAATGACATACCATGTAACATTCTGTTTTTTTAATGATAAATTAACAAAACATACTACTTTTTAAAGTAAATTACAAAAACAGACCCTTACAACTTTTCATTATAAAAAACATACCAAACAAATTTAAATTTAATGCTGTTTATTCTTTTCTTTATCTATCACTCATCTTATTCTCTCTCTCCTCCATTTTTCTTTCTCACCAATTCTTTTATGTATCTCTTCATTCTTCTCTCTCACCAATTTTTCTCTTTATCTCTCTCTGATCTTACTCTCTCTCTCCTCCATTCTTCTATGTATCTTTCTTTAATATAACACTCTATCTCTCTCCCTTCCTCCACCACGAAAACTCATCACTAACTACCGAACACTATCTAGATTATATAGATATCTATATACATATAAATACATATATATACATACGTAATACACAAATATTACAATATTTGATACTCCGTAATATATGAAAAAATATATGGAATTGGTGAGATTGTTTTCTATTTATTGAGTTTTGAGACTATTGTAAATATTGTGGGTTTCAAGTTGAAAGAGAAGAATCCATATGTACAATATTTGAGAGAAATATGAAGTTTTAAAATTATGTTATGAAATTTTGAAATTAGGGTATGAACTTTTGAAATTAGGGCATGAAGTTTTAAAATTAGGGTATGACGTTTTGAAATTAGGATATGAAGTTTTAAAATTAGAGTATGAAGTTTTGAAATTAGGGTATGAAGTTTTTGAAATTAGGGTATGAAATTTTGAAATCAGGGTATGAAATTTTAAAATTAGGGTATGACGTTTTATAATTAGTATATGCATATTTTGTGAGTTTTTAATCATTTTTAGAGAGAGATGGGTGATTTGCACGTGTTAGAAAGATGTGTGATTATCGTGTGTTAGAGAGATATGTGCGATTAGAGATATATATGTTAGATTAGAGAGAGATGTTAGGTGAGAGAAATATATGTTAAGTTAGAGAGATAGATTAGATTAAGAAATAATAAGTATATATAAGTATGTTTTTGGTAATTTAAATTATTAGGTTATGTTTTTTGTAATATAATAGGGGTAGGGTATGTTTTTGTTAATTGCCCCTTTTTTTAATGATAAAATATTGTATATCTTTTGTAAATATATATAAATTGATATACTCACCATGTAATTGCATATTTGAAACATATCCCGATACTTAATATGTATAAGCTTTGGCTAATAATTTCTTACACTTAAATGTGATCGGTGACTAGCTAACTATACTTAATTCAATCTTACAAATAGATACATATTAATCAACTTAATTATAAAAAAATCCAAATATATGTATTAATTTACAATTAGATACATATATTTATTTACAATTATGTACATATGTTATAAAAAAATAACAAAATATATATTAAAAAAATCAAAAAAAAAATGTACATAGTATCAAACATAATTAGACATGATTGAATATGATTAGATATGATTAATTTTGTTTATGTGTGTTTAGACATACAAGATTGGACAGAATTATACAGTATCAAACAAGATAGTAAACACTTTTGTTGATTTTGAAAACGTTTTCCTCCCATGTGGGGTTATGGCCTAGTACACACTTTTATTGATTTTCATCTTATGTGTGTTTTATGGCTCACGCGTTTGTTGATTTTGAATAATTGTTAATCCCATATGGTTTTTATGGCCTACACACTTTTGTTTATTTTGAAAACTTTTCTCTTATATGTGGTTTCATGGCCCAGTACACGTTTTTGTTAATTTTGAATAATTTATTTTCCTCTCATGCGATTTTTATAGCATATAACACACGTTTGTTGATTTTTAAGATTTTTTTATTGCCTATAGTACACGTTTTTGTTAATTTTGAAGACTTTTTTATCGCATGTGCTTTTTATGACTAGTACACGTTTTTTTTTTTAATAATTTTTCACCCTATGTTGTTTTTATGGTCTTTAACACGCATTTTTATTGATTTTGAATTTTTTCCATCTCATGTAATTTTTAAGGCCTATAGCACGTGTGTTTGTTGATTTTGAAAATTTTGTCCTTCCATGTGGTTTTTATGGGCTAGTAAACATTTTTTTTTTGAAGAATTTTTCACCTCATGTTGTTTTTATAATCTATAACACACGCGTTTATTAATTTTAAAAAAATTCATCCAATGTGGTTTTTATGGCCTATATTACATGCTTTTGTTGATTTTGAAAACATTTTCCTCCCATATGGTTTTTATGTCTTATAGCACACGCTTTTTTTTTTTTTTTATATTTTGAAGAGTTGTTTGTTGATTTTCAATAATTTTTCATTGCATGTGATTTTTATGGTCTATGGTACACGATTTTGTTGATTTTGAAGAATTTTTTTTTTCTTCCATGTGGTTTCTAGGGCACATAGTACACGTTTTTATTGATTTTGAAGACTTTTTTACTCACGTGATTTTACGCTTTTGTTGATTTTGAAAACTTTTTACTTCCATATGGTTTTATGACGCTTTTGTTGATTTTGAATAATTTTTCAACTCATGTGGTTTTTATGCCTATAGCAGCACACGTGTTTGTTGATTTAAAAAAAAAAAATCATCTCATGTGGTCGTTACGGCCTATAGTACACGTTTTTGTTAATTTTGAATACTTTAAAACATGCTATTTGCAATAATCCAGAGCGTCGTCATTATTAATCAATGAAACTGAATTGCAATTCAATATAAAGATCCATAAACCATGAATATCCTAGAGACAGTAAAACTGTCTAACTTGCACCAAACAAAAGGAAATAATTGTTATTCAGGCCAAACTCTCCGAGTTCAACCACTTTAGTATCGAAAAGACCAAATACTCACCAAATGGCGAAAAACCTCTATCTACTTGATTAGGACTCCTCAGATTATATTGCAAAAAGTTACCCAATAAACAATTGTTTTCAACTCCACTAAACAAATTACCACAACATCCATGACCGACCTCTGGAGTTTAAGCAGAGTTATGGGAATATGGAAAGACAAAACAAGCAACAAACAATTAGACTTGGTTTATATTATAACATAAACATACCATATGAACCCGACCTTCCTGCCATTTTATTCAATCCACAATATAACTTGGAAACCGATAAACAAATCTATTCTGTATTTCTGTATGATTGTAAATTCTCGAGTAATCTTTTTTTTCTTTATTTATTGAAATTACAAACTGTTGAGTGACAATAACTTAAAAAAGATATCAAAGTTACTATCTTTTAGAGCTTCGACCTTGCATTTTGGGTATCTTCAAAAGTGATCATCACTTTTCCAATTGCTTTCCTGTCCTTCAAAGAAGCAAATGCAAGGTGGGCCTGCCAAAAAAAAAAACTAACATATCATATTCTGAGAATATTGTTAATGCAATCAACAGAACTGATTAGCAATTCTAAATTTCAGCATTACTTCTTTATCTTTAAGTATAATTAAATCAAAAGGTTGACAATAACACCTAGACAAGGGGATACCATGACAAAATTGGCAAACCTCAGGCACTTGTGATCAAATGATTTAAGTATGAGTGGCATATTTATCTTGAAAAAAGGTACTGAAAGATATATTATTGTGAGATTATATCCCCTTATTCTGTTACTAAGTAGTATAACCTCTATTGGTCATCTTTCATCGGGTTGTGAAGTTACTGCTTACTTATGGTTGATGACTTGCAGAAAGATTCTTAAATAAAGGATAGGGCTCTCTAAATATTTCATTTGAAGATTTCGGCATCATAATTAAGCTCCAACTTCAAAATGTTTAGATAAAATTAAGAGCAAGTAAAATGATCACTAAGGTAGCATTGGAGGTCCTGCTGCTACTACTTTCTATCATAATTTGACACTTGGCCCATTTCTCCGAAAAATATCAATCTTGTACTAACTTGCGTATTTTTAGAAGTGGCATGAATCATGATTATGCACCAATCAAATACTTTTTTTCATAAGTTCTGAGCTACTTATTTGTCTATCAAATAATCTGTACCAGATAATTAGCTTCAAATCTGTAAATATAAAACTTCTGAATTACTGTTTGCTATATAATTGGAGATGATATAGATGAATATATATTTTACCAGTTGAAAGAAAAAGATAAGGAGGTACTGACCTCTGAGGGTTTAAAAGCATGCGAAATATTGATCGTAATTTTGCCCTTTGCCAACCAAGACAGTAACTCCTTCAGACTATCTTCTAAGACAGCTGGTCGATGAATTCTATAACTTCCCCAGTAGAGTCCATGAATTGTCCAGTTCTGCATAAACACAAAGTAAAAATAAAAGTAAATTTCAGAAATGCGAGAACATGGTCCAGGTTTTTTCTTTACATATTACGAACGTTTCTTCACGAGAACCTTATTCAATATATTTCACTGAGACGACACCGAAACTGTACTGCAATGCTCTGTTCAAAGAAGGGATTGATTAAATATCAAGGGCCAGACTCAAATTTAACTAGTACGAATACACAGAACAAAATTGTAAGGTTGCAAGTTTTCAAGGATTTTTTTGGTAGAACATACTCGCTTGCTGTTTGATAAGGTTCCAAATAAATCTTGGCATTCAAAGAAACAGAGCGTTCGGATATTAGTATATGCTCGTTATGAACTCATAATCTCTGCTTAATTTCTTTACATTTATTGTTATGATACACTTCTTAAACTCACCCCTTATGTTAAAGACATCGCCACGTCAGTTTCATATGGTCTTGACTAAAGCAAGTGCTTACTGCTAACAACGACTGGAATAAGTGCTGTTGCAAGCTTATAGAATTGCTGCGGCTGAAAATCCTATTTTTAGCGGTGGCATCAAAATCGAATAACCAAGGTGTATTGTATATATATAAACAAAAACTATTTATCTTTATTATTTTTTGCTTTTGGCAGAGAACCTCGGTCGTTGGATTTTAATCTAACGGCGAAACTGGTTAACTTTAGCCGCTGCAATTCTTTTAGAATGCAGCAACTTGGCCTACCCGCAAAGGAGTTCTTACAACTCTATAGAAAGAAAACTTAAAAACAAACATCTGGAATTCTTTATAACACACGTAACTGGCCAGTGGCCACCCACTTACCAGAAATTGTGGACCTCAATTCAAAATCTTGCCATCAAAATGCCAAACCAAAAATTTACTAACATTGTTCCATTAATTCCATCTACAAACTTTCACCTTACATATACAAATAGTCATTCGGACACAGCAAGTACCTTGACAAGAGCAATATTTGCAGGGATGACAGGGACATCTCCGCTAGCGAAACCAATGACCAGAATTTGTGCTCCCCAATTCAATAGCTTCATAGTTTCTTTTGTAAGTTTTCCCCCAACTGGGTCATACAACACATCAACTCCTCTTAGGTTTTTTGATTTCAAAAATCCTTTCACACTCTCGGTGACGTTTCCGTTGCTCAAGTCAACAACATGGTCAAGACCTAATGACTTCAAAAACTGCACCTTTTCTTCTCCCCTAAAATCAAAGAAAAAAGCACACCATTGTAATCATAATTCATAAAATAACCCATAATACCAATAAAAGGCAAAGAGCGAAAGGAAATGGCTTTTATATTAAGTGTGCTTTTGATTGTGCCCATGATTAATTCAACTTATCTCCTAGTTTAATCTTCAATCTCCATATTCTTTGCAAGCATAATTCAAATGTCATTTCATATCAAATAAAATTTGTCTCTTGAAAACACAGATAAGTCTCTTCTGAAAACATTCGAACAATGTGCGATGGCACCTGAAGATCTCGCATACTAATTAATTGTATTACCTGGCAACAGCTATAACAATCGCACAACAAGCTTTTCCAATTTGTACAGCTGAGAGACCTACCCCTCCAGCTGCCCCAAGAACAAGCAAAACCTACAATTTGTATTGGACAAATACAGCTAAAATATAGGAATTTGACAAAAATATAAATCGTTAGAAAATACACCAGAGAGGATACTAACCTGGCCAGGTTTCAGTTGAGCTCTGTGAACTAAGGCTACATGTGATGTTCCATAGGCAACAGGTAATGCACCAGCAGCCACAAGATCACATCCATCTGGCACTTTATACCTTCAGTTTTATTATGCAAATATATTTTAACATATAAATTGAGGCACACTTTTGACTCTCAATACCAGATGCTAGAAGTTAAAATCAATCAGGATCAGCAATTAAGTTCAAGTGTAGTTTGTGCATTTCCATTACTAAACTCGTGGGATACAAATTCCCATAATCCAAAACTCCCACATGACCTATATGAGTATAAATGTTAGATTTATATCCTACAGACTCCCACACAACAAGGAATCGAAATCATATGAAGGATTGAACAGGTTTCTCAAACTCAATTTGGATTCTCAAACAAGTTTTTTCCCGACTCATTATTTCCATTGGATGTTATACAAATAAGTGGTGATAGAAGATCTAGATTAAGCTTGTTTCAGTGTCATCAGCAACAATAAAGGAAAGATGCCTAAGTAAAATATTCGGTAAGAAAATCTTTGTCACTGAAACACAATGGGCCTCAAATCCATGTGTAATCAAAGTTGTACCGTATATACTATATATCTCCCAAGAGGAGCGAGAGAGACCCTCACTCACTCGTATGGTAGGGATGGCAATTTCGTGAGTTTCAACCCGACCCGCCACGGGTCGGGTAAAAGTGCAACTTAAAAAGTGCAAGTTAATACCGTCCTCGTTCTATCTCTCTCATATACATTAAACTTTTTCTCCTATAGTAATAGAGAGCATACAATTAAATGGGTAAAAGTGCAACTTAACACTCTCTCTCTCTCTCTTCTCTCTCATGTAAATTAAACTCACTCTTCTATAATTTAAATGGGTAAAAGTGCAATTGAAAAAGTGTAATTTAAAACTCTCACTCCTCCCTGTGTCATATACATTAAACCCTCACTCCTGTAGTAATACATAACATACATTTCAGTGGTTTTATTAAAAAAAATCTTATATACAATTAATTTATTAATTAATGAAACGATATTTATGGTAAATGTGAATGAAATTTATTGATGTTAATTAATGACTAATATGTTATCGTCTTTATTTATAGAATGATTTACGGGAAGCCAAATCATCATATCAATCATATACATTTATATTACATTTTTACATATATCAATGTTTTAATTGACGAAATTAATTAGCCCAAATTAATTCAATAAACATGGAAATGTTAAAAAGAAGATTGTAAATTTTAAATCACTAAATTAATATAAAAGGGTATTTAATGCCACATTAGTATTTATATATTATCTTTCTAAATCAAATGATTTTTTACTTTACCATGTGTTTTTAACAAATTCTCTTTCAAATCTTGACATTTATGAGGTTTATTTTTCAAAGGGAAAAAAAGTGTTACAAAAAACGGGTCAAATGGGTCGGGTCAGTTCAAATGGGTAAAAGTGCAAAATTGTACATGGGTCGGATCGGGTTTTGAATGACCCGACCCTATTGTCAAGACAGGAGTAAAACTTCTACATACTTATTTATGTAATTTCGTAACAGACTATAGTCTAGTACAGTAAACATGAATTAAACCATAAAATCAATAAAACTAAAAACAGTTTTGTAATAAAGTAAAATAGTTTTGGTGAGTTTTAGTACACCATCCTATGTTGGGTGTATAAAATCGAAAAAAGCACAAATATTGGTGTAAAAAATTTGTAATATTCCATAGTAAGCATGAAATAACCCATAAATTAATAAAAAAAACTAACACACTCACAGTTCAGTCTGATCAGCTACAATAAACTGAGCGAACGAACCCGCCCCAGCAAAAGAACAAACCCTATCACCAACCGTGAACATCGACACGTCATCCCCAACAGAGTGAACAACACCAGAATAATCAGAACCAGGAATAAAGGGTAACGGTAGCTTCTCCTGATACTTACCCTGAACCTGTAAGTAATTAGCGAAGTTGAGGCTCGTGGCTTTGACTTTGACCCGAACCGAGGTAGGTGAGCTTAGAGAGGGGATTGGATGGGTGTTTGATAGGGTTAACGGTGAGGTTTCCGTTAGTGGGGTCGTTGGGTCGCCTAGCTTGTTGCACACTATTGCTTCCATTTTAATTTACTGATGATGGATTTTGATAAAATGATCTGAACGAACAACCCGTTAATGTTAATGAATTCCCTATTCAATAAAAAAACAAAAAACTATACGACAAACTAACCAAATATTTTCCTCTTTTTTTTTAGACTGTCTTTTTTTTACCCTTCTTCGTAACTCTACTTTCGTTAGAATTTTTTATGTTTAAAACCAAGGAAAGAACGTTTTCTTTACCTTCTTTACCAAATTGTTTCGTTTTAATGTATATTTTTTTAAATATGTTGACCTTGGTTTCGTATTAATTTTTTATTGAGCGAAAATGTAAATGAACAAAATATATTTCGTTACATTTTTATCATTTATTAGCTGAATACGTTATACTATAATATTAATGTATCATTTAAAAATAAGATTTAGCTTTATTTTGACTAGAATACATCGCATATTAGTTGTACATTTGAAACCACGTGTAATTTTTACTTGCGAGTAGCTTGAGCGTAAATTATCGAAAAATAAAATTCAAATGATGAATAGATAATTTAAGAGTTAATGTTATTAGCGTTTAAATTTTTTTACTTCGGCAATTTAGATATGATATATTTGCAATACATTTAGTTTCTTATTACACAATTAATATGGGATGAGTAATATGAATGGTAAAAGAAAATAGAAAAATACAACCTGTGTCCCATTATCATTGGTTAATGATAATTACCATTCATTTCAACTTTCAAATATTTATGAAAATAACTTATTTATAACATTTACTCCAAACAAGTAATTAGAGACATGAATTTGGATAAATTATAAGTAGCTGTGTTTAACTGTATTTAAATATAGAAAAAAAAGAATGGGTTTTTTATTATTTTTTTTAAAAATCAATAAAAATAAAAAATGAGTTTATTCCGCTATTAAAAAAAAACTGTATTAATATATGCACATGGATTTAACACAAATAAGTACATTTGAAATAAAAAAAAAAAAGTATATCCCACCAAAGTACACTTGTTCAGCTAATCACACTAAAAAGCAAGAACTAAAAAACAAGAACATAAAAAGAGAAGCAAGTGAGTGAGAGAGAAATAGAATGAAGAGTGGTGGTAGTATAGTAACGAGTCATCACCTTATTATGTACCCATCCCACACCAGATTATTGCATCCACAATATTTTCACTTGTATAACAAACGGGTCAGGTTTTCGAGATTCTGTTCAGGTTTTAAACGGGTTAATTCTTTTACTGGTTCCGGGTCTTACTATTCCGGTAACCCACTTCTCTCTCTTTCACTATATATATATATATATATATATATACCGGTAATCGTATCCTCCGCGTTGCGTATGGGGCACGTAATGTAATAAAAATATATAAAATATGTATAGTTATAATATAAATACGTGGATAATAATAAAAAACATAGTTTAAAATTTAAATAATGTTTGGTTGTTAAAAAGTGTTAAAAAGTGATAAATAGTGTTATTAGTTTTTATTTTTTATATTTCTATGGAAGTATGTTATTATTGTAATTAATATAAAGGTGTATGCAGTAAATATTTAGTTAACCGGGTCCAGTAAAAAAAAACAGTGCACCTAAATCGGTAAAAATTAAAAACCAAAAATAAAATAATATTGATTTAGTAAGGTTTAAAACCTTTTACAAATCTGTCACTATTTTAAAAAACTGTCATAAATATACTAAACTGTAACAATGCTGTCACAAAACCCGTAGCTAAACACCTCGTCACAAATAAACTGTCACTATTTCCGTTCCTATTTGATTTTTTTTTGGTGGTGTTGTGATTGGTGTTGACACGCAAATTTTACGTCAACTAAAACTGTGGCACGTGTCATTCAAATCAATTATGAATTTATTACTAATTTATCAGTCTGAGAATAGGCTTGTTATTTGTAATTTAAAAGAGAAAAAGAAAATATATTTTATCATCTCATAAAATTTAGAATGATAGTTTATGTAAAATAAAAGCATTTATTTTTCTAAAACCATTAAATATGTTACAAATGAAGAGTTATTCAAATTATAGTACTCATTTATAATGTTTTCAAACACAAAAGGAGTTTGATTCATTTTCTAAAATTATGGGTCAAAAATAATAATGGTCCGAAACTTAGTGAGATGCCATTGCAATTAAAATTCCACCCCAAAAGCTATAAATAGAGGAGTGAGGGTGCCCTGACAATCAAAAAAGTCTTGAAGACTAGAGAGAGAAGCTCCTCCACAGCCGTCAAGGAATCAGTTCCGCTCCTCCACAGCCGTCAGGGAATCAGCTCCGCTCCTCCACAAACGCCAGGGGATCAACTCATAGGAGAAGCTCTGCATACTCCGGGCTCAACGAACGCCTTCAAAGTCTGCAACAAATCTGCAATAAACTTGGCATTCGATATTCAAGAAAGTCTAAAAGCAGCAACCAATGCGTTTTTACGGATCAAAATCTTCAAGTTATTCACCAAATTTGAAGAACTTTTACAACAAATCGGCATTCGATCTTCATGAACGACTACAATCAATAAGCAAGACGTTTCTGCAAATCAAAGTCTTCAAGTTCTTCACCAAATCTGAAGAACTTCTACAACAAACCGGCATTCGATCTTTAGGAACGACTATAAGCAATAAGCAAGACGTTTCTGCAAATCAAAGTCTTCAAACTTCTTCACCAAATCTGAAGAACTTCTACAACAAACCGGCATTCGATTTTCAGGAACGACTACAAGCAATAAGCAAGACGTTTCTGCAAATCAAAGTCTTCAAATTTATTCACCAAATCTGAAGAACTCCACCTAAGAAATCTACAACAGACCGACATCCGATCTTCAGGAACGACTACACAAAGACAAAAACACGTTTCTCTAAATCAAAATCTCCAAGTTTTTCACCAAATCCAAAGAATGTCAAGACAAAATCAACAAAACTACAAAGTTATTCATCAAACCCGAAGAATTTTACTCAAGTTCTGCAAAGTCAACAAAATTTATCAAAGAGCCTATAACAACATTTCGAGCCATCACAAATTGTTCGAAGAGGAGAATCAAAAGACTTTCATTTCTATATTTTCTTTTTGAAATTATCATAGATTGTACCCGCAAATTAATTGATAAATAAAATTTATTTTGATTCGCATTCATTTTTGCTGTATTCAGCACTTGATGAAAATTTGTGTGAAACAATTGGTTTGGTGATTTGAAGAAAAAATGTCAACTGCCTATCTATGCTAATTCTATATTTATCTATACATATCTATATGTGAAGAGTCAAGTGAAAGCCTGTAAATTTTGGTTTTCCAAAAATACTCTTTTACTCTCTAAAACAATTACAAATTTAAATGCATCTTTTAAAATAATAATAGTATACCCACTTCCTCTATAATTTTGGGTTTTTGTTTTGTCCGGTCATAGTGTTATTCTTTTATTAATAATGTTTGATATATACTTTTGGATTTAATTATCAAAAATCTAAATTTCTATATTTGTTTACTAATTTGTACGGTGTTCGATACTTCTATTCATTTTATTTGTTAATTGTGCAACCCGCTTAAACACATGTTTTATATAAGTTTGTAATTTAAGTGTGTTTATATAAGTGTGTAATTTCTATTATTTTTAAGCGTTTATCGTAAGGTTTTAAACTATACGGACTAAATTGAAACTTCAAAATGGTTTCCATCCAAAAAATGTAACGACGGGTCACTAAAACAAACCAAACTATAAATTTAGGTCACTAAAACGGAATTTTTAAAACTTGGGTCACCAATCTTAAAATTGACCAAAAGTCAGGTCACCTAACCATAATTAACCCTTCCTATTATAAGAGCAGTTTGTTTTAATTGGTTGTTTCCACAAAAGAACCATTGCGCCGGGAGAAACTTCTGCTATAAGACTGAAAAACGTGTTTTCAAGATGTTTCAAGCCAGCTTTTATCTCCTTACTTTTGTTTCTTGTTTGTTATAAGTTTTAGTACTTTGGTGATGATTATTTAAGTAAGAAATATCGGTAAAAATCAGTTGTTGTAAGAATTAGTTTGAATTGTTTGGCACTATAATAAAGTTTTGTGACTGGGAGTTATAAAACAAATCCTGGGTTAATATAAACATGCTTCTAGTTTCATATCAAAAGATAAGAATACAATGAAATTTCACTGCACTCATAATAATAGAGCGTAGTTTAGTATAGCTATTGATTTTTTTTTGCCAAAAAAATATACACTTATTTGTATTTTGAAAAACCGACATGAACATTGTGGTCACTTTTGCCGAAAATTTGCAATGTTGCTGGGGATATAGATATCTCCCATACTATAGCTAGTGCTTTCAGATGCTCTCTTTCCCGATTTTTTTGACTAAATATATAACATCTGTTAGTTGTCTTTAGTTTTGTCATTTACGTTTTATAATTCTGAAAATTGGTTACAACCAAAATAAAAAAAAATAAAATAAAAGGCGAAAATATAATTCTTTAGGTCATTTTCACTTTCTTTTTTCATGGTAACACCGTATCTTTGGTGCAATTATTTATTTATTCAAATTATAGACAAAAACAAGATATTGCTTTTTATGCATTGGTAATATTTGTTTATTTATTTGATTTTCAGTAAATAACACCATCTCAAAATGTTTTTCTTCTTTCTTTCCTAATATCGTGGCATGTTTAGAAATAATCAGTCCATGTGGCTTGATTTAAATGGATCTGTGTATCATTTTGCAAGTACTTAAGGAGATCTTGACCCTATTATTAGTTATTACTCTAAACATTTGAACGGTTAAGAATTTGGTTGGGGAGTGATACTGGTTACAAATTTTTCTTCTTGTAACCGTTTACTGTTCTAATAGCATGCAAAACACTAGACAATCATACTTAAGCTTCTCTAATTTATAGTCTGTTATCAATCTGATGCTCATGAGAAGTTCATTGCTTTCACCTTGTATTGTACAAAATTATTTATTTACGAAATGCTTGGTAATATTTCTAGAACAGTTGGGAGTAAATCCGAAGGAAAAGGGGAAGAAAACAGCGGGCATAGATCAAGATGAATTAGTTGATCCATCAGTTTTGGCAGATCCCGATAGCCGTTTCTATGAGTTCAGTGGTGTAAAGGTTCATCACAAAATTTTTGAAGCTGACTCACCCATAGAAAATGTGGCATTTGACCAGGGTTCTTCCCCAATTTCTACATTTAATTTTCCGATGATTTTATTGCATGGATTTGGAGCTTCTCTGTTTTCTTGGCATCGGGTTATAAAACAATTAGCGCAAATTTCTGGATCAAAAACTCTTGCTTTTGATAGACCTGCTTTTGGTTTAACATCAAGAGTGAATCTTCAAGAGTACTTTGGTAATAATCGCAAGGACGTAAAGCCTTTAAATCCGTATTCCATGATATTCTCAGTGCTTGCAACATTGAACTTTATTGATTTCTTATCAGCAGAGAAGGCAGTACTCATTGGGTTTGTGCATTTTCATTTTTTTTTAAATCCTTTTATTTTATACAAAATAATCACATGAGTTCTACATATATAAGAATAATGATTAGAATAAGAAGCTTACAACCAAAATCATAAAAAGGATCACATACTTTAGCATTCTCATTTCCTAGCACATTGTTGAATGTAGCCAATATTTAGGATAGTTTCTAGTCAGATTACCAATGATGCTAAATGACATGCTATAGTGATTCAATATTTGTATTTCTTAAAATATATTTGTTTCAGTGTCCAAGTATATTTTTTTTAAGAAGATATAACCGCTTAAGAAATATGCATGGGTTCTAGAGATCTGCCTTTTAGCTATGAAAATGTAAAATTGCAGTCATGACAAGCTGATCCTCTTTTCAGAGTTCACGGAATTTATTCAAAAAACATCACAGTTTTAGAGATTTTAAAATATTGCTATGTAAGTTTGGTAATTTAACTCGCAATAAAAAACACCAACAATAACAAGTGGATTCGTAATTTTTTGTTGTTCTTTGCCACGTAATTGTTGGAAAAGAAAGAGAGAAGAGGAACAGATAATTAAAAACAAAATGATACATTTGCTTTGTAAAGAAGATAATATATCGCTTGTCTATTTAAAAGCGGTAACTAATGATTGCTGATGTGGCAGACATTCAGCAGGATCCCTTGTCGCGGTTAATGCATATTTTGAAGCTCCCGAGCGTGTCGCTGCCCTTATCCTTGTCGCTCCCGCAATTATAGCCCCTCTCATTAATCGTAGAAAATCTAAGAAAGAGAAGTCTGGTAGATACTGAAAATGAAGAAGTTATCTCAAAGATGGCTGTAGATAATAATCCATTTATCGAGATTTACAATATCCTGTCAAAGTTATTGAAACATATTGTACAAGCTATTGTGAATTTGGTGACCTGGTCAAGGAATATGATCAACTCTCTTTACAAGAAAGCTTTATCTACACTTCTTCGCTCTGCCCTTGCTGTTTTTTTGGTAATTCTTCTTTCTCACACTTTTGTAAATTCTCAACGACTTTTTGATTGGTGTTGTGATCAAACTAGTGCAATACTTATAACATCAAAAACCCTTATTGAAGATACTTTCTCTAAAAATAGCTTACGCAATCAATCTTTGATTTTTATCTTTTTATTCTCATTTGTTTTATTTCACAAGTCAACAATTTATGATTGCAAATAAAGTTTGCCTTTCATGATAACAAAGTGATAAGAAGAACATTTTTTCTCTCTCTATTCATGTGGGCTTTCAACTACTAGTTTTTCATGCTAGTCTCTTTTTTAAAGAGGTTACTTGTATTTTTGCTTCCTTGTTGTTTACTGCAATCTAAATCTGATTTTACATCTAAAAATTCCAGGTAAGATTGCTGATAAATACATTTGGTATTACCGTTGTTAAGAATGCATGGTATGATCAAAATCAAGCCACCCAGCACATTTTAGATGGCTATACCAAGGTGAATAGAAAATTCTCACTCTTTTAATCTAATACACTAGAAATTATCATATCATATTTGCTTTCATATATTTATGCCATTTTACTTTCCCAGCCTTTGAAGGTTAAGGGTTGGGATAAGGCTCTGGCAGAATTTGTAGCTGCAATGCTTGCAGATTCTTCATCGGAAACAAAGCCTTCAAACGCAAACCGACTCGATGAAATTTCATGCCCAGGTAAATAGTTGTTTTTTTCCCTTGTTTTACATTCCTGTGCTCTTAAGGATATAGAAAATGACCTCATTTTTCATTGACCATGTCTCGAGTGCCTGGATGTTTTTCTTCCTACAGTAAACCTTTTAAGAAGTGGGTTTTGAGATCTCAGGTAGGATTTAAAATTCCAAATGCAAAAATATCATTTATGCCATTTGATTCTATATCTATATATAAAAATATAAGAAGTAATCAAAGAAAAACAAAACGAATCAACTAAAACCCCTTTTATAACCAAAAAGGGGCCATTAAGTGATCTAGTATATCCACTATCTCAGCTACAGAGATTAAAACCAGGCATGCGCAGCGGACAATTAGCCAGTTTTTTCTTTCCTTCATTAGTTCATATCTTTTTGAGTGGGACGATTCAGAACTGTAAAGCATAATTTCTTAGTAGGGGAATGCTAATTTAATGAATCTTTTATTTGCTAAAACCAGTTTTGATCATCACCGGTGATAGTGACCGGATTGTCCCCTCTTGGAATGCGGTGAGACTAGCGAAAGCTATACCTGGATCTTCTCTGGAGATGATAAAAAATTGTGGGCATCTGCCACATGAAGAAAAATCCGAAGAATTCGTGTTAATCATCGCGAAGTTCCTTCGAAGTGTTCTGAGTGGTTCACATGAGCAGTTTATACAAGCCGCAAAATAGGGGAAAACATTGAAGTTACTCCACCAGGGAAAGCATTCTTCTACAACATATTTCTGTATTTCACAACTTCAATTGGTAAACATCACATTACTTGTATCAAAAAATGGAATTAATTCCATTATGTATTTGAGAAAGGATAAGAAGGAAACAAGTCATGCCCGATCTGAACAATGATTCTTATGTACAAAAGATACTTGGAATATAAAATAATGTTGCAAACAGTAATAGAGCGGTGTTACCATACGAATTCGCAACTCAATGATATTACAGTTATTTAGAAAGGAGGATTAGTAGCTATAGTAAGGCTGGGATTATGTAATCCGCTAAAGCCGGAAACTAAATCATCGCCGAAAATTACAGCACCAGCTGCTAATGCCCCGACACCGATTCCCATCCCAAAACCAGCTCCGCCACCTCGCCCAGCTCCGCCGGGTGGCGTGTTCATGTAGCTAGTTGGTAAATTATGATACTTAGGTGCATAACCGGTGGTAGAGGGCCCACCTTCTGATGTGTAGCTCGGTCCACCTTGTACCGAGTTAGGATAAGTAGGTAAGTACGAGGGACTTGATAGTCGGGGTTGATTTTCAGGGCGGTAAATTGGTGGAGGTGGGAAGTGTGGCGGGTTTATTTGTGAAAGTCCATTATATTGATTTGTTGGATCTATGTGATTGTTGTAGTCTAAGAGCTTAATCCCCCCATTTTCTCCTGTGAAACAAACATACAAACAACCAACTAAGCCTAATCCCAAGAACTTTCACGTGTAAAGTAAAATGATAACAAGATTAGTAGAAAAGGAGAAAAACAAAGGAAATCAAGAAAGCAAATTGAGAGCTAATCATCTTTTAGCTCAGGAAAGGACAACTGCCTGTGGATTTTCCACATGTTTGGGTACTCAAACATGCGGTTCAGTAAATATATCTTAAAAAGAGCAAGTTTGATTCGATGACTAAACTCCAGAAAGTCGTCTGGGATTTCAAATTGAGCTTTTGAGATTTGTCCAGGTTTCTTTTAAATATAAAATCTAAAGCTTATATTCCATATAATAACTGAAATCCAAGGGATAAACGAAAATGTCCTGCAAATTGTGAACCTTAAAGAATACCTTTATAAATGTTGGGGTCTTCCCTTTCCTCCGAAATTCGTATTGAAACATCAACAAATCCCTGAGGCTTATTGGAATTTTGTTTCCATAGTTGAAAGCTTCCAACTTCTTCAACAGTTTTATATCCGTCCGAGCTTTTTACAAATTTATGTAAAAACTCTTTTAAAACGACTGTTGCTGTCCCCTGTAACCTCTCCCTGAGAAAAATAGTGTCCCTGCTGTAAACCTCAACTTGGATGCCCAAATTTTCGATATTTGATTTTGAATCATCAAGTTTGGCCGAAAATTTTGTTTTCCACACAGGATTCGTGTTTCCACAAGCATCAACTCCGGTGCAGTATTTCGTCTTTGAATCTATCCATCCGACAGCATACCACTGGAGCTTGAAGAGAGACGAGGTTCGTCGAAGACCACGAGCTGAGATCAAGCAAATTTCTATCCAGATTTTACCCATTTTAAAGAAATCTACTGTTTATTGAAATTAAGAAGAGTTGTTTGGAGAATACTTTCCCCCCTTTTCAAGGACTGCCTCTGGAAGAAAGTGGAGATGTTTTGCATCAACATGAAGGATAAGATACCATTCTTTATAAAGAAGTTAGTATTAATTTTTGCTCCTTCCTCAAAAAAGTTGAGTAATGAGTACTTTACAGATAAGTCCACAAAAGTCCCCACAAATGCAGGGTTATGATCTTAAAAATGTTAGGATGATATAATATTAAAAGATCTCATAACCAAAAATACGGTACAACTAAAGGCCTGACAAATATTTACAAGAGTACAAAGGGAAATTGTGGTGGATTCTAAAGAGATACAATGCCTAGTAGAACCCAAAAGTCACCAAATATACTTCATATAGTCCCTCTTATTTTCAAATACTAAATACAGTTACGAATATGTCAGGAGACCTCCTTACAGAAGTTTCAATTTGCATCATTTCTCAGCATCATAACTTTGGTACCAATTCTAAACCCAAGTTTTAAATGGATTCTTGTCTGGTGGAACTAGTAGCTGTTTTCGACCAACTTGGTGGACTATTTGGTTCTCTACACCGGGAGATGAAGATCGGGTATACATCATTGTTGTAGATTCCAAAATATCATTCCCAAATCCACAAGCTTCAAAGAACAACCTGTGCAAACACAAGAAAAAAAATAGTCAGCCAAAAATTGCATCAACTAGATTTAAGCTAACATCAGCCAATTTATCAGACAGTTTCAATAATCTTGCTATTAAGCTAACATAAGCCAATTTATCAGACAGTTTCAATAATCTTGCTAAGTGTAAAAATTAAGCTTTCAAGCCACAGAAAAACCTTGCTCAGTGCCAACACATGGTGAACTCAGGCTCGCAAGTGAAATTTGTTTACATAAGGCCTAATTCTTTTTCTGCAAAAACAGCAATCTGGCTAACAAAGATTCAAAAGGTTTATTCTATTTCTTTCCACACTTAATTTTCAGGAGTTTTAAGCAAGATTGTGATAACAGAAAAACTCGTTATGGACGTTAGATCTTATGAAAAGCCTCAGATGAATCAGCCTATAAAAAAAAAGAATTTTAAAATTATGAAGTGCAGATTTATGGTTATCTTAGATGACTTAGTTGAGTTGATGAAAACCTCATGATATGTGTGTGAAGACTGAAGAGTGAAGATCTTATCACGGTCGTATAATGGTTGACAAAACCACCATGTCATATAAGGTTTAAGGTTATACTGAAAATGAACAAGTAGTAGCAATACAAGCACTTGAAGAAATTCACCTCTCCTCTTCTGAGCAAAGGGCAGATATGTCGTAGATGCCTCTACTAGTTAAAACCCTGCAGATATGTTAAAAATAGACAATCAGTAGACGAAACGAGGAAAAACAACAAGTATGTTTAAATAATTTAACCGTGTTACTATGTAACGGAAACTGTAATGATGAGACAACAATAAAATTTGAAACTGCAGAATTCAATTAATGGACAAGTGAACGCCGACCAACCTTAAAATTCTTTGTAAGATCATCTGGCCAATTCCCATTCCTTGTAATGTAGGAAGAACCTGGAAATCGCTGAAACACAAAATATGAGTAAATGAAGGATGGATACATCTGCATTGTCTTGAAACTATAGAAACCAATGCCACTACCTCATAACAAAAAGACCACCTCTACAAATTCAATAGAGTTTTCTTTGTGCCTGTGTGGACATATGCACAAGCTAGCATACATTTATAGAATTTTCTGCTAATGTAGGAAAAACACAAAAAGAAAATCAAACTGCAGTCCCGGGTTACGGACAGCTTGTCGTTACAGCCGTTGATCAAGAAAGAGCAACATGCTACTTAGCACACAATAGAAAAGACCTAGAATTAATCACATAATTTTTTCCGAGAAAGGTCGTCTTCTAAAATTAGTACAAATTGCAAAAAGCGTCTTTCTACATTATAATTGGTTCTTTCTTAGCATCTGGTTTCACCTAAGGATCTAAAGATAATGGGGAAGATCAAGAGCAGCTAGTGACAATTCAGTTCAGATCCGAGTTAATGAATGGTTTTTCTCTCAAACACAAGCAGAACTATGCTGCAAATTTTTCTTTTGCAAATAATGTTGAGCTAACCCTTGTCAAGCTCGGAGTCGCCTAGAACTGACTCATTTGAACTATGGTGTTAGGAATTCACCTCTTTCATGTGATTCTAGTAGTAGATGAAATTTTCTCATGACTGAGCCTATGCCAATTTTGAGCAATCATCGTCCTCTTGGATACAATCATAAAACCAGCTGACAATTTCTAAAGCCTGATGCTTACAATTCTTATTAGTTTTACCACTGTTCCCAAATCCCATTCCACAACATGTATACAGAATGCATAAGATGCATTTATTTCGAATTAAATTACAAGTACTAGGTTTTTATTCACCAAGCCGATTTAAACTTTATATGCATAATATAACTGCACTGAACTTTTTAAATACTATCTAGTTATCGTGGCTATAGCCCTTCCCTCAAAATTCCTTAAGAGGCATATCCACGGATATATAGTCTACTGTGACCAAAGTTATCAACAAATAATGGACCGGAAGGTATTCTCATATGGCACTCGGAAAATTCTACAACTGAGAGGGTGCAAATCAGTTAAACAAAAAAACAGGTATAAGCTTAGGAGGTGGTGAGGCTTGAGTCAACCTAAGACAATCTGACATTAATGTAAAAATGCTGCATAATGGCCAGAAGATGGTTATTATTCATTAACTGGAAGAGTCTGGGAATCATTTAAGCCTAGAAATATAACTGTATTTATATTTTGGACATTGACGATCATGGCAAGCCGATTGATCATTCCAGATTCTTGGAGCATCTAACCCAAAGCAGACAAAACTCTTTTATTTTAAATTCACAATTTCCGCCGATTTAAGCCCGTCTTCTTTCAATTTTTGATGCATAAGTTGAAAAAACTAAAGCATTCCTAGAAGGTCCTACATTTTCCACTTCTGATGGTCTACATTCGCGTTTTTCGTAAATCGACTAAGAAAATAGCCGAAATTCGAGATGTTACTTATTCTGCTGACTCGATGAAGTTGATCTCGAGCATGGATCACATAGTTATCAAAAACAAAGTCCATCTCTTCCCGTGTTTGGTCTCAATTGTGAATAAGAGACGGTTAAATATCGGGTTTTCTCGTTAAGTGTTCTCGAGTGAAATAAAAGTGAAAATACCATTACTCACACCGTATCATGGACATTTAATATTTAAAAAATTAAATGGGATGAGCTGAAACGCTAATTTCTAAAGATTTTAATCAAAATTCAATAAAATATATATTTTCTCATCATAGTTTTATTAAAATGGAGGGCTGCTGTCCCAGATTGGCTCCACCAGTGCCGGTTCTAGAGTTTTTGGGGCTATAGGCCAAAAAAATATGGGGCTTTTTTCTCTTCGTTTTTAGTTATTTTCCCCCCCACAAATTAAGGATCAAATCTGTTATTTTTTTAAAAATCAGGCTTTTCTAATAGCTGTAATATATGGGACCAGAAATTATTTTACTTGAAACTATGAGGTTTCTGAGTGAAAATTAATGTGAGTAAACCAAAAAACCCAATAGGCAGGATTCGAACCTATATGATGTCAAGTACGGTACTTATAACACAAAACAACTCGGACAAGTAAAGTTTTATTGAAATAAAATGGACTGTAATATATATATATAATATAATATTATTTTTGTTATAAAATTAGGGGCTTCGTAACTTTTTTGGAGGCTCTAGGCCCGTGCCTCCTGGGCCTAGCCAAAAACCGGCCATGAGCTCCACCTAGTTCCTCCCTTAAAAACATCACTAGTCACATCTTACATTTAATATTACCTATGGCGATTAGAAAACATTAGGTCATGATAAAACAAGAAAATAACCGTGTATAAAAATAAGTGAAAGAATCATTACTAACATGGTATCACGTATATTTAATGTTAGAGTGATAATTGTATCAGATCGATCGTATTAATCAAGCATATGATTTAAAAATAAGTCCCACCCCTTCCTATGTTCCTATCATAAGTCAGTGTTTTTGGTGGGAATGGATAACTCTAATACTAGTATTTTATTTAATGGAGTATTACGTATCATGATTAGAAAAGATATTAAAACAGAAAAATAACTGTTTACAGTTTGACAGACCATGACATCATGGATGGAAGCAGTGAGTGCATGATCCGAAACTGCCCTCCCGAACCCCACCAGCTCCCCGTTCGATGCTGATGTCACCCTCCACCTCCCGAACCAATCATCATTCCCATGAAAAGAAGAATTAGCATGATAATACGACACCAGCAAAGGGTGTGCGAAGACAGACACTACAACATCGCTGTGCGAGAGTGCCAGCCGCAGCTTGTCGAGGTCCACGAGACGGTCATTGTTAGAGAGGGGAAAGCGGTGTACTGAGTGGGAGCAGAGAGAGAAGAGGGTCTGGAGGTGGGTTGTGATGACGTGGCTCGGGTTCGCAGATATTAGTATAGGCGGAGTTGATCGCCGTAGCTTGGCGGTGACCGGTGGCAGGTAAACACCGCCTGCAACCGCCATTTTTATATACTCTATATATATATATATATTATCTATTTATATCTATGTCTAAATTATCTATATGACTAATATGTCTTTTGCCAGGTCAGCAGACAACATAATCCATTTATCCAGTTGTGTCTGAATGAAGAGCACTTATTAGGAAAATTACCAAAGTTATCAACAAACAATGGACAAGAAGCTATTCTCATATGGCACTCAGAAAATTCTATTATTTAGAGGCTGCAAATCAGACAAACAACTTATGAGGGATGCTATAGCAATTCTCCTAATTCACCTCAAACTTAGAATAGTAATAGTCATCTTTTTATTAACACCTGTAATATCAGTAAAAATAAAATAAAATGTTACTACTACCGGTGAGAAAGGAAGGAAATCACCGTTTCATTCTCTACGTTAATTACTATCTTAATATTTTTAGTTATTCATTTATATATATCGTTTATTTGTATTTATATTTAAAAACTTTGTGATAATTTTGACATTAACGTTTGAATAAAAAAAATTATAAGATAGTATTACAAGTCACGGCACGTACTAAAAACTCAACCTATTAAAAACTCAAATAAAAATATACTATAAACATAGTTGGACTTACCATAAATTTAAATATTAATTAAAAATAAGAAAAATTGTTAAATCTAAAAATATAACCAAGTAAAAACCCAAATAAAAATATACTAAAACTCTAGTTAAGCCTATCATAAATTTAAATATTAATTAAAAAAAATTATATTAAATCTACTATTCTAACAATAAAAGTCATTGATGAAATGGATATCATATGTAATATAAATTGATTTTTTTGATAGTAAAAACGTGTGACAAAAATATTTTCCAAAAAAAAAACAGGTATAAGCTTAGGAGGCGGTGAGGCTTGAGTCAACCTAAGACAATTTGACATTAATGTTAAAACGCTGCATATATAATGACCAGAAGATGGTTATTATTCATTAATTGGAAGAGTCTGGGAATTATTTAAGCCTAGAAATATAACTGTATTTATATTTTGGACATTGACGATCATGCATGGCAAGCCGATTAATCATTCCAGATTCTTGGAGCATCTAACCCAAAACAGACAGAACTCTTTTATTTTAAATTCATAATTTCCACCGATTTAAGCTCGTCTTCTTTCAATTTTTGATGCATAAGTTGAAAAAACTAAAGCATTCCTAGAAGGTCCTACATTTTCTACTTCTGGTGGTCTACATTCGCGTTTTTGATAAATCGACAAAGAGAATAGCCGAAATTCGAGATGTTACTTATTCTGCTGACTCGATGAAGTTGTTTTCGAGCATGGATCACATAGTTATCAAAAACAAAGCCCATCTCTTCCCGTGTTTGGTCTCAATTGTGAATAAGAGACGGTTAAATATCGGGTTTTCTCGTTAAGTGTTCTCGAGTGAAATATAAGTGAAAATGCCATTATTCACACCGTATGACGGACGTTTAATATTTAAAAAATTAAATGGGATGAGCTGAAACGCTAATTTCTAAAGATTTTAATCAAAATACAATAAAAAAATATATTTTCTCATCATATTTTTATTAAAACGAAGAGTACTTATTTAGTGTGGTGACCGTAGTTTCATCAACGGTACTTTTTAGTCCAGTTGTTTATGAATAATACTTTTTGATCCAATGTAATTGTCTTATAGCAACCGTGTCAAGTGCATCCAAAATTTCCCTAAATATAATTAAAGTGCAATTCATTTTTTAACATGTTTTAGGGATTAATTAGGCTTATATAATTTGTTTATGTCAGATTCTGTTGAACGATGTTCTTCTAATCGATTATTTTAATGATAACAAAATTTGTAAAACATGATAAAAGCTCGTTTTGCGTACTAATCTTTTATTTAGCTTGTTAAAGGTTCGAAATGATAGATTACGTAAATACGAAGCCAACGGTTCAAGCGGAACCTCAATCGGACTTAAAACGAATAAGTTACAAGCTTTCGAACTTTGTCGAGAAAACCGAAAATTTGCTAAAGGCATAAACGACCGATCGTTTCAGAACTAATTTCTTCCAGTGAGTACAGATTAAAAACGACCGATCGCTAGGCTAAAACGACCGATCGTTTTAGGTAGAAATTCTTCCAGTGAGTACAGATGAAAAACGACCGATCGTTTTTCAGAAACGACCGATCGTTTCTGTAGAATTTCAAATTACAACTTTTTAGCTTATCCTGAAAATTGGGCGAACTGCTGCAAATAAGTGGCTAATCTACTCAACAACTGCCAACGGTCATGCATTAATTGATGGACCATTTTGGCTCTACAAATAGCCCCAAATCCTTTTGTTGGCCCGGGTGCGGCTAAACCTTAGAAGGGTGGGTGAATAAGGTTTCTAGGCGTTTTTGGTCTAATTAAACTTAAGCGCAATTAATAACCCAACTATCGCAAATTTAAGCTTATGCGTTTAACAAAAGATAAAGAATTGCTAGAATTACTAAACGTAAGCAATAAACTAAGCAATAATATATTTGCGGAAAGTAAAAGCAAGGAAAGAAAATGACACCGTGATTTTATAGAGGTTCGGCAAACGGCCTACGTCCTCTCCTCGGTACTACCGAGTATTTCACTAAAAATCTCCTTGCGGATTATTACAAATCTTATCGAGCTAATCAACCGATTGAGCTCCCCCTCACTTTATGAGTATCCCGAAATGAAAAGACCTAGAGCTTTTAAGCTTCAATTGCTTACAAAGCCTCTACCCGATCACTCGCTCACAAATGAGTTTATATTTTACTCTTTACAAAATCGTTACAATCAATGTAACTACACTCACTATTTTAATTGCTTCTAAATAAGCTAATTGGTGAGTTTTTGATGATGATTAAGCTTGAATCGAATTCTCCTTGATTTCCCTCTTTCTTGAATATATTCACCAAAATGGTGATTTTAGTGTTTTTATTTAGAGATTGAAGGATAATGGATTGGTGTATTTCTGGGTGGTTTGGGAGAGAGATTGGGTGGTTTATATAATCACCAAAGTCTGTTTTTCTGTATATGACCGTTGGCAGTGGTTGAGGCTTTTATTCAGAGGTTTTAAGTAACTTTCCAGAATAAGCTGAAAAGCTGTTTTCGAAATCTGCAGAAAACGATCGGTCGTTTTCTACAGTCGATCGGTCGTTATTCAGAAAACGATCGGTCGTTTCTGAGTTTCGATCGATCGTTTAAAAAACGAGCTCACTGGAAGAATTTGGACAAAAAACGATCGGTCGTTTTTGTCCAGTCGATCGGTCGTTTTTTCAGTATTCCCGGTTTTCTCGTTAATCTTCAAAAGCCCGTAACTTCTTCGTTTTAGCTCCGATTCTGGTTCCGCTTGAACCTGTGGCTTCGTTTTTATGTGCTCTATCTTTCTGGCGTGCTAAAATTTACAAATTCTCTTTTTGGAAAAGACAAGCATTATATCATCGAAAAGTAAAATCATTAAAAACATAATCAACGTTATAATCAAAATTAATTATTGAACTCTAAGTTCAACACCTTTGTTGAAGAGTACCTAAAAATTCACACACTTCAAGCTTTCAAATTCAAAGATCATACAAGCTTATACTACTTAATTTTCTCACTTGTATTCATAAAATATTCTCGAGTGTATCATTATTGTAATCTTATAAACATCGAGATATTATTTGTTAGTGAGTGATCCATTCAAATTCAATCTTGTAAAGAGTATTTTATAAACTCATTTGTGAGCGAGTGATCGGGTAGAGGCTTTATAAGCAAGTGTAGCTTAAAAGCTCTAGGTCTTTTCATTCGGGATACTCATAGAGTGAGGGGGAGCTTAATCAGTTGATTAAGCTCGTTAGGGTGTAATCTTGAAAGGAGATTCTAGTGAAACACTCGGTAGTGTGAATACTGAGGATAGGACGTAGGCGCGTTTTGCCGAACCTCTATAACTCTTGTGTTATTTTTTTTCCCTCAACTTTTACTTTTCGCACTTATTTATTGCTTATATTTATTATTTGCGTAGATTAAATTAGTAATAATTTGTTAACGAAATTGTTTAAGTTATAAAATCCACTAATTAGCTTAGTTAATAACCCATAGTTTTTATTCCGCGAAAAACGTACCAAAACCTTATTCACCCCCCCTCTAAGGTTTAGACACCTACGGACCAACAGATTCCATATTAATTTTCCTATTATTTTTACTCCCTCCGTCCCAATTTATAAATAATAAAAGGGATACGTGTAATTTTGCAATACAAATTTTGTGTTATTTAAATATCGGAATTGTAAATTTCAAAAGTTAGTCACATATATAGTTAACATGCTAAATTATATGTATAACTTTTGAAATTTACAATTCCGACATTTAAAGTGCAACAATTTTACGTTGCAAAATTGCATGTATTTCCATTGTTTCTTATAATTTGGCACAAATGAAGTATTATATTATCGATTGTTAATTTAGTCTACATTCATATATATCACAACTTACATGTGAGTCTCATTAGCGTTATCTAAGATGAAAGTAACAATATTCTAATTAGAGGGAACGATATTGATTCCTTAGATAAATATAGGGTGCATTTTGAATAATTTTAGATTTAAGGAATGGTGAGGTAAACAATGCAAAATCTTTTCTTTGTATAAAACCCAATAAACTAAGGGAATGGAAAGTTTGAGACATGTGATGCATATGCTCTTACTATCCAATTTTTGAAGAAAGATAATATTGGAACTGAATTTACGTTATGAAAATGGGAGAATACGGTAGGAGAACACCATTTTAGTCTTCTTACATTCACTAGTTATCGGAAACAATAAAATTAAGAATTAATACATATGCCACATTCATTGCGAGAGTTGTAATAAGAGTTTATGAGTTAGTGGTATAAGTGAGAGTTCTCATATAACTTGTGTAACTACTTAAATGAGATTTGAGGCTTAATCATTGGATTTATATACAAGAGTTACTCCGTGATGAATCTAGAGTTTTGAGTAAGTGAGACAAATCGTATGTATATTTTTTTTTATCAAAGTGCAACGTTGTTTATAAATATATATGTGATGTATTATTTTTCAAATTTTATATCAAAACGCAAGAGTAAAACCACCAAAACAGCACAAAAGTGTATGAGTTTATAAGATTTTATGTATATATATATATATACTTGTGTATTAATTTTTCAAAGAAATTAAATTATTTAACTTTGAGAAAAGTCATTAACCAACTAGATATATTAGGCAAATCATGTGTTAATAATGATGTACGTAGTTGTAATAAATAATATCTTCATGTAGCAACTTTTATTTTTTAAGACAAAATAATCAATGCTCATTATTTTATATTAAAAGCACATTCTGTTCGAAATCTTTTAAGAGAAAAAACTAAAATAAAAATAATTTTTTTAAAAATATTGAAATGAAGCCCAACAAGTTAAAAGTAACAAGTAGTACTTTTCGGTTTTTAATTAGAAAAATGTATAAATAATAACATTGAAGAGAAACTTATGATAACAAAAAAGAAATTAATTGAGTGTGACAAAAAAATTGAACTTAAAACCTCTTGGTAAGTAAGGATAAACTTTTTCTTTAAATATTATATTGCTTATCTCATCCATATTTAGGTTGAGCTAATTTGGGTTACAAAAGAAACCAATTATTTATTTTTTTATGTTATGAAATGATATACAGATGAATTAATCAAGATAAGACATATTTTCGGATGTAAACTTAAGAATACAGGTTGAATATATCTATATAATTAAATAGATGTATATATTGCGAGTTTCTTTTTATAATAGATTATTCTTATTAAAGTTAATTAATAATTGGTCTATAAAAACAAATCTATTCAATGATTGGTCAATGTATAAAATTTAATTAAATATTAATCAATTATTTCTAAAACTAATTAGGATTGGTCAGCTACCTAGTTACCCAATAAAAATTAAATGGTTGAAATAGAGAAAACTCAAAAAAAAAAGAAAAAAAAAAAGCAGATTTAAAAAAAAAAAAAAACCGAAAATACGAAAAAAAAACTTTAAAAAAGTCGGGAACCCGAAAAAAAGGGTAAAAAAAAACCAAGAAAAATCCAAAAAACCAAAATCACAAAAATAATGAAAAATTACTCAGACTATTTTTAAAGTGACTTAAAATGACTTACACTGTTTTTAAAATTACTCAGACTGTTTTTAAAATGACTTAAAACGACTCAGACTATTTTTAAAACTACTCAGATTGTTTTTAAAATGAGTTAAAACGATTCAGATTGTTTTTTTAAAATCACTTAAAACGGTTCAGAATTTTTTAAAAATCACTTAAAACGATTAAGAATGTTTTAAAAATTACTTAAATGACTCAGACTGTTTTAAAAATGACTTAAAATAACTCGGATTGTTTTTAAAATGAATTAAGACGATACATACTATTTTTTTTTGTGTTTTTTTTTTATAGATTTTTTGGGATATTTAAAATTTATTCTTGTTTTTTGGGCTTTTGCCTTTTTTATGTTTTTTTTTTTGTTTTTTTTTCCAGATTTTTTTGATTTTTTGATTTTTCTGGGATTGTTCCATATTTTTTTTCCTATTTTTTAGAATTTTATTGGTTAGTTAGGAAAAATTTATCAATCATTAATTAGTTTCAGTTCTATGAAACAATTTTTAATTAAGTTGGAGATAAAATATCAATCCAAAATTTATCCTATAGTCAATGGCTTCCGAATATATTTATGGAATGAATCTTGAAATTCTTTAATTTAATATTGGCATTAAAAACTCAAGATAAAACTTTGCATATATATTTCAGGGATCCATATTTCAGGGAGTAGTTAATAATATAACATTGCATTAATTTACGACATAAATGATTGATACCTCAAAAATACTCATATTCTACACATGGTCAAATTAAATGCACAAATGCACGCATCAACGAAGACCTCTATAAATAAGATCTATTTTACTACCCACAGATCAGTAGGCATACAAAGATATATACTTTGAAAGAGGAAAGATAAATCATCGTTTTGGCTTTTCGCCTAATATCACACAAAGATGGGTCGATCCAATAGTAATAATAAAGCCTTTGCAATAGTGGCTCTCATGAGCATGCTGGCAATTTGTATTGTTTCCGGGACTCATGCTTCTGTACAGATAAATGATGAAACAGGACACATGCTTCGTGTGAAACCCAGATCATTGTTCGATGATCCGCATCTCGAATGTTATTCCAAATGCTTAGCGGATTCTTATTGCAACAAGTTGAGAGCAGGTAAAATGAAAATTCATCCAAATGCATGCTTCAAATAGAGTTTCATTTCTAATGTAATTCAATATCTTTTGGAAATCATTGAATACAACTATGTGAATGAAAGTTATATGGAAACAATTAGTTTGCATATTCCTTCTAGTCAATTGATGCAACGTAATTCAAAATCATTAATATTCTAAAAATAACTACTAGAGAAGACTGCAGTCTGCTCCATTGTACAAACACAATCATAGATTTAATGTCTTTTTTATTTCTATTGCACCACTTAGTGTCATTTTTGTTGCAGGTTCACCTGAATTCACAGCATGCGTGATGAATTGTTCAAATTTATGCAAATAAGAGCAGTTGGAACTTGAATTCTAAGAGCTGAAGACATAGTGTTTCTTTTTTGTTGGAAACCTTCAAAAAATAATAAGACCAGTTGGAACTTGAATTGCTTTTGTTTTGCTTCGGTTTTTATTTTTAATATTTTCTATATATATATAGTCTTCATACAATCATACGTCTTAAGTAATAAGTATCAAAATTCAGCAACTCTTAAAATAAAAAAATTATTTTTCCTGACAAGTGCAAACTTTTATCTTTTGCTCCCTCCCTCCCAAAATAGGGTTATATTTTGGTTATTACCAATATTAATAAAAATAAATAAAATAACCAGTCAATAATTAGTTAACCTTTGAGATATTTATTTTTCAAAATATTTTTTTTTCTATTTTGTATTCTATCTCCCGTCCATTAATTTCCTTTAGGCTCTGTTTTTTTCGATGTAAAATGGCTGAAAATTTAGATTATCTAGATATGCCTTTTGGAGGAGTTTTGAGGTGAGGGCAATAACTAATAATTTAGGTATATATATATATATGTTATGCATATAAAGTTTAAATCGGCTCAGTGAAAGAAAACCTAGTAATCGGCTCAGTGAATGAAAACCTAGTTCGAAATAAATGCATCTTATGCATTCTGCTTGCATCGCACAGAATGGGATTTGGGAACAATGGCAATTTTTTTAAAAATATACCCCAAGTACTTATAAAGAATTTTGATTTTGTACCCCAAACTTTTGCTTTTTATAATTAATACACCCAACTTTTTTAATCCATATGCAGGGGTAGTTTAGTCACTTTACATGCATAAAAAAAATTGTCATTTTATTAGGGTGAAAAACATAAAGTTTTTTGTCTGTATCAACATTTGCTAGTATATATTAATATGACTAGATTTAAACTATAAATTATATAAATTATTTCTTTGGTATTTTAAAATATAATAGAAATTATATTTTAAAATATAATATACGATTTACATTTGAGGGTGCTTTCTTAAACTAGCTCTACTTTATACTCAATTGAAAATAAATATAAGTTGAGGGAGTTGATTCAAAAAAATAATAACTGGGGATACAAAATCGATAATGGGTAATAGTTAGGGGTACAAAATTAAAAATATGTAATAGTTAAGGGTTACTGACTGACATACTGTGACCATAGTTATCAACAAATAATGGACAGGAAGGTATTCTCATATGTCATTCAGAAAATTCTATAACTTAGAGAGGGTGCTAATCAATCACACAAAAAAACAGATTTAACAATAGGAGGTTCCGAGGTGGTAAGGCTAGAGTCAACCTAGGATGATCGGACATTATAATGTAAAAACTCCGCGTAATGGCCAGAGGATGATGATTATTTTGGACATTGATGATCGTGGCAATCCGATTAACCATTCCAGATTCTTGGAGCATCTAACCCAAAACACTCAATCTTGGCTGCATTTAAAAGTATGTCTAAAATTAAATGAATTGTACACACTAGTCGATCTGGCCGGGAATGGATATATAGTGTACTTATAGATGTAATATGTATGATTACCTTTATGCCTACACAAGTCTTTTCAGATGTAATCGAGCCAACGTTAGGTATTTTTCTATGATCGTTTTCCAAATGAGGAACTACGTCTTTACAAAAAGGACTCATTTCTTCTTGCACTTCAGTAGGAAATCTACACAATATGCGGGTCTCTTTATTCATCGTCAGAAACTTACTGCAACATTTTTATGCAAAAAAGTGTTTATCGTTACCATCCTTACACTCTATACTGCTTCGCCTAACAATAATTTCCAAAATAGCATAGGCCACAATACCAAATGTAATTAAGAGATAAGTGACATTTATTTTATCAAGTTGCCGTGGCCACAATACCAGTTTTGTTGTCACGCATAACTGAATCACTTCAAAAGCCATTTTTTTCAAGAAGCAACCAATTGTCCACCTCTATAGTGTCATCCCTGCAAAACAGAGAAGGAAATTAAAGTTTTAATATCAACACTGATATATCTATCGAAGATGGCTTTAAATTATAATTTTATAGTATTTGTTCTATTGGTTATTATTCCACATCACATATAAATGTAAAATAGTATTCCTCGGAAACTATAATAATTATTGAATTAATGCCCAATAGGTACCATTTTTAAAATTATATTCCTCCTAGTTACCTTCATAATTTCACATTCCCTATAGGTATCACTTTTTAATTATTTAATTTATTTACCAAAACGCCATACACATATTTCATAAAAAAATGGAAAAAAAACACATAAAATTATATAAAATGCAAAAAATCTCAAAATAAATGAAAAAAAATCACAAAAAATTGTAAAAATTAAAAAAAAATAAATGTATTTTTATAAAATAAATCACAAAAATCACAAAAAATGAAAAAAAATCACAAAGAAAATAAAAAATTCACAAAAAAATTATAAAAAATGAAAAAATCACAAAATATTATAAATAAATAAAAATAAAATAAAAAATCACAAAAATCACAAAAATCACAAAAATCACAAAAAATGAAAAAATAAATAAAAAAATCACAAAAAATCACAAAATTTTAAAAAAATTACAAAAAAATAAAAAAATTTATAAAAAATGAAAACAATCACAAAAAATCACAAAAAATGAAAAAAAAAAAAAAAAAATCACAAAAAATTATAAAAAAAAAAAAAAAAAAAAATTTATAAAAAATGAAAAAAATCACAAGAAATTATAAAAAAAAAATGAAAAAAATCACAATTATAAAAAAAATCACAAAAAAAATCACTTTTATTGAACTTTATGCACTTTCGACTGTACTAGATGCACTTTTAGGTGAACTATATGCATTTTCAGCTGAAGCAGATGCACTTTTAGTTGAACCAGATGCAGATTTTACAGAACGATATGCACTTTTATTAAACTAGATGCACTTTTGTCTGAACCATATGCACTTTCAGCTGAACCAGATACACTTTTAGCTGAACCATATGCACTTTCAGCTGAACCATATGCACTTTTAGATGAACCAGATGCAGGTTTTACAGAACGATATGCACTTTTATTGAACTAGATGCACTTTTGTCTGAACCATATGCACTTTTAGCTGAACCAGATACACTTTTAGCTAAACCATATGCACTTTCAGTTGTACCAGATGCACTTTTAGTTGAATCAGATGCATTTTTAACAGAACTATATACACTTTCGACTGTACTATATTCATTTTCGACTACACTATATGCACTTTTGACTTAACTATATATACTTTCCACTAAATTAGATGCACTTTAAACTGAACCAGATGTACTTTCAGCTGAACCAGATGCACTTTTAGTTGAACTATATGCATTCACTTTTATTGAACTATATTTACTTTCGACTGAATTGTATGCACTTTCAACGGAACTAGATGTACTTTCAGCTGAATTGAATGCAATTTCAACTCAATTTTATGCATTTTTGACTAACTATATACACTTTCGACTAAACTATATGCATTTTTATTGAACTATATACGCTTTTGACTGAATTATATGTATTTTTGACTGAACTAGATGCACTTTCAGCTCATTTAGATTAAAAAAAGGCACATTTATCATGAAAAAACCATTTTTTTGTATAAAAAAAAATCACTTTTCGGTATAAAAAGTGTTATATTGACAAAAAAAAATTATATATTTTTTGTAATTTTTTAAAAAGTTTATGATTTTTTAATTTTTTTATATTTCTTTTTTTTTGTGATTTTTGTGATTTTTTATAATTTTTTGTGATTTTTGTTATTTTTTTTATAATGTTATGTGATTTTTTGTGAATTTTGTGATTTTTTGTGATTTTTTCTTATTTTTTGTGATTTGTTGTAAGTTTTTGTAATTTATTTTTTGTGATTTTTTGTAATTTTTTGTGATTTTTTGTAATTTTTTATGATTTTTTATAATTTTTTAATTTTTTTGGTAATTTTTATAATTTTTTTGTGATTTTTGTATTTTTTTAATAATTTTTTGTGATTTTTGGTGATTTTTTATAATTTTTGGTGATTTTTTATAATTTTTTTTATCATTTTTTTGATTTTTTATGATTTTTTGTGATTTTTTATGATTTTTATAATTTTTTATGATTTTTTGTGATTTTTTTCATTTTTAAAAAAAATCAATTACTAATAAAACTCATATAGTATAAAAAGTGGTACCTATGAGGAATGTGAAATTATCAAGGTACCTAGGAGGAATATAATTTGCTATGAGATACTTATAGGGAATTACCCCATAATTATTTATGTATTAATATTTTGATCACAAAAGATAAATGAGAAAGAATAAAATAAATAAATAGTCCGGGTTGTTTAAGAGGAGAGTTTTGGTTTTTGAGTTTTGTAAGTATGCTTTGTTTGGTTGGAATAAAAGATCGATATGTTTAATTTAATTTATAAAATCTTTATTGTGTAATTGTTTGTTTGTGGTAAGCGTTTCCGCATAACAATTTGTATCAGATCCATTACTACAAATTTAAATTTTGAAACCGAAAAGTTTGACGGATAATTTTTTTTCGATATGTCGGAGTGTGAAAATGATAGATGTGCTTAATTATTAGATTTGAATGTTAGCTTCTTGTAAAATCCAAAAAGAAAAAATGAAATACAATGAATGAAAAAAACTAAACTGTCAAGCATGTGGTGTGATTAGAGACAAATTAAATCAGATATTCATTGATGTAAGAAAAACCAATGCGTGAAATCCATGAAGCACAATTTAGAACAAAGTACACGACGACAACTTTAAAAATGGCTTTATTAGAAAAAAGTTATTTCCCTTTAAATATGAGTTTGAAATCTTTATGGATAAACAATTCAAAAAGTATAATCAAATACTTCCGGATTGGTTGAATTTAGATGTTAAACATGATGATGAAGATTAATGCATTATAGTTAATAAATTCTTTTCTTGAGTCAGACTATCTTACCACTACATTATTTGATGATAAATAAAAGATAAAACTTGAAAATGTGTCGAATGTTTTAAATAATAATTTTTTTGTAAACAAAGATGTTAACCTGAAAATAATTATTCACCATGATGAAGCATTGATAGTTAATGTAAATAGAAATTAGTCATCTTTGGAAAATTTAACCATGACAAGTACTTTAGAAGAAGTATAGCGAGTGATAGATGATGTTCATAGCCCGAAACAAAAACGATTGAATAAACCATCTGTAAACTATGTCGATGACGGAAAATCGGATTTGAAATTGTGTTGTTTGGCTCAATAAAATTGGGTGATTGCTCGAATTGAATTCTTGAATTTGTACATTTGGTTCAAATATGTTATGAAAATAAATATGTTTTATGAAATTAAAGAATGGAGAGTGAAAAATGATTAAACTTGGGCAAAAAATACATTTAGTGTACTGTATTAGCCGTTTTTAACAATTTAGGTACCATACTGTCAAAATTAGCAATTGACGTACCGAACTATCATAATGTTCACAATTCAGGTACCACCGTTAAATTAGTTGGATGTAACTTAGTTTCAATTTTCATTTTGATCATATTCTTTGTAAGATATATAAATCTAACCCTTAATTTTTTGAAATGTCTCATTTTAGTATAAATTCAAAAATATATAATTATATCATATATATATATATATATAATACACAAACACACACATATATATGTTATATTAATGTATTTATAAAAATATATATAATATAATGCATGTATACATATTATTACAAATAATATAAATTCTAGATGATGTTTGTGTATAAAAAAAACTATAAATACTTAACAAATATATTATATTTACAAAAATTAACAATTTTCTTGCCGTATTTTCATGAAAGTATTCAAATAATGATGTGGTCTCAAATAATTTTTGCTCGAATGTGATAAATCTAAAACTTACTTTATTTTCGTTTTAGAGAAAGTGTAAAAAAAAAAAAAATTAGTTTTTTTATTTTAGAAAAAAAATCAAAGAAAATCAAGTCAAATAATATGTTTTTTAAACTGACATACTTATTATGTATGTATATGTATGTGTTTTAGTAAAAACATTGTAAATTGTAATGTTTCGAAAAGACATGATTAAATTTATACAAATTACAAAGAATATGACCAAAATGAAAAGTGAAACTAAATTTCATCTAACTAAATTAACGTCAGTACATGAATTGTGAATATTATAATAGTTCAGTATGTCAATTGTTAACTTTTATAGTCTGTTAATTAAATCGTTAAAAATAAGATATTACAATAAAGTAAAGGTATTTTTTGACTTTAGATCAACTATCAAGTTGGAAAATACTGATGTGGGTTTTACGGTAAAGGTACATATCAAAATATAAAAAGAATTGAATAGTAGTGGGAGGAGTAGACGATAAACGATACAAGGTTATTTTAGCAAGTGGAGTTATCAAAGTAACACGTGGATCGTGGATGGTTATGAAACAGGTTTAAAAGAGCGAGGTGTACTGTTTGGATACGAAAGCTTATGAAATTATGCGTCAAACTATTTGAATGTGAAGGGTAGAGTATATTCAAACGGGCTGTTTTGATGGTATTTTGCATTTAATTTTAGTCCATAATTTCTTTGGGAAGGGTGGAGTTTGTTCGGTGATAGTAATTTTGCGGGTTTTAAATTGAACTGACCCGATCCGAGTATAAAGTTATATTTTTACCCATTTGATCCGACCCATTTTACCCGTTTTTTAAAAATATTTTTTTTTCTATTTTAAAAAATAAATCTCATAAATATCAAAAATTTTAAGAAAATTTGTTAGGCAGAGTAAAAAATCATTTGATTTATAAATATAATATAGAATACTATAAAAGAGAGAGTTTAATGTATATGAGAGATAGAGTAGAGAGATGAAAGGGAGTATTAAATTGTATTTTTTAATTTGCACTTTTACGTTTTACCCATTTAAATTATAAAAGAGGGGGTTTAATTTATATGAGAGAGAGGGTGTTAAGTTGCAACTTTTAAGTTGTACTTTTACCTATTTAAAAGTATTTTCTCTATTATTATATGAGAGATAGTTTAATATATATGATAGAGATAAAAGTAGAGCGTTAACTTTCACTTTTTAATTTGCATTTTTTTAAGTTGTATTTTTACCCATTTAAACCCGATCCGAATATAATTACACTTTTACCCTATCGTAACGGGTCGGGTCGGGTCGGATTGAAAACCGCGAAATTGCCATTCCTATATAAAGTTTTTGGCTAGAATTGAAGCAAAAGTGGAGATTGGTTTAAATTGCAATTTTATAGTAGTCACTGGTTGCATGCTGTTTTCTTTTCTACATTCTCTCTTAATACACTAGTGTCATCCGATAAAGCTTGTGACTCTTCAGGGTTGACAATGGAGCACTCTGCAATTGAATGTTTATCATAATCAATTTTTCTTATGTAAAGAAAAATCATCACACTCTAAAACAAGAGTATAATATAAAATAAGAGAATTTTGTGTCATTTTTGTGTTCGCCAGACGCATATAGTCATATACACAACAAACATATCGACGTTACTAATTGGTTATAGTAACTTTCGCAAGCAAAACATAAAAAGGAACCAACTAGAAACTAAATGTTACCTCAAGAATCCATCCTATGTACTTGCATTGTTTACATGTTGATTGATGTCTACATCACTCAATATTAGCTGCATTTCAAAGTATTACATCTTCGTAGGAGGGAGCAATATTCGGTTCGGTTCGGTTCGTTTTTTGGTAAAAATACAAGTCAAACCAATTAAAAGCAATCGGTTTGGTTTGGACAAAATTATTGATTAAAATCGTACCAAACCAAACTAATAAAATTCGGTTTGCTTCGGCTTGGTTTGGTTGGTTTGTGACATAATGAATGAAAACATGTAACTTTGAAAATAAAACGTCTTTCACATACGATAACGATACAAAAATGAACATAAGTCATATTTTTATGTAAATTCTTTACAAATATCAAAATTTAAAACTCATTGCTCTGCATATTCGACTATCAAAGAATAATTTTCAAATTACTAATTATAATACTTATTTTTTCACATGTTCGTACTCATAATCTACATTATTTGTGTAAAGATTCTCTTGTGTAGATTGTGGTTGTACGTTTTGTCTCATTATTACAATTTTATATTACTAATATAGATTTAACTCAATATAATTTTCTATAATATTTTATAACTATATTTGTAAATTAAATTTAAGATATATAAAAATATTTATATATGTATATAAGTAATTGGTTCGGTTCGGCTTGCTTTGGCTTTGAAACCACCGAATCCACAAGTTGAACCAATATATTAAATTGGTTTTTGAATTTTTAAGTCAAACCAAACAATAGTTAATCGGTTTGGTTCGACCGGTTTGGTTGGTTTGGTTCGGTGTTTGCTCACCCCTAGATTTGGGAATGATAGTAATAATTTAGGGGGGTTCGCGGTTCGATTCGGTTTGGTTTTTGAGCAAATACGAACCGAACCAATTAAAAGTAATCGGTTCGGTTTGGTTTAGCGCAAAATAAAAATTGAAACCGAACCAAATCAATCATAATCGGTTTTCGTTCGGTTCGGTTTGATCGGTTCAATCGATTCGAAATTTGATTTTTTTTTTACAAAACTATAAATAACGGGGACGGATCCTCAGCACTATGCATGCATTATTGTGTTGGAAGTTCTTAAACATGGTTCACATTTTATTGTTTGATTAAAGTAGCATATGTATAGTCATCTATTTTAAGCGTTAAAATAAAATTATACAATCTTTTAGTTTAGTATCTAATATTAAAGAAAGAATTGAACTATGTAGTAAAGGTGATGCAGTAATGAATGGATAAAAAAATGTTAGAAAGATTTAGCTTTAATTCAAAACTAACTGCTTGATCATGTATAAATTATAATACACCCAACTTGTTAATTTTGAGGGATGGAGTAGGAACAAGTAAAAGACAAAGTGACAATAAATAGATGACATCAATTTGATAAAAAAATGAGTCAAAAAGAAAACATGAATTTTGTGGAAAAATAAAATAAAAAATAAAGAGGAGAAACATGAAAAATAGACGCATTCAATGCTAACATTTGTTAAAGGTATTCTTTTGTGAACATTTTGGTAATTATCAACAATGATCGCTAATTTAACACAAAGAATTTTGAGGATCCACGCACCTAAATAACATTAGGCTTGAAAAACTTATAAATATTATCGTAATTCAAACCCAACAACGAAAAGAAAAAAAAGTAACAACTAAATGAAAAATAGTTTGAAGTTTGAACATTATATAATTTTTGTCATGTGAAAGTAGCTAGTGAACATTATATTCCAATTTATGTTGTATTATTTATATATGTATAAGAATGGTCGGTTCGGTTCGGTTTTGAAACTACAAAAATCGCAAACCGAACCGATTACATCGGTTTCTTGATTTTCAAACCAAACTAAATCAAACCAAACCAATAACTTATCGGTTTGGTTCGGTTTTTAATCGATTCGGTTTGGTTCGATCGGTTTATGTTCAGTCATAGATAACCCCTAGATAGTATATTTTCTACTCTAATATAATATGATAGTATATTTTCTACTCTAATATAATATAAGATTACTTGAAAGGTATTTAAGTTACCTTTACGCCGACATAGGTGTTTTCAAATGTAATTTCTTCAATCTTCCCTCACTTTATTAGGGAATCTACACTATTTGCGGTCTCTTTATTCATCATCACAAAATCACTGCAACAATTTTAAACAAAAAAGTGTTTTTTGTTACCATCCTTGTCTTTTGTGCTACTTCCCCTAACAATATATTCGACAAAGACATTAACAAGTGTAGATGAATTAGTGATATTCATATCTACCGAGTTGCTCTCGCCAATATGTATCCGGTTTTGCTGTCTCGGATAACTGAATCACTCTGCAAGCCATTTTTTCCAGAAAAAACCAACCAATTGTCCGCTTGTATATATATAGTGTCACCCCTGCAAAATAAAAAGGAAATAACAATTTTAATGTCAGTATTAATATACAAATATAAAGAAAATATATATAAAATTTCCTTGGTGGGACAACTACGATTATTAGATAAATTATTAGGTTTTCTATGTTTTATTCTATGAATATAGTACAAAATACAAACCTACCAAGTTGGATAATGATCAACAACGATTTGTGTTTTAGCACACACCCAAATCAACTTTCTTTTGTACATCTCCGGAGTTGAACCCAATCCATCCACTGGAATCCCCGTAACCCTCGAATGGTTAAGCTCCGTATCCTGTCAAAAGTGAAAAAAGAATTGCATACGCTAAGGACTAAGCCCTTTTAGCACAAATTTACGCATCTGCAGTGACTTTATAAAATCTTAAGAGTATGATCAGAATTGTATTCGTTGTATATTCAGGTTTTATTTCTTTTTCTTCTCTTTTACATTTTTGTTTTAGCTTGTTCCGTTCATACTTTAATATCTATATAACGAGTAATTATTTTTAAAACTGCAATTTATTTGTTTGTCAAATACATATTTGAGGTATAGTTGTCTTATAATTACCATTTGAGAACAGAAAGTACCACAGTTAATCATCATGAAAGATACAGAAATTAATCTTCATGAAAGGAAAAATCAGTTTCATATAAGAAAATCACGTTTGCTCCTTTGGTTCTAATATAATTGCTTTTCAAAAGAAGAAAAAAATAACGTGGATGAAATTTGCTTTGGCTTTCTGCATTCAATTTTTGCAATTGCTCTATAGGCTAATATACACTCTGATTTTATTGACTAGATTATTATGACGGGTCTTGAATCGTTTAACTGCCCTAGCTCTTTATAACTAGTACAATTTCATAATGAGATATATATGTATTATGTACCTGCAAATGATTCACAAGGGTCTCAAGAGAGACAGTTCCATTTGCCCCAACTTCATATTATCTGATAGAGAAGTCTTGGCAAAACACAAGACCATTCTCCAGAAATTTCCCAGAAATACCAAGCTTTAGAATACTATCATCACTAAAACTTTTTCTTTTTCTTTTCTGAAATATAGAGCCAAAAACCAAGCTCAAGTTGGAGAGTAGGTTGATGAAAACCCATGGGGACACTTCATCAACGCCAAGTGAGTTCTCATCCATGTACGTGCGCGATGGTGCAGTGGCATTAATATATATGCCGCTTGTAAGATTTGCGAGTTTTGATGGTTTTAACCACCCTGTTAGTTTTTTCGGTGTCTTATGATCCGGTTCAAGTAGCATAGATGCCAAGGTAGATGACGCAGAAGTGGCACTCATGATACTAATTGTGTGTGAGAGTGAAAGAGTGGTAAATACTAAATATGACTTGGTGCTGCTTGGGGATTGTGTTTATAGTATTTTCTACCTGAATACACCAAACATATACATACAGAATAATAGCTGGACAAATTTGTATGTGTAATCATCCATTTCCAGATCCAAATTTAACATTTTATTTAGTGGGCATGGGTCGATTTTATGCGACTTTCTGTGAGTTGGAGGGCATTTTTGGGCTGTTGTGGCTAATTGTTTTATTTATTTATAATGAGCTCTTTAGCAGTGTTTTAAAAAACGCTAAGTTGAACAAAACGTTTTCATGAGATATACGCTAAATGCGTAGATTTGAAGCGTAAAGCGTAACCTTTTTATAGTAAAAAAATATACATGTTAGAAATATATAAAAATATACATGTTTAATATATTTTTTTTAAACATCATTTTGCGATTTTCTATATAACAAAAATTGAAATACTTCATGAATAGCAAAAAAAAAAAAAAACGAATTTAAGTCTTATAGTACTTAACATTTTCAAATGTTCGTTAAAATGAGCGATTAAGTACCACTAGCTCAGGTGGTAAAATTTGTTTGGAATTATGTTTTTTATAAAATTTCTAACCCAAAATCAGCATCGTTTTCGTAGTTTTTTGAAGAAAAAAAAATCCCGAAAAGCGTGCTTATTAGCGCAAAAAGCGTTATAAAAGCACACAAAAAGCGCATTAAAAGCGTTTTACCCGCTAAAAGCATAGGCAATTTCATTTCGTAAAACGTTTTATCAGGCTTTTTAAAACACTGCCCTTTAGAGCATGTTTAAGGACACCAAAGCTCTCTATAAGTGCACTTCATTTTCATTAATTAAAGAGTTTGTTTCACCAGAGGAAAAATGAAGTATATGGAAGGCTTACCAACTACAAGAAATTATTTGCTGGGCAACAAAGATCCTCGTTGGTGAAAGTGCAATTTTCAATGCAGAGGTTACCGGCAACATTTTTTTTTATCGGAGCTGGAACGTTTGTAAATCACCGTACCACAAACTCATATCAACAAATATATCATTGAATATTTGAATGCATAATATTTATCTTTCGATATATTGATTTTGCTACCCCAGGTTAATCTAAACTGACCCCCGGAACGGTCGTCTCAGCATTTTGGATATCCTACTTTAAACTTAAAATGAGACCATTGATTAAGATTCTTGTAATTGTTATTTTTCCTCATACTTGTAAATTATAGCAGTTAAATTTGATATATCACCTACAAAAAAAAAGAGAAAAAAAGGAGGGGAGATCCTATATATATTAAGGGTTCGTTTCAATTTACTTGTTTACTACGAAACTATTTGAAATTTTGACTCGTAAAAAGTTTGTTTCTATGAGTGTCAAATATTTCAAAAGTTAGTAATATAATTTAAATGCTAAACTATAGTGATAGATTTAAAATAAAATAAAAATCATTTCAATATTTTTATACCAGATATTTACAACTCAATATTACGTGTAGTTTTATAGTAAACAATTAAATTAAAATGCTCCATTTTGGTCGACCTTCCACTCCTTTGCCCTCTCTTGTCATTGACTTTTATTTCTCCAAAAGCTTTCTATTGCAATTTGGAAGAAAGAAAAAAAACAAAGACGTGCGCCAACGAGGTCTTAGTTTCAATATCTCAGAAACGTACGTAGAGTTATTAAAAATGTGGACTGATACAATTGTATGTATAAGATTTTAAAAAGAGAGAAATTTTTTGAAGCCACGAGCTCTGTTAAAACTAATCAAGGTATGCAAAATGTGGTGATGCAATCTAGAATATGGTAATATGCATGTACTGATGCATTACTGAAATTCCTATCCGCTGTTCTAATTGCAGTTTTGTAGTTAGGTTCCAAGTGAGCTTGCGACCACAGTTGTAACCAAGTGTATTAATGGACAGAATTGTAAAAAGTTAAATGTACTTGAAATAGATCACGCGCACATTTAACAACGGAGTTCACCTAACTAGGCTACGTCTCCGGGACACTTACCCAGATTATGATATTATAAAAGCTTACAATATAGGACTCAAGTCTTAACGAAAAACTCTCAGATTCCCTCTAGGTTTTTCTGCCTATCTCTATATTGCTCCTATCTTATAACTATCATTTAATAAATCAATGACATCCCACCATTGTTTTCTTTTAAGAGCTCGCTGTGTATTCTCTCAAGAATGGGTTCTTTATAATTTAGAACACACACCTTTTTACAAGCTAAGTTATCAAGTATATAAGCAAGTAAAAACAATCTTCTATCTTCAATATCTTTTGATTGCTTTTGACTTTGTTGATTGGCTTCAATCTTTCCAAGTATTACGTGATTCTTCAGCGTGGATTGACTCCAATCATCATTCGTTGATACCTGTTTGATAATAAGCTTGATAGTAGGAGTTAGTCTTTCCCTTTGAAAGGAAACAGATAAAGATAATATCTTTTAAAAATAATATCTTTCTATGAACATATGAAACATTCAACTTCATATAACAATCAATCTTTGAACGTATCTTTACTGAATATGATAAGGACCAAAGATTGAAACACGTGATAAGGACAATCATAAGAATAGAGATACATTTAAAAGGAAACATAACCTTATAAACTAATCTCTTTATATCTTTTAGAAAACATCTTTCCTTAACACTTTGATATTCTCAATTTACGCATATTAAACCTTTACAAACATATGAGAATATATCCTGCATACTTTAGAACAAATAATAATCAATAAAGAACAGTTATGCAGTTTTACAGAACTAGACAGAATACTGCTGAACAGCAGGTTGGAACTGTGGTTGCAACTGAGGTTGCAACTGGTACTTGAAACCACCAACGCTGTCTAAGCAGGTTGTAACTGAGGTTGCAACTGGTACTTGAAACCTAACACTTACAGTCATAGAGGGTTGTAACTGAGGTTGCAACATTACTTGAAACCTGTCAACACTGTCTTAGTTCTTAACAAACAGTTAGGCTAATTTAGTGAAAACCAATAGACAACAAATAAACTTTAGACCAGAAATCTGGTCCTAACAATATCCCCCTTTGTCATTGGTTTTGACAAATCATTTAAGTTTATAAATCACCCAACCACCTGCAGATTCAATTTTAGAACAGTCTTATGCTGTATATCTTATAATAATACTAAAGAGACATCTGTTTAAGCTCCCCCTGCAAGTTAGAATTGCAAGCATCAACTATATCCATTCACAGATTTTAGAACAGAATCAATTCTAAAGACAGGCATACTTCAATATGGAAATTGCAGAACATTTAAGGCCAAAACATGGCACAACATAGTCTTAGTACAGCAATTGTAATTGAAATTAAAAACAGCAACATAGAGTCTTGAAATTGAAATTAAAGCAACAATAAACTGAACATAAACTTTATCTCCCCCTATTTGGCAGAAGCCAGACAAATTAATCACGAGGTATGTCTGAATGTGGAGCTATTTCTCTTAGAGGTATGTCTTTGACCACCTCTTCATCCTCTTCCTCACTGCTTATGGAAAAACCATCATCACTGTGAGTAGCATCACTATCCCCATCATCATCCTCACTCTCTATTAGATTCACTAGCAGCTTCTTAATTTGGTAATCATTAGCATCCAGTTCAGCTCTCCTTTCCTGATTATAAGCCAGCTTATGTGTCAAGTACCACTTTACACCTTTCTTCTTTTCTGAAGGAGCAGTAGAAGTCTCTTCTTCTTTTTCTTTGCCTTTCTCACCAGAAATGTCATTAACATGCCCTTCTTTTAACAGCTTAGCAGAAATATACAGGGCAGATGGACAATCAGTGGAAGGTTCATTAAGGATACTAATAGGAGAATTTCTATTCATAGAAGAGATTTCGCCTAGAATAACACTAGTGATTAGGCAGGGGAAAGGAAGCAGAATGGAGGGAGAATTTGTGTCACTGAAATCTCTTATAAGATTGAAGACATGATGGCCAAAGTTAATGGGTAGTGAAGACATAATTTTATACAGAAAGATGGCCATTTCTTTGTTGACTTTGGAAGGTTGTTTGGTAGGTGTCCAGTTAAACCTAGCAATTTTGTGCAATACAGCAGCACACAGTGTGAGAGAGGATGTTTTGATGGAATTGCCATCAAATCTATTGTTCTTTCTAGTGAGAACCAGAGCAATGACTTCCATGTCATAATCAATATTTTCAACAGAAGGATTGGGTGCATTCAGGAATTCATTGATAAGCTTTGGGGTAAAATCTAAAGTGACACCCCTCAAAAATACTCTCCCATAAGCAGGGTTTCCCTCATCAAATACAATGCTACTTAGATTAGCATAGAACTCTTTAACAACAGCAGGGAGAAAGGAATCAGCATAGATAATTGTTTTTCCTAAACCAACAGCAGACAGCAACTTTTCAACATACACCTGTATGTGTGGATAACTCACCAAATTAAGCCTTCTTTCACTGTGAATTTCTCTACTAGAAAAAGCCCTAAACCTCCTATACATCCTCCTATTTTAGAAACTAGGATCAACCTCATTAAAGTTAGGAACATAGTCAAACTTAGCAATAATAGGATCATTATCAAAATTTCTCCTAGCACGTTTTTTAGACCTCTATTTCTTAGAAGAGGAAGACTCACTTACCTTTTCTTTAGAGTTAGGATTTGTTGTAGATTTATTCAAAAAATCCTTGAAAGTACAGTCATCATCAGTGTTGGGATTAGGGTTTTTAGAAGGATTGGAAGACATGGTTTCAACTACGGTTGGAACTGCACTTAGAACTTCGTTGTGTGAGTTTCTAGAAAAACTTAGGGTTTTCTTTTAAAATAGAAAGAGAGAGAGAGTAATTGTGATTATTGTGATTGATTTGGAATAATTAAAAGAGGTTTGTATAAATAGCAATAAAGGCCAAATCTTTTTACAATTAGAAAAAGATATACTCAAATCAATTTAGAAACAGAATTTTGCTAAAATAAAGGAAATATCTTATAAAAAAAAACACAATAAAATAACGAAAGAAACCGTTTTGCATAAAGATAGATTCAGCAATTAATAAAGATAAACATTCCTTTGTAAACAGATTTACCCAAAAATTTGAATTCGAAGTAGTTTAGGATTGTAAGGAAATTTGGACTTGTTTCAAGAGAATGTAGCAAATCATGAAGATATTTACACTTTTGAAAACAGAACTCTAGCAATTTACTCAAGAAGATATGTTTATCAAAGAATAGCTTAAATACAAATTAGATTTTAAGAGCTTAAATTGAGCAAATTCATTTTTATCTCTACACAAAAACTAGTTTGATGATCTCAGTAAGGAAAGAGTATAAGTGATGTCAAAAAATTAACAAGACTTTGTCTTGGATTTTTCAAGTTAGAGAATATGGAAAATCACTGAATTTTTCAGTATTAGGAGGTTTCAACTGATGTTGCAACTGAGCTTGCAACCAGTATTATTAGTATGTGGTTTCAACTGGGGTTGCAACTGAACTTGCAACCACTGTGTAAAAAGCGCACTTTGTGCTTGCAACTCTATTACCAGAGAGGTTTTAGGACAAGTTACCTCACATCTATTTTTGAGATACCAAAAGAGCGGCTTTTTCAAGACAAAAACTTTAAAGCTCGATAAAGACTTACCTCTAAAAATAAACAGTATTTAAGGTACTCAAAACATACATACATAGCAAGAGTATTCAATTAGATCCAAAGTGACATACCCCTATATCACTTCTTAAAGATTCAAATTTATTAGTATCAAGGGGTTTTGTGAAAATATCAGCTAATTGTTTTTCAGTTGAAACATGTTCTAAAATTAAGCTTTTTCCTTCAACTAGTTCTCTGATAAAATGATGCCTTAGGTCTATGTGTTTAGTTCTAGAATGTTGAACTGGATTCTTTGCTAAATCTATTGCACTTTTGTTATCACAAAATAAAGTTAATATTTCTTGCTTAACATTATAATCATTTAGCATCTGTTTCATCCAAATAAGTTGAGTACATCCACTTCCAGCTGCAATATATTCTGCCTCAGCAGTAGATAAAGAGATGCAATTTTGCTTTTTACTAAACCAAGAAACAAGGTTGTTTCCAAAATAAAAACAACCACCAGAAGTACTCTTTCTATCATCTATGTTTCCTGCCCAATCTGCATCACAGTAGCCACTTAGAAAATGGTTTGTATCTTTAGAATACCATAGGCCTAGGTGAATTGTTCCTTTTACATACCTTAAAATTCTTTTAACAGCTAGAAGGTGAGGTTCTAGAGGATTTTCCTGATATCTGGCACAAACACCTACACTTAAGCATAGGTCTGGTCTACTAGCAGTCAAATAAAGCAAGCTTCCAATCATGGATATGTAAAGACTGGGACAGACACTTTTACCTTTATCATTTTTAGACAGTTTAAGGGTGGTACTCATAGGGGTTCTCTTTTCTTTACTCTCACTCAGACCAAACTTCTTAACAAGATTGTCTGCATACTTACTCTGGCATAGAAAAATGCCTTTCTCATTCTGTTTAACTTGCAATCCTAGAAAGTAAGTTAATTCACCTCCACCACTCATTTCAAATTCATTCTTCATATCAGAAATGAATTCTTCTATCCTTTTATTGGAAGTAGAGCCAAAAATAATGTCATCAATATATATTTGAGCAATTATTATATCCTTTGTAGTTTTCTTGGTAAACAGAGTTTTATCAACTCTCCCTCTGTTAAAACCTATTTCAATCAAGAACTTGGTTAATCTATCATACCAAGCTCTAGGAGCTTGCTTTAGACCATGTTGGCCCGTGTGCTAACCTTAGAGGGGGGGGTGAATAAGGTTTATGGCGATTTTCGCCTAATTAAAATTCTAAGCAACTAACACCCAACTAATGCAATTCTAAGCTTAAGCGTTATAACAAGAGTTAAAGAATTGCTAGAATTACTTAACGCAAACAAGAAAATAAGCAATAAAATAAGTTGCGTAAAGTAAAAGTAAGAGAAAGGAATTGACACCGCGATTTATAGAGGTTCGGCAAACGCGCCTACGTCCTCTCCTCGGTACTACCGAGTATTTCACTAAAAATGTTCTTGCGGATATTACAAATCCTATTGAGCTCAATCGACCGATTGGCTCACCCTCTACCCGAGGTTCCTACTCTTGATACAAGTGCAAGAGAACACGTCTACGAGTCTACGACTCCCCCTCAATTTATGAGTACCCGAATGAAAAAACCTAGAGCTTTTAAGCTTCACTTGCTTACAAAGCCTCTACCCGATCACTCGCTCACAAAAATTGAGTTTATAAAATACCCGATACAATTTTTGTTACAAAACGTAACTACACTCACTATTCTAATTGCTTCTTAAAAAGCTAATTGGTGAGTTGTTGATGATGATCGAGCTTGAATCTCCTTTTCTTTGATTTCCCTCTTTCTCGAATATATTCACCAAAAATGGTGATTTTAGGGTTTTTATGAGATAGGTTGAAGGAAGTTAATAGATGTTGTAATTGGTGATTTAGGAGAGAGATTGGGGTGGTTTATATAACAGCAAAGTCTGTTTTTCTGGGTTATGACCGTTGAAAGGTTATAACAGCTCTTTTCCAGAATAAGCTGAAAAGCTTTTTTCGAAAACTGCAGAAAACGATCGGTCGTTTTCTACAGTCGATCGGTCGTTTTACAGAAAACGATCGGTCGTTTTCTGAAAACGATCGGTCGTTTTTATACTGGACTCACTGGAAGAAATTGGACCAAAAACGATCGGTCGTTTTTGTCCAGTCGATCGGTCGACTGTAATCCTGGTCCCGTAAATCTTCGAATGCTCATAACTCCTTCGTTTTAGCTCCGATTTTGGTTCAGCTTGAACCTATGGCTTCGTTATCGAATGCTCTATCATTTAAAGACCTGAAATATACATTTTCTATTTTTGGACAAGACAAGAGTTATATCATCGAAATCGTAAAATTATTAAACGCATAATCAAAGTAATAATCAAAATCATTATTGAACTCTATGTTCAACAGACCATACAAGGCCTTTTTCAGCAAATAAACATGTTCAGAAAAGTTAGGATCTTCAAATCCCTTAGGTTGACAGACATAAACCTCTTCATTAATCACACCATTCAGAAAAGCACTCTTTATGTCAAGTTGAAACAGTTTAAAATCATACAGACATGCAAGAGAGAGTAACATCCTAATGGATTCAATTCTAGCTACAGGAGCAAAGGTTTCATCAAAATCAATTCCCTCAATTTGTGTATAACCCTGAGCTACCAACCTTGCTTTATTCCTGATAATCACTCCATCCTCATCACTTTTATTTCTAAAGATCCATTTAGTCCCTATAACATTTTTATTAGAAGGTCTGGGTACTAAACTCCATACATCATTTCTCTCAAATTGAGACAATTTATCTTGCATAGCTAAAATCCATTCATTATCTTCTAAAGCTTCTTTTATATTCTTAGGTTCTAACTGAGAGATATAACAAGCAAAGTGAACAACATTATTTCTTTTACCTCTGGTTTTCATACCTGAAACTACTTCTCCTATGACATTGTCAAGAGAATGATTTTTCTGAGTTCTTACATAGCGAGGCTTGCTAGTTGACTGAACATGAGAGCTTTCTTCTTCTTCTTCAGACTCTGCAGCATTCTGGGTTTCAACCTCAGTTGCAACTGGACTTCCAACCACTGTTGGACTGCTTGTTTGCTGGCTTTCTTCAGTCTCTTTTCCTGTTATATCTGACTCTTCATCATCACCTGTAGTCTCATTCACATCTTTTAAGTCATCAAATAACACATTATAAGATTCCATAACACAGTTTGTTCTTTGATTAAAGACTCTAAAAGCTCTACTATTCTGAGCATAACCAAGAAATATCCCTTTGTCACTTTTAGAGTCAAATTTACCAAGATGCTCTCTATCTCTGAGAATGTAACAGACACACCCAAAGACTTGAAAATACTTAACATTGGGTTTTCTACCTTTCCATATTTCATAAGCTGTCATGGAAGTGCCTTTAGTAATGTAAACTCTATTAACAATATGACAGGCAGTATTAACAGCTTCAGCCCAAAATCTGTTGGCAAGTTTCTTAGAGTTAAGCATGACTCTAGCCATTTCCTGAATGGTTCTACTTTTTCTTTCAACTATGCTATTTTGTTGTAGAGTCTTAGGAGCAGAGAACTCATGACTTATACCTAAGGAGTTGCAAAATTCTCTCTAAACTTACTGTTTTCAAATTCTGTTCCATGATCACTTCTTACCCTAGCAATGTTACCACTGATTGCACCTTTTTCAAGTTGAAGTTTTAAGCACAAAGTTTTAAAGAGATCAAAAGTTTCAGATTTATCTTTTAAGAAAACTACCCAAGAGTATCTAGAGAAATCATCTACAACAACTAAAATGTACTTCTTGCCACCTATACTAGCAGTTTGCATAGGACCCATTAAGTCAATATGAAGAAGTTCAAGGACTCTCTTAGTGTAGATTTGACTTATACTTTTGTGAATACTCTTAGTTTGTTTGCCAACTGCACAGTCACCACAGACACTTTGAGTTTTAGCACTAAGTTTAGGAATACCTCTTATCAATTCTCCTTTAACCAGCTTATCTAAGGTTTTGTAATTCACATGACCCAGCCTTTTATGCCAAATATCAACATTATTAGTGATAGCTTGATTACACCTATTCTGAGGCAATTCTTTTTCAGCTTTTTCAAAAACATAGCAGCTGTTTGTTGATCTGACTCCAGTCATGACCAAATCATTGTTAAGATCAGTAATTAGACACCTATCTTTGTTGAATTTAACAATCATCTTGTTGTCACATAGTTGACTAATACTAATAAGATTAGCTTTTAGTCCATCTACAAGAAAAACATCATCAATATTAGGCATTCCAGGTTTGCTTAATGTACCTTTACCAACAATTTTACCTGTATCTTCACCTCCAAACACAATAGTGTTTCCTTTGAGATTGATGACATTTTTTAGGAAACCTGCAGTACCTGTCATGTGCTTAGAGCAACCACTGTCAAAATACCAATCATTAGAAGTAACAACATTTAAAGAGGTAATCACAGCATTGTTATTAGCAATTAAGGTAGATTTTTCTTTAACTTTCCAGACCCAGTTCAAATTTTTATTGACAGATGCCAACCAGTTTTTCTGAGAAATGTACTTTCTGTTCCTTTTTAAATAGCACTGGATTTCCAAATGACCAGGTTTCTTACAGAAATTACACAGCTTCAACCTAAAGTTAGTTTTATCTCTAAAGCTATTCAGTTTATTCCTGGTTGCAACTTTGGTTGTAACTGAGCTTCTAACCTTCTTCTCGAAAACATGAGTTTTATTCCTGGTTGCAACTTTGGTTGCAACTGAGCTTCTAACCTTATTGTCAAAATCATGAGTTTTAGCTTTAGCAACAGCTTTAATAAAGGTATTTTTTCTTGTACTCTCACAACCATAGTAACCTAAACCACTGTTATCTTTAGACCCTCTAGAGTAGGACAGCATGTCATCTAATTTCTCTGAAGCAGAAACATTCAGCATTTTTATTTTCTTTTTAGTATCAGTAAGTTCAACTAGCTGTTTGTTGATTTGCTCAGTGAGACTTTTAACTTCATCCTTTAGATTAACATTAAGTTTGTTCAAGATCAAGTTTTGCTTACTCATGCACTGATACTTTTCAAAAAGAACAAGATATTGTTGAGTAATGTTTTCATCAGAAGGTTCTTCATCATCACTACTATAGGTTTTAAGAGCAGTTATACCTATGGTTGAATTAGACTCACAGTTACTTTCATAAGTAGGTTCTTTTTCAATGATTATTCCCATAAAATTAACAAAATTAGAATCATCCTCTTCATCACTGTTGCTCTCTGAATCACTATCACTGTGAGTGGTTATATAAGCACTTTTTTTCCTTTTTAAAGTATTTGCACACTCAGACTGAATGTGACCAAAACCTCTACATTCTCTGCATTGAATTTCTCTAGGTTTGTAATCTTTGTTATCCTTCTCTTTAGGATCCCATTTCCCTGTAGAAGTATTGTTAAACCTAGATTCTGACTTAATTTGATTATCCCTTTTCTGAAAGGTCTTTGGTGCTCCAGAATCATCCTGCTTTTTCTTTAAAAAAATTTTGTAGACCTTTTTAGCAAAGAAAGCTAGTTGTTCTTCATCACTCACTTTCTCACAGACCTTAGATTCAGAATTTTTAGCTTGCAAGGCTATTCCTCTTTCTGGTCTCTTCTGTTTAAAGAATTTAAGTTCATGAGTACTCTGATTTCCTATAAGTTTTTCTAGTTTAAGATTATCTAAGTCTGTTGATTCTTCAATAGCTGTAACCTTAATTTCAAACCTTTCTGGAAGTGACCTTAGAGTTTTCTTAACAAGTTTAGCATCACTGTATTTTTCACCTAAGGTTCCAGCTTGATGAGCTATATGACAAATTCTACCATTAAATTGTTCAATGGTTTCATCTTCCTCCATTCTTAAGTTTTCAAATTGAGTAGTTAACTGTTGAAGTTTAAAAGCTTTTACTTTTACAGTTCCTTCAAAAGTTACTTGTAAAATGTCCCATGCCTCTTTGGCAGTTTCACAATGAGAGATATACCTGAACACACTGAGAGTGACACCAGCAAAGATCAAGTTTATTGCTGTTGAATTTGCACTTGATTTTCTATCCTAATCAGCAGACCATCTGTCTTCAGAAATATAAACTAGATCACCTTCACCATCAGTAACAGTTGGAGCCTCCCAACCATACTGTATTGTTTTCCAAGTATGTTCATTTTGCTGTTTAATAAAAGACCTCATTCTGATCTTCCAAACTCCATAGTTTACTCTTCCTTCAAGCAATGGTGGTTTGTTGAATGCGTTTCCTTCCCTCATTAAGTCCATTTTTACTAGAACACATGATCCACACTAAGTAAGGTCTAGTGTGGAGCTCTGATACCAATTGAAATTCCTATCCGCTGTTCTAGTTGCAGTTTTGCAGTTAAGTTTCAAGTGAGGTTACAACCACAGTTGGAACCAAGTGCATTAATGGACAGAACTGTAAAAAGTTAAATGTACTTGAAATAGATCACGCGCACATTTAACAACGGAGTTCACCTAACTATGCTACGTCTCCGGGGCACTTACCCAGATTATGATATTATAAAAGCTTACAATATAGGACTCAAGTCTTAACGAAAAACTCTCAGATTCTCTCTAGATTTTTCTGCCTATCTCTATATTGCTCCTACCTTATAACTATCACTTAATAAATCAATGGCATCCCACCATTGTTTTCTTTTAAGAGCTCGCTGTGTATTCTCTCAAGAATGGGTTCTTTATAATTTAGAGCACACACATTTTTACAAGCTAAGTTATCAAGTATATAAGCAAGTAAAAACAATCTTCTATCTTCAATATCTTTTGATTGCTTTTGACTTTGTTGATTGGCTTCAATCTTTCCAAGTATTACGTGATTTTTCAGCGTGGATTGACTCCAATCATCATTGGTTGATACCTGTTTGATAACAAGTTTGATAGTAGGAGTTAGTCTTTCCCTTTGAAAGGAAACAGATAAAGATAATATCTTTCTATGAACATATGAAACATTCAACTCCATATAACAATCAATCTTTGAACGTATCTTTACTGAATATGATAAGGACCAAAGATTGAAACACGTGATAAGGACAATCATAAGAATAGAGATACATTTAAAAGGAAACATAACCTTATAAACTAATCTCTTTATATCTTTTAGAAAACATCTTTCCTTAACACTTTGATATTCTCAATTTACGCATATTAAACATTTACGAACATATGAGAATATATCCTGCATACTTTAGAACAAATAATAATCAATAAAGAACAGTTATGCAGTTTTACAGAACTAGACAGAATACTGCTGAACAACAGGTTGCAACTGTGGTTGCAACTGGTACTTGAAACCACCAACGCTGTCTAAGCAGGTTGTAACTGAGGTTGCAACTGGTACTTGAAACCTAACACTTACAGTCATAGAGGGTTGTAACTGAGGTTGCAACATTACTTGAAACATGTCAACACTGTCTTAGTTCTTAACAAACAGTTAGGCTAATTTAGTGAAAACCAATAGACAACAAATAAACTTTAGATCAGAAATCTGGTCCTAACAAGGTATGCAAAATGTTAAAACTTGAAGCCACGAGTTCTGTTAAAACTAATCAAGGTATCCAAAATGTAGTGATGCAATCTAGAATATGGTAATATGCATGTACTGATGCATTACAATTTACAAAGTGTAGATACCAATTCGGATATTTTTATTATTTTATAGTTTTTAAGCATGGTTTATACGACATTCATCATCCTCGTGATTATTCTTTGTCTCCTCTTCAATTTCAGTCAAAAATATAGTTGTTATTTTGTTTTGTCGGATTAGGGCAGATAACAACTACCATCAATAATTTCGATACATTTGATATTCCATATTGGACTTTCACATATAACCCAAGCTATTACCGTTTCGTTGTTATTCAATAATTGTTGGTTTATCCAAAAGTGGAATTGCGTCATACATAAAAAAAAATAAAAAAATCTCTTGTCGAAATAATCAACTCTTTATTTGTGGGGGGTGTTTCATCTGCACATTTTTATTTTTCTCATTAATAAAATAAAAAATGTAAGGTTATCCCTACCATTTATATATATAAAAAAAGGCATACATAATATAAATTTAATATATTGGCTGCAGAAAATGGTGAAAAATACAACAGTCTCTAAACATATATCAATGAGACGAACTGACCAATATATATATATATATATATATATATATATATATATATATATATATATATATATATATATATATATATATATATATATATATATATATATATATATCAATGAGACGATATTACATTTGCATCTAATAAAGTTTCGGATGGGGAACAAAAGATGTCCCAACTAATTAATTAAATATTTGAACAAGGCAACAGAAAATTATTTACGCACAACAAAATAGTTTTTTTTTTTCTGAAGATTTACAACAAAGATAATTCATAATTGGACATCAGTGTGTTTTTTCAACAACTGAAAGAATAGGAAATTGTCTTCTTTATGCAGCAACCGTGTGTTGTCAACAAGATAAATTATTGTAAAATTGATTTCTAGTGCACTTTTTTTAAATGATTGCCAAAAACTTCTTATAATAAGATTTTAGAAAGTACCTGGCATTCTGGATATTTTAACTTCAAATCCTGAAGTTCTCCATTCCAAATATAAATTTTTCCATGCAACTTTTTTTCTTATGTATATCGTGATTGTTTTCTGTTTGGTAAAGTTAACAGGGTTGCAAAAAAATTTGCTTGACTAGAATGCTCGGAAGGCAAGGAAGGCTATAGGTAGCAAGGCTTGGCTAAGTGGTTGATTGATTCTTTTGAAATTGTCTACTAAATTGTAGATGCAGTTAAGTCCATAAAGATATGTTTCATACAGGCATACAGCCAAATACGCTGAACTCATAGTCAAGTCTGATATCGCAAGATGCTAACTGATTGCTTTTGGAAAGGTAAAATTACGTGATTTTAATTTGTTTACAATGGACAACTTGTTAAATCCGTTAATTATCCCAATTTCTGTCATCTTGAAACTAGTAATCTTTAAATTAGAACAGATCAACCTGTTTTAAAATATAGGCAACATAAATAAAAACTTGATCAAAAACTATCAGGTAGAATTCCGAATTTGAACCAAATACGTTCATTTTTAAGTAATGAAATAAGAAGAGAGCAAATAAGGAGCTATATATGAACATACAACATATTTCATTGGGATAGACAACCAAGCTATCAATATTTCCCCACATCAGTAGAGCCGTATACATTGAAGAAACTAATAAAGTTACAAATACAATGGTTTTCATAGTACATATAAACAAACTGGACAGAACCATATTTCAGCATCCTAGTTTGCCAAATCTTTAGTAACGGATACAAATCCTGTAATGTGGAACTAAATATCTGTAGTATTCAGATGAAAAATCTCGCCATGAAAGCCGATTTTAGAATGCTTACTTAACGAGCTTCATCTCATTTGGGCGGTTGTCCCCTAAATGCTGAAAGAGAGAAGAATGACCTTGATGCTGAAACACATAAGATAAAGGGACAATGATAATACGAAAAACTTGATCACTAGATAAGAAGAGCAAGAGAACAGGATCAAATATTGAAATCAACTAGAATTTCGATATTAAATGGGTTTCATGTAGTTCATGGATCATAAGTTTGAAATCAGCCAGAATTCAGTTTATGGGTAATGGGTCCAACATATGTCATGTTGTGTACACCTGCAAAAGTACTCTGGATTATGGATATATAGGTACTTGATAAAATCAGCCACTTATTTATGAAAATAGAACTTGCCTTAGAACCAATATACTTGCCTTAGAACCAATATATCATCAGTAGAGATTTCAAACTTTTAAACCAAACACAACACAAGGCTTGCTTAATCCCACGAAGTGCAATGATTCTGTTTAGCATACATATATGCCAACATAAAAGGGTAAACCCGGTGCTAAAACTCTCGATATGCACGGGGTCCGGGAAAGTGTCAGGCCACTTTGGGCCTAATGTAGACAGCCTTTCCTTACACTTTTTGCAAGACTTCCACGACTCGAACCCGTGACTTGTAGGTCACAAGACAGCAACTTTTTGCAAGAGGCTTCTTCCACGACCCGAACCCGTGACATGTAGGTCACCAGACAGCAACTTCACCGTTGCGCCAAGGCTCTGTTGGTAATATATATATATATATATATATATATATATATATATATATATATATATATATATATATATATATATATATATAACCGGTTTTGTCCGGTTTGAGTGACCGGTTTAAACGTGTTAAAAACCACGAAACAGAACGTGGTTGGTACAAAATTGAAGTATGTTGTATGAGCTTCAAAACGGTACGTCACACGTCCAAAACCGATAACCGGTGTCAAATATATTAGCCTCCAAAGTGGGGGTCGTATACCATTCCGGGTAAAACACACTTGAGCTTAGGGCCGGGAGAAAACCCGAAAAACCGAAAATAAAAACGAGAAATAACCGAAAATACCAAAAAACCCGAAGAAAAACCGAAAGACCGAAACCGGACCGAAACAAACCGGTTCAGTTCAGTCCAAAAAATAAAAACCGAACCGGACCGGACCAAATCCAACCCTACTTGATCTCATTTATGAGAATGTAGAGAAAATCTTTATCCCACATCGGTGAGTTTTGTGAGAATTGAGTGTTCATATACACCCACCATGGGCTAAGTGGTTGGGGCTTGGGGCTCCAATCTTTTCGCACGCGATTGGGGTGAGTCTTGCTCGAGTCCCATCTCGGGTTGGACCTTTGACCTTCGTGGCGACGGTCGGCAAAACCGCCCTGAGCCCGAGCCCGTGTCCGTCGCAGCACGCGGCCGTAACCATTGGCACGACGCGACGTGGTGTACACGCAAACACGTGTTCCCGACACACAATCTTTTTTACTAAGCATATGGTGTTACTGAAACACTAAATAATTATCTATAACGGTACCAATATCATCAGTTGCGTCTTTTCACAATTTGACCCATGCAGTTTGAAAATGTCCCGATTCAGTCCCATGTTTCTGAAAAGTCCCCGTCTGTTATGAACAGTCGCGTCTTTTCACTTCACACCCGTTTCTTTCCTATTTAAAGACCCCTACCCCTTCGTTTTTCTTCGCTCCATTCTGCATATTCATATATATCAGAATACCCTTTCTCTCCCTGTCCGTAATTCTTTTCGTTTACAAGAAATTCTTGTCATTTTCTGGTTCGTAAATAAGAAGTGTGCTTCCACTCAGGAGCGGAACCAGGATGGTTTTGGGGGGGCGTGGTGTAAAAAATATGTCGAAGAGATGATAAAATAAATAAGATATAATACAAAAACAAAGAATTTTTTTCAATGTTTAACATAGCATAAAAAAATACGAAGTTAAGACAAACGGTATTGGACAATAAAATATTTTTTTTAGTAATCTTTGTTTTGAAAAATAGAATGATCATTTACGAAATTTGGTAATTTAAGGTAAAAAACAACCAACATGATTTGAACTTCTAACCTTCCACCAACTTAAAACCAATTTTACCACTACACCAACAACTATTTTGTTTAATTAGGGGGACCATCAATGTATATATCTTAGAAAATTTTAAATTACACAAAAAAATAAAAAAAAAATTGTAAATCGCCGCCGAGGGTCGCGGGGTGGCCACGGCCACCCCAGCCAACCCCTGGGTCCTCCCCTGCTTCCACTTTCTTCTTTCTTGAAAGCCGTTTTATCCTTAGAGGTCAGCGTCCGTATCCTAGAAGCCAAGACGATAAGGGATGAATAGATCTTAAGGATAGATCGTTGAACAATCGACTCCAACTTGGAAATACATTCTGATCAGGTTATTTCATCAAACAAGAAAAGTACGCTTATTCGTTAACCCTTCACTCGCGTTTGTTTAAATGTTAGAACATCATATAGGTTTCATTTCTATATCATTTATTAACACGAGTTCAGTAATTACGTTTCGTTAGTAATTATTTATTGAACCTTATTTCGTTGTACCGTCCGAAACATTCTCCGGTTTGGTTTTTTCCATTACGTTAAGGCACGAGATCCAACAGGCTCACCCTCTAAATATATGCCAACATCTATTTACTTATTATAATATTAGATGTCTATGGCATTGGTCTCGACTACTTTCAAAACTGAAGTATGATATAACTGATCCACTCAGAGACTGGTTTTGAGAAGAAGAGAACTGACCTCTAGTACTGGTGGCCGCGCCAGATATTTGTTCCTGCAACCTTTTGGAAGAACTCTGAGCACCGTAGTTGGATGAATTCGGATGACCTGTGTGCATATCATCATTTACTTTAAACAGTGTGGTGATTTAAAAACAAATCAATAACAATTCTAGAGACAGACATGCTAGATTACGAAATACAAACTTGTGTACTACTATTAAACACTTGAGATTACCTGAATTTTTTTTGGCAAAAAGATTACCTGAATTTTCACTATTTGAGGGACACGGTTATAAAAAAAACACACAAGCTGTTCATATTCATGTTCTTAAATCCTTTCTAATCAAATCAGAAACAAAAAGGATGATATGTAAATGTACTGGTTAAAGCCTCGAAGCTACCACTTGTTAGGGAGTATGCATAACTACCCAATGGTGAGGGACACTTGCACACACAACACATACAAACACAAACACACATAAACAAGAAGCCATATACGCTTTTAAATCTCATAAACACTAAAAATGCTATGTCCGCTAGATTATGATCTCTTGGTGCATAGTACATCCATGTCTACAGAGCCACAGGCCACTAAGGCCTTGTTTGGTGGCAATATATAACCTCAGGAATTTTTTTTGCTTTTTTGCTAAAAAGATGTTCTGCGTCTTGAAAGCTGAGATTTTCAGGATTTTTGGGACTGAATAAAACTAAAAGCTTTAAATGGGATGAACCTAGTTTTTCTCTGAACCTTCAAAAAACAAAGCCTGTTTCCTTAACACTGCAACCAAACAAGCTCTAAGTGTAACCCACATGATGCCTTTCACATACGGTTTGGCTTTATAATGCAAAAAATGACGAAGAACATAGGGAACACAGTCAACATACCATAAGATCTCTGTGGGCCTGCAAATTTCAAGAGCCTCTTTAAACCTTTGGGTGGCTCTTTTCCGTACACTAATGAAGGGGAAGTCTCCGCATTCCCCCATTCAGACATATCCACCTCAGCACTTTCTTGTAACAGCATTTGAGATAAAGAGTGTCGAACACGCGGGCTTGTTCTAGCAACAGATGACAAAATTTCGCACGTACTGACGTCTGATGGAATACACGAATCTTCTCTTTCCTCTACCCACACAGTCGGGGAGGTCGTTAAAACTTCTTCAGCTTCGGTTTTTAATTCTGACTCTGATCTTTCTACCAAACTATTGTCACAATTATGTATAACTTGCTCACAGTGCCTAGTCTCACTAGACACCCTTTCAGTAGTGGCTACATGAGCTTCTAATTCTAAATCGGCACGAGTGTCCTCAGACTGGACATCTTTTGGAGGAATTTGTTGACTCGCCGATTCGAAATTATCAGCACCCAAATTACATTCCTCGACCTCAATCAAATTTTCGATATTTTTCACTAATTTCTTAGGTAGAGACGATGGTCTCGTCTTCAGAACAGGACTAGTACCCTTCCGAAGGGAAGCCTTTGACTCTAAGGGCACTACACTGCTCTTTTTCGTCACCTTGCTATACAAACTTGGTTTTGCAACATCTTTACAACTCACTTTTCCAGATATTGATTGTTGTTTTGTTTTCGAAATTTCCACGGATTTTGGTATCGGTTGCTGCTGTTGCTCAGTAATTCCTTTTTTGCTCTTTTTAGAGTCGGTTTGGGTATCCTTAACAAGTTTGGGTTTGGGCCTCTGTACGGGTCTTTCAACTTTCGGGCTCGGCTGAAGGCCTTTTGGAACTGATGGACCTTGTTGGGTCTTCCGCCGAGTAGGCGTTGTACCAGCAGATGAGGGTCCACAAGGGGTTTTGGCTGGTGATATCCCCGTAGATTTTCGAGCAGGTGAGGGTGTTGTCTTAGAATGAGTTTTATTAAAAAGAGCAGGTTTAGGAGATTCCTTTTTAGTATTATCAAATGGAGTAACACTCTTTCGTAGTTTTTCCGGCTTAGAGAGAGAGTTTTTTGATCGGGTAACAGCTGCCGCATTGGCTGAGGCCATAGCGGCTTTTCCTTGTTCAAGATTTTGCTGCATTGCTCTAAACTGTGCATTTTTCTCAGCTCGCTTTTCCATTGTTTCTCCCCTAATTTTCTCATCCCTTTTGCCTTTGTATTGATCATAAAATCTTCCTCTTTTTTCACGCACAACATTTTCAGTCCCGTTTTTACTATTAACGGTTTTCCGATTTCTAGCTGGCTTACTTTGCATCATCATAGTCGACATCTCATTTAACTCTGCTTCTTTTTCTCGATTCCACTCAGCTGAGGCTGTTAACTTTTCAGCGTCTTCCTTGTGATGAATTACCAGTATATCTGGTTTACTCTCAGCCGGTTTGGACATTCTTTCTTCAATGGAGTGAAAGATCTCATCTACTTTATCATTCTCTTTAATTTTTATGTCCTCATGAATAGACTTAATTTCTGCATTTTCCGAATTCAATTGAGAAGAACTTTCAGAAACACCTTGTGGGTCTCGTAAACCTGCACTCCACCTTCTCAGTACAGATTTGTTTGCACCAAGCGAGGCATCCAACGCTGACCTTTTCTGACCATCAGAAGGATGGTCTTGTTGTTTATTTTCGAAAAGACTAATTGCATCTTTTACGCTAATTCTCAGTGCATTACTATTCGATTTCCTCGCAGGTTTCTCAGAGCCTTCTTCATCGCTACTGTAATTATCTCTGCTAGACTCGGTCTTATCTCTACCAGGAAAATAATTTAGGCTCTTAATGGTTAATGCAGTTGCTCTACGGGACCCAGATCGGCCGATCTGGACCCTTCTCATTGGAGAAGCTGACCTTCTCGGTGATGCTGACCTAGCAAGAGACCTACTTCTCTCTCCAGTAGGCTGTTCATCCTCACTTAAATCGGAAGAGCTTTGTCTCTCTATCTGTGCAGCCTTTGCAGGAGAGACCCCATATTTTACCGGTGTATCTAAAACTGACGGTTTCTTGGTTTGAATCTTTTCAACTGACTCGTCGTCCCACTTATTAATTGAATTTAACGGTAAATCAATTTTCTGGTCCATCGAACAGAGTTCTTCCAACTTACACAAGGTACTCCTACAGCAGAACACCAATATGTAAAAATGATCATATGTTATAGCAAAACCAAAACACATTTATATGAATATTCATAGAAAAAGTATGAAAAAGCTTATAACTTTCCACATCTTTGTGGTGTACATATCAGCTAACCAAAATACACGCGGCATGTTTGTGTAACACGTCACCAAAGAAAAGCCAAGAATGATCAGACACGATTCTCTTAATAACTACTACTCCCTCCGTTTCCATATAATTGTCCACTACGAAACTACGTGCAATTTTGACCGGCTTATAACTTGTATCAAAATTGTCGAAATGATTTTTTTTTTAAATCTAATCATAAAATTTAACATTTGAACTATATGATCAACTTTTGAAAATTTTCATTCCGACAATTTTGATACAAGTTCTTGGCCGGTCAAAATTGCACGTAGTTTCGTAATGGACAATTAAATAGGAACGGAGGGATTATTAATTAAAAAAAATTGGACAAAATAATATTCCTTATTATATCTACTGTAAACATATTAGTATAAGACAGCCCTAACATTGAAATACTTACATGATTAAAGAAAGGATTGCAAAATTCACAATGAAAGATACATAATGCTTTTGGCATCACTATCAGTCTACCAACTCTTCAAATGAAATTGTTTTAGGATTGTTTGACTAATTGCATCTTCAAGTTTCAGTTTTTATCTAATTGTAGACAAACCTTTTCATTTTCGGGCATTATTAATTGGAGTAGTCGTTTCACAGTCTAGAAAAAGTACTTATTTGCTCAAAATTTGCAGAACAACATCCCCTAGAGTACCAATTCAAACGAATTTATAAAGCATTTTAATGAACTCATAAAGGATGCAGTAATTAATCCAATAAAAATGATAAGAGTTTTTAATAATGGAAGATACATAATGCTCTTGGCAGCCTACCAACTCTTCAAATGAACTTATTTTAGGATTGTTTGACTAATTGCATCTTCAAGTTTCAGTTTTTATCTTATTTTATAAAGATAAAGTTCATTTAGTTACCCATCAAAGACGAGTTTTTTCATTTTCGGTCATTAATAATTGGACAATTAGTTTCACAGCCCAGAAAAAGACACTTATTTGCTAAAAAATTGCTCAAAAGATCAACATCCCCTAAAGTACCAACTCAAACAAATTGATAAAGCATTTCAAAACAAGATTATAAATGAAAAGTAATTCAATTAAAGTGATAAAAACCTTGTCAAGGCCGTAACTACGTGGAGAAGCCGCGCCCCCTAATTATTAGATAAATGTTGATGAAAAAGTAAATTTGTTTATATGTATTTTGATCAAAATCTTTAATAAATTAGCGTTCGGACCCCATATTACATAAATAACTAATATAAGGGTATGAAATGTATATATATATATATAGAATATAGTCCCCATCCATTTAAAATATCTGGGTCGGTCACCGCAATAACAATTGATTTTTAATATAATTTAATAAGGGAATGTGTTTCTAGCTAATTGATGGGTAAAGGAAAATTAAATCAAACAGGACATCACCAGTGACATAGTACTAATATTATAACAGGAGTAGTATTAATAAATAAATAAAAGAAGAATTAAATGAAAGAAGATCAGATCTAAAAATGAAAGGGTAGTAAGAATGTGAAGATGTTCATAGCTTATAGTATATGTGAGTAAAAGAATAAGTGTAATACTAATAAATAAAAAGAAATACTCTGTTTTTTTATTACCTTGGTAATGAAAATGTGAGAGGGATCTTGAATGGGAGTGTTAAGCTGATCACTCTATTTATTTACTTATTTTGTTTATGTTTTTATTGTGGTTTTAGTATGCAAATTGCAATGTAGTGAGTGGTTTTTTATTTATTTAGCGGTGGTGAGAGAGAGAGAGAGAGAGAGAGAGAGAGAGTGAGAAAGAAGGAAGACAAAAAAGTGAGAGAATAAAGGGAAGGGAGTATATGTCTTTGTCTTCTAAGAAAAGACACCGACCATTTTTTATTTTTTTTAGTATTAATCATTAATACCGTACTTATTACAGGTTTTTTTTGTTGAATTATTCTCCATTTTGTATATAATAAGACAGTGATTTTTAAATAGGTGCATGTGTTAGGGCAATTTATATTTTGGTACTCAATCATTGCATTTTTTATTTTATTTAGTACTGGCTAACGTTTTTTTTCTCGATTTACTAACTTATGTAACGAAAGTTAGGTCACATGACCCTCATGTGCCTTTTTCCTGTTATTTTACAAGGGAAATTTAGTCATTTTAAAAGGCTACAATTGATTTAAAGAAATATAAAATGAAAAGTAACAAATATCTTTACATAAACATAAATAGATACATACACATATCTACACAAATGCATATTACATAGATAGACTAATAAGCAGCTAGGACGGATGGAGGAGGATAGGGAGGAGGAAGGAGTTAAAGATTTGGCGAAAACCGAGGTGTGGCGAATGAGGACGGAGAGGGTGATGTTTGATCTTTGTAGAGATATCATACTATTAATATAAGTCAACTCACACATTTTGAGTCTGCTCAATTTTGCCCAAATTTTTTAAAAATACTCTCACTCTAATATTGTAATTACTTTTAAATGTCATCACTCAATTCAAATACATAAATAACTTAAAAAAATGTTATTTTCCACACATTTATATTGCAAACAAAATCGTTTTGTATTTTTTATAAGAGTAAAACATTATGTTACTCTTTATATACGATTGTTAATTAATTATATTTAATTATTTGATATTTAAATTTAAAAAAAAATATTAAGTTTATTTGTCGGGATCATATTTATATCATTACGTATCGCACACGCAACGTGCGGACAACGATTACCGGTATATATATATATATATATATATGTTTTGTAGAAGGTGCACGAGACCAGAGAACTAGATGGGAAAGAAGATGAAAATTACATTTCCAGTATTTATAGTTTTGAAAAGTTATACTTACCGGAAAAAAGTTGTGAAAAGTATTTAAGTTCTCTATTTTTTAATTTCATGAGTAATTGTTCTAAATAATAAAAAGTGACATGATTGGTCTAAAAAATCAACTAAGTTTGGAGTTTAGAAATAATTTTCATTTTTTTTTTGTCCTACACATAGTCTCACTGAATATATACATTTATAAATTTATTTTTGTTTCTCATGCTGTTTGAACAATTTTATTAATAGTTTTTAAACAATTCAACAAGAATGATAACCAAGATTCTTTTTCATAAAGATTTCTTATATCTATTCGGAATCATTCCGAAAACATCAAATTTTTAAGACCTTGTTATAAATGTTTATTTACATATTCGTTTGTGTATTTATGCGTATCATCTATGTATATTTATATTTTATGTGTAATTAATAGATATGCGTAAATGTGTATAAGTATATATATACTAGTAATCGTACCACACGTTGACGCGCAATGCAATTAAAATATAGAAAATAAGTGTAGTTGTGATACAAATATGTGGATAATAAAAAAAAACAGTATAACATGATAAAACTTAAAAGAATGTTTGGTTGTTAAATAGAGATAAATAATGTTATTAGTTATTACTTTTTATATTTTTTTATGTGATTATAGTATTATTGTAATTAATAAAAAATATATGAGTATTTTTGAAAAAAAATAGCTAAATTGGAGAGTCTCATTTGACTTTGTTTTACTTATTATAATAGAATGATCTATATTATTACTTTATGTGAAGAGACCTTATTATGAAGCATTGAAACAATTATTTACAAAAAGTACTATTAATTTACAAAATTACAAAATAGTAACTGTCATCTAATTATTAACTTCCATTTTAACTGTATTTTCTCACAAATTATCTATCATAACGGGTTAAATATTTTTTTTTCGATTCACAACCATCGGGTGGACAGTTCTGCTAATGTATATATATATATATAACAATGGAACTGTAACGTCCATTTTAAACATGTTCATCATTCTATGGCCTTGTTTGGTTGACATGATATTACAGTGGAATGATACTTCTAATACTATGTGTCTTATAAGATGTGTTTGGTTAGTCAAATTGCGTCGGAAGTATTAATCCAATATGACAATAAATGATCTAAAAGAGGGGTATTTCTAATAATAAGGGGAGAGTGGTATTATGCCACTCAATACAAGTCTCGTATCACAAATTACCAGAACGGCCATCTAATTGTTTTATCATATATATATATATATATATATATATATATATTATTTTTTATTCTTTACACAAGAATAAAAATATATAATATATATATAAATATAATTATGTATATATATATATCCCGAGTGTATTTATAGTATTATCATCATAGTAGGTGACAGAACCATAATTTATTCCCCTTTAATAATTTATATAGTATTATAATCCTTTATTTAAATACTATTTGAAATTATATATATTATGTAATTATAATCATAATTATATAAATATATTTATTGTATAATATAAATATATTTATATGCATAGTATATGATATATATATATATATAATTATATATTTATGTATTTTGCTAGTTAATTGTTATGGATATAAATGTAAATTTGTAAAATAGTACAACCGCAATAAAAAGCAAACAAACATTTTATTGGTATTTCATATCTATACTGTTAATCCGGCCTTCATTTGTTATCCCGACATAGTCTGAAAGTATTGCTAGTCTCATTACTGCTAATACCGCAACCAAAAAATGCTTGTGAACTCTTGTATCCAAATAGTGGATGCCCTAGTTTGTTTTGCTTAAGTGTCATATCACTTTACTAAAAACTAAATGTTTTGGATAAGTTGAATTTGAAGATGCTCTTGTGTAAGTTGACGAATCTGATGAGGGGTCATAATTATTTTAAAGATTGATCTTTATAGCTAGCTAGTTTATGTGAGTTTTGGTGGAGACAAATTATACGCCGACTTCGATCATAAGCAGGTTAATTATTTGCATCCTTTATCTATAATCCAACTTTGGTTGTATAATATGTGTATGTGTGCACTTGGTTTGTTTGCATTATAACATCGTACAATCTTTACAAGCTGGTTTTATTTTTCAATTTCTTTAGTTTAACTCATTTATACTATTAATTTATTCTCAGATGCAATCACAAAATCAAAATCATATAATTGAGATGTGTGGATAAGTGATTGCCGAAGGTACAGCTGACATCAAGGTATGCAAGAATGCGCTATGTGGCTTTTCATATTTAAAAACGAGCGTATCTCCTAAAAACGCATCCAAATTTACGTGTTAATTAAGTATAATCTTCTAGCTACAACCCAATTACATCGTTCATAAGAAATTTACTTAATATACATCAAAACGAAAGTACTGCGAAAGAAAATAAAATATTAACGGGGTAAAATGTAACAATCTCACAATTATAAATATTTTTTTAATTTTTGTAACTTAGAGGGCATTTTTATAATATTCGAAACTTATATTTATAGAACAAAATACATATTTTTATCAATGATTAAGAGTGTTTTTCTTTTAATTTTAGCAGATAAGGTTTTTCAAAAGCTTCACACTTATAAAAATAGTCTAATTTTTATAAATGGATGATTATAATTAGTACAACATGAACTATGGTTATTATATAACAATGTTAAATTAGCTTGAAAATTAAAGAGTTTTATTACTAAGTAATATGTGTGACAAAAGCTATTTTGTCGACAATTAATCAAAAATTGATAAACTCACAATAACAACAAACTTTTCTTAAAGATAACCAACCATAATTATTGATAGAATTCTCCTTCTAATCAATATGTAAATGAACAAAATATATAACGTTAAAATTACTTAAATCATTATCAACACAAACGTTTTAACAAGAAAGTGGAGCATTACCCCTAAACTCTTTATTAAAATTAAGCTAACATAAAGAAAATTACACAATAATAAAATTGAAAAATATTAATTAGAAATAGATAGAATGGTGATACAAATTTTAGATGAAGTCTTGGAAGGAGGAGATGGTGTATTCTTACCGATGAAAATGTAATGCGAATGTTATGTGAAGTGTGCAACGAGTTTAGAATTTCTTCATTTTACTTTTTACTTTTTCATAATAAATGAGACGATTTTGCTGTTCCGCACTCTTCAATTGTGGATCTTGCTTGCAAAATGGCAATGTAGATGAATAGTTAGTTGGCTGGACTCTTTTGTATGAGATAGGTAATTATGGAGGAATAGTTAAATAGTAACCTTTGTCCATCATTTATTTCACATGTTGTGCATATAAAGTCCGAAATTTGCAACTCACTTATAGTCTTTAAGATGACATATTATACAAAAACTTTATACATAAAAGTTGTAGTTTATTCTTCCAGTTTTCCGAAAATATAAAAATCGTAATTTTCTGACTTCCGTAGCTCCTTCAATCGCAAAAATACTGAACTGAACTGAACTTTTTTGTATTCGGAATTGTAGCACTTTGTTGAATATTGCCTAATTTTGTTTTTCCTAGTTAGTTTTCTTCATAATGTCGGTCTACCTTTTTTATATTGATATCTTTATTTCTGCAGCTATAATACAAAAACAAGTAAACTGGTACAAAACTATAATTTATATAATAACACTTAATTTACACATTATTATTTATTAGTTTTTAAAGCATTATACAATAACACTAAAATACTATCATATTTACGACTAATCGGCGAGCAACAATGACGCTCGAGAACGCTCATCTTCAATGAGAAAACTCTTGATATCAATTATGTTATGCATCATATTCATGGTCGTATAAGTTGTTGGTGATATCAGAGCCAACAGTCTCGCAGTATTGAATGACGCGGCTCACTTGTTATCAGACATAGCTGCTTTCGTAGTTTCTCTTACGGGTAGAATTGAAATTCTTGGTGCATCAAATTCCAGTATAATTATATTACCTAATATTGAACTCTTTATGTCGTGCTTTGTTGCAGTGTTAGAGCTAAGTTTTTTTTCTTAAAGTTGGACAAGATTTGGATGATCAGATTAAACTTGAGCTTTTCCTTTTCTTTGGCCTGAAAAATATTTAAGACTTGCCTTATTTAGTTGCATCTATAAGCTTAGCCTTTTCTTCTTGCTTAAAAACAAAACTTTACGGGATTTTTGCTTTGAAAAATAAAGGATGTAATGCTTAAAAGCGACAACCAAAGAGCCAATGTATATCGGAGGATGGTCCTTCTCTAAATATTTACGACCTAAAATGTGTGTATATATATATGTATATAATTACTAGTATAATTAGTATCAGAGTCATGTTGTTCTAATATAATTACTAGTATAATTGATATCAGAGTCATTTTCTTCTAATTTAATTTAGGATATATATGATGTAATTCTATATTATATAGAGGAGATAAATTTAGATTCATTCCCAAAAATTGTAACCGGTTGCCATATTTTTTAATAAAATGTAAGTTGAAGAGATGTATATATACATGAATTAAATTCAATTTTATTTAGTGTTTGAAATGAATATTATGTTAACTTATATAGAAGTTTTATCTTTGAGTCTCAAGTTAAAGTAGTAAAAAAAATCTATGTATTGTCAAATCAATTTTTTTATTATTGTATGTCAAATCAAATAACTATACAATTAAATAAAATATAACATTTTTATATACAAAAGTTACGTTTCTAATTTCTATCAGTATACCGCACATAATCTTCATAATAATACACCACAATAAATTAGATAGTGGGAATTTTTTGTGGTGTAATTTCCGGGCTTTCTTGAAATGGGGGACAAAGAAATGCCTACCATACCGGACACGACAAGTCCAGTATATGAGGTGTCATTGACCGCTCAAAAATTGTATAGTTAATGCCTCGCAAGAGCACGAGTGTGCGGTGTAGTAATAATGTCCCGGTAAGACCGAAGTCGATACACATGAAGCTGCTAAGCAACTATAAGTCTCAAGATTTAACTGGAAAGCTAGTCTTTTTTTTTTGTGGGGGAGGTGATTTCTGATTTTGTATTTTGTGTTTGGTTTTATAGATACAACAATTAAATAAATTTGGATTACTAAACTACAAAGAGGTAAGGAGAAACTCATAAAACTAGCTACAGTTATAAGTATAGAGAGAAAAGGGGATTAACGGAAAAAACTAAGGAGTTCAGGAAATGAAACCAGATATAAAATTAGCCACTGTAAAGCATGATTAAGAACAGGCAATTGCATAAAAAGTACATTCGGATTACTAAGTTACATAGTGTTGTGTCTAAAAGTAATGACAAGTAAACTAATTCATGCTTAAATTATACTAGGTGAATTCAGTAAGGTTCAGACAACAGTAACTTGTTGATTCATAAATAAACATGGCAGTTTAAAAGCTACTAACTTACGACAATGTTTGGGGAATATAAGTTAATTAGTACTTATAAACAGCTCAAATATAAAAACTACCAAAGTAAAAGTAGCAACTAAGAAAATAATTTGCAAATTTTGACAGAATCCCAAACAGGGAAATGGACTGGTACAAAAAGTAATTAAAGAAGTAAAGCTGAACACCGACAATTAATTTAACTAGACTACAGATGGTACTAAAGTTGGTAAACTACATGTTTATCTAAAATGGTTTCGGGTAGAAGCAACTAAACTATGAAATAAAGTTGCAGGTTATTGAAACTTAAACCGACTCAAAAAATGAACTGCATTTTCCTGATACTAAAAATACAAACTACCGATTTGCTAACTAATGAGATTCTTAACTTTCGTAAACATGCTTCGGAACTAAGTTACAGATTTTTCTAACCAAACTACAAGTTACTTTTGAACTTAAACTAAATGAAAATGGTGAAACTAATCTAATTAGTAACAGAACTTATCTAAAAGTTGGACCAGATGCAACTAATACACTAAATTACTCAAACTTAACATAAGAACCAAACTAATAATTTAATCACCTGCAATTCCTAGCGACTAAATGGTATGACAAGACGATCATGAAGGTAACATAATTGAGCAAAGAACAAGCTGGACAAGAACAAGCTTTAGTAGCATAACATTTAAAAATAGGAGGTGTAAATGTCAATCGAAGTTGTCACAGACTCTGGCAACCGACATCACTGTAAGAAGTAAAAAGAAATCAGCAAGTTTTAAAAGTTAAATTTAGCTAAAATAAACGATCGGGATTCGAGTTACAAATTGCATGTCCTGTTTTCCTTAAATTTAAGCAAATGACAAGTAAAATAAATGTTTAGATAGGATGAAGTAAAAAACATACATGATAACTTAAGTTTTAAAAATAAGCTACATAACTAGTTTTCATTCTGGTAATTAAAGAAACCGTAAATATGCAATCATTGATGTCGAAAGTACACATTAACACAAAAAAAAAAAAACTGAAAATAGAATTTTAAACTACAAACAAGACCTATCACCAATAGTAGATTAAAAGCTGACTTAATTGAAGAAAACCCAAACACAAAGTTTAACTACTAATAGACTTAACAAAATACAAACTATATATGAAGCTTAACAAGTATTAGTAATTACAGTGGTCGAAATTACAAATTAAAATTATAAAAGTAAAGGGAGTAGAGATTACAAGACTTTTAGCGAGTGATGGCGTAACAAACTATAAGGTGATCAATAACCAATACCCACAGAATTCAGCAAAGCAGAACCCGAATAGCAACTAATGAACCCGTGAACTGAAGCTCGAAACCAAGAAGAACCCTAACTTAAACAAGCTATTTTGTAGGAGGTGCACTCGTTGTACTACAATATTTCTGGATTCACTCTCAGACCGTAGATTAAATCTACGGTCTACAGTCAATGACTGTAGACCGTAGATTTAATCTACGGTCTACAGCCTTTTTCAGGTTTTTTGCTTTAAAAATAAAAAATAAAAATCTGAGAATTAAAATTAAAATACTGAATAATTTTTTCAAATTAAATATGTTTTTTTTTTTACATAAAAATGCCTTATTTTTAAAATTTGATATTTTTTTCAAGTGTATAAGTTGATATTTTTTTCAAGTGTATAATTTGATATTTTTTTCAAGTGTATAAGTTGATATTTTTTTGTTTTTTTCAAATTAAAAAACAAAATGCCTTAGTTTTAAAATTTTACATCAAATAAATTACCAATATTCTAACAAACTCTCAAAATTTACACAAAATTTACCAAAAAAAAGTTGTTTTGATAAATTTTACAATTTTGGTTCATGTTATATTTTTGTCAATTGTATAAGTTTATATTTATTGAATGATTAACTAAATTGTCAATTTTTGAGAAGTTTTTTTGTTTGGTTTTAAACACTTGTATAACGCAATATGAAACATTAATTAAGTCGTCAATTTGGAGTCAATAATCAGTTTTTTATTTTTAATTTTATGTAAATTACTCTTTTTACATAAATTAAAATTCTAATAATTAAAATTAAAATACTGAATATTTTTTTCAAATTAAACATGATTTTTTTTTTAATAAAAAAACTAAATGCCTTCTTTTTAAAATTATACATAAAATAAATTACCAATATTCTAACAATCTCTCAAAAAAAACACAAAATTTACACAAATTTACACAAAAAAAATTGATTTGATAAATTTTATGTTTTTTGTTCATGTTATATTTAAGTGTATAAGTTGATATTTATTGAATGATTAACTAAATCGTCAATTTTTGTGAAGTTTTTTTTTTTTTTTTTTTAACACTTGTATAACGCAATATGAAACATAACTAAGTCGTCAATTTGGTGTCAATCGACAATTTTCTTGAATGAAACAATCATAAATTATATAAATTTCATAAAATAAATTAACCCAATATGCAAACATGAACTAAATTACATGAACTAAATTTCATAAACCGAATTTATTAAACATTTGTTTACATCATATAAATTTACAACAAATTGGAAAAAATAGTAATTTACATAAAATTAAAAATAAAAAACCGATTATGGACTTAGGTCTATAGGTTCTTCATTTGCTTTTTTCTTTCCCGATTGCTTTTCCAACGCCATATATAATTTGAAATTTGGTCGAAAAAGTTCCTTCCATGGCGCAGCTGCCTCAGTGCGTGTTTGTTCCCACCGTGCTATAATTCCTGGCATTGGGAAGATCACTTCTTTAGGAATAACCTGAGCATAGTGACAACTGTTGACGAACACCATTACAGTCGGGATGTAATATGTCGTTCCCTGAGGCGGACCAGTATAAAGCGGTAAAAACGTAGAGTTCCACAGGTTTACCCCTCCATTTTGATTTTCCCATAAGGACAACAATACAATTGGCATATTGTAATGAGAAGCAATTAAAAACCCATAAGACGGAAATCTCATCCATTTGTCAATAGGTGCGGGATTTGTAGGATGATAAAAATTTAAACTTGATAAAATGTAATCATACCGGTAAGCTTCAAAGTCAAGATTCTCAAACAGCTCATAATAAACACTTTTCATTTGCTGCAGCTCTTGAAACAATTCACATCTTATCGCGTACCAATCATCTTCCCCATTCTGTTTATCCGTCGCATTTGCAAGTACCCGGAACCCACAGTTACCATCCCCACGCACATCATAAACCGTTTCGATGTAACTATGTAACATGACCCATATTTGGTCACTGTACAGGAAGGTTGGCCTATTGGGGGTGGATTTAGGGTTCTGGCTTCGCGGCCTCCTAGTTGGGTTTACCCTTACCTCCGGTGTTTCATCTGCCTTACCTTTGCCCTTGTTCCTACTAGCACCAGCACTCTGTTCCTCCACATACTCCCATCCCGACTTATCCCTCTTACTAGATTTGTCGCCTTTTCTAGGTCTCCCCCTATTTGCTCTCACTTCGGGGTCACTGACGGATGTTCTGGCTGGTACGGTTATCTCTCGGAGTTGTGTTTTCATATGCCGTTTTTTAACATTCGTTTTGCTAGCGTAAACACTTTTAAACTCTTCTAGATCACCCTCTACCCCATAATCATCGGTGTTCCCATTATCATCAATTACGTCTAATATTTTCCAGAATGGATGAATATATTCTAGAGGAAGAGGCTTCCCGAATAAAATATGTTCACTCATAATATGATGACAAGGTAAACCGTGAGACAATTTAAAACCGCAAGAACAATTCTCATCAGCCTGGCCACTACATTTTTTGTGTTCTTGGAATAATAAATCAAAGGCATAGTGTGTGATATACGACCTAAGATTTATAAATAGAGGCGTTTTTTCAGAATGTGGAAAATAAGACTTGCATTTATCCAACTTCGTCTTAATATCCTCAAACTGTTTTTCTAGAATTCTATTCACCTCTACCCAAACAGTTTCAAGCGTGCCAGTATTTGTCGAAAGGGATCTTTTCAGCTTAGCATGTTGTTGTTCGGCTCGATTGCTAGTTCTGTTACCTAGATGTGTTGTGTGGTTGGTATAGCATGCAACAAACTTTTCAGCATAATCATTTAAAAGCTTGTCTACATACTTAATCACAGCAGGGTACGATTTGTAAGAGGTATTAAAATTAGTTCGGTTATAATTGTACTCCTCTATCGAATCAGAATCAACCAATAAACCCCAATCATCTAGGAACGTTTGCCACTCCTCGTCAGGGATCTTTTTACGGCAGTTTTTCAAAACATTTTTTGCAATATGAAAAGTGCACAAAATATGATGAGAATCGGGAAAAACAACGGATAAAGCATTTGATAAGGCCATTTCCCTGTCGGTTACAAACACCCTAGGTAGTATACACCCCTCCAATGTAACTTTAAATTTTTCCAATGCCCATATATAACTTTCTTGTGTCTCGTCACTCATGAAAACAAAACCTAAACAATATGTTTGGTTCGTTGATGTCATTCCTACGACTTCTAGAAATGACATATTAAAACGGTTTGTTCTATATGTACAATCCATTAACAAGACATCAGGAAAAGCTTTGAACATCCTTATAGAATCGGGGTGTGCAAAAAACAAGTTCTCAAGGCAATGGGTTGATGGGTTCATATTATAGTAGAATGTGTAGCGATGTCTATCCAACAAATTAAAAAGTTCCTGTGTCGGGTTTCTACCATCTCGTTCTTTAAATTTCAGTCCGGCCAAAAAATTATGTATCGTTTTAGTGTTTGATACATTTTCAGGATTTCGATTTTTAATGGCCTCTAATATTGCACCAACTTTAAAACTACTTTGCCTTAAAGTTTTAACAATTTCTTTTTCATCTTGGGTTAAACGAGCACGTCGTGCTTGCCCTTGGAGGTAAGTTGGAGGTGGGTGGTTATGTTGTCCATTTTCTACGTGACACATCCATTCACCATTAACTACGTAACCTTTAATGAAAAATGGACAGTCTTTTTTCTTTGTACCTGATTTTACGGAAGATGGTTTCTTTTTTTCGTAAACCCCCGATTTATCACACACAATATCAACATACGGTGTTCTGCTCCCATCACCCCCTCCAGACCTACGAATCGTAAGAATGAAACCCCAATTTCCAGCCACATCAGCAAGATCAGCAAGCATTTCATCCCTTGTTTCCCAAGTCAATTCATCAACTTCAAAGTGCTCCGAATAATCAGTTAGCTCATCGTTTGAGCCACTGGATGAATTCGCATTGTTGTTGTTATTCCATTGGTTGTTGTCATAACCATAGTTGTAATTCATTTTCGAAAAGTGTTTGTTTGTATATTTTATTGGGGAGAAATGAGGATTTTTTTAGAGATTTCCGAAATGTGTTTATGTTTGATTTTATGGTTTGTTAGAATTGGCAAAATTGAGTCATATTTATAGGGTAAGTTTACACTACAAACCGTAGATTACTTTTACGGTTTGTAGTGAATTTTTGGTGTAGTCATTTCGAAACTTTAATAATGCATTGAGTAGTCATTTTCGGATAGGGTTGTCAAATCATAATAATTCAAAAGTGATAAGGTGTTGTCGGAATTATTTTGATAGATATGGTATCCAATGTAATTTACACTACAAACCGTATATTACTTTTACGGGTTGTAGTGTTTTTTTTGGAGTAGTCATTTCGAAACTTTAATAATGCATTGAGTAGTCATTTTCGGATAGGGTTGTCAAGTCATAATAATTCAAAAGTGATAATGTGTTGTCGGAATTATTTTGATAGATATGGTATCCAATGTAATTTACACTACAAACCGTATATTACTTTTACGGTTTGTAGTTTATTTTTTTTTTTACGTTATTAACGGTGATTCCGTGTAAAAAGTACATTCGTAAAACGTCGCTGCTAAAATCAGGGGTGCAAACCGTACATTACTTTTACGGTTTGCACATAAAACATGCAAACCGTACATTTAATGTACGGTTTGTATGAAATCTGTACAAACCGTACATTAAATGTACGGTTTGTATGTGTATTTTCAGAATATTTAGTTTTTAGGGGTTTAGGGTTTAGGGTTTAGGGTTTAGGGTTTGTAATTTAGGGTTTAGGGGTTAGGGTTTGTAATTTAGGGTTTAGGGTTATGGTTTAGGGTTTAGAATTTAGGGTTTAGGGTTTAGGGTTTATGGTTTGTAATTTAGGGTTTAGGGTTTAGGGGTTAGGGTTTGTAATTTAGGGTTTAGGGTTTAGGGTTTATGGTTTAGAATTTAGGGTTTAGGGTTTAGGGTTTAGGGTTTGTATTTAGGAATTTAGGGTTTAGGGTTTAGGGTTTAGGGTTTAGGGTTTAGGGTTTAGGGTTTAGGGTCTAGGGTTTAGGGTTTAGGGTTTAGGGTTTAGGGTTTAGGGTTTGTAAAAACTCAATATTGGTCCTATCAATTAAAATACAGAATATTTTTTACCCTAAAACATACAAATCAAACATACGAATCAAATTAAACTTACGAAATTATAACGTACAAATCAAACATAGAAATCAAATTAAACCTACGAATTTATTACAACCCTAGCTAAGAATAAAACTGACAAATCAAACATAGAAATCAAATACAAAAACAGTGCATTTATTTTTTTTTGTAACGACTAAATGTTTTAAAGTTGGACATAGGGAGCATCTTTCCCGCCGATGTTAATCTATCGGATGACGGCTCAGCAGACTCTTCGATTTCGTTTAGCTCCGTACGCCGTCTTTGTCGCTGCTGCGATTCTGGATGCGGCGCACGCTCGTGGGATGTAACTGTCAACCCTCGACTCCAACTGTCGGTTGACTGATGACTAGGATGATGCTCGTACGACCCAAATGATTGTATATGATGATCGAACGGGACATCATCCTGAACGTAGCCCGACCCAGCAAAAGAAGCACGACGACCATGACCGCTTGAACTCGGACCCGGACCCTGATCTGTAGTCGGGGGTCGACCTCCACTGGTTCTTCTACCGCCGCTACTAGATTCGCCTTCCCCTCTGCCTCTTTCGTCGGGACGCCGACAACTTGCCGACCTAGTGTAATTTCTTGGGTCGTAACGTAGGTCGTCATCACCATCGTCGTCGTCGTCGTCGTCATCGTCATCCTCCCCATCCGACTGTTCATCAGCTGACCCGTACGGATTCAATCCCATTTCAGCGAAGTCCTTTCGTAGTAAGTCCACTTCCGTTTTCAATTTATGCTTTTTGAACGATTTGAAATTTCGGCGCAATACCGCTTTCTGAAAAAAAAAACCAATCAAAAACGATTTTATAAGTATTGAAATATGCAAACAGAAAAATAACAATCAAATATTAATTTACTTTAATTAGTTGTTACCATTTTACTGAACAACCCTGTATGCTCCCGGAAACCGTGCGGTGGCGGGGCAAGTTCAGGTGGGTTTATGAAGATGCGGGTCCGCTCTCTATACCATTTCATGTAATCCGGTGACGTCCCCGTGCCATATTCGCCGTTAATAAGACGGGTGTGGCGGTCATTCCACACGGCTATAAATTCTCCGGTTAGTAAAGGCCAGTCGTGTTTTTGCGCAATCCCATATCTTCTATCCTTGCCGTGACCACGTCTGGGTTTCCAAATATATGTAGGGACCCGCTGCACAAAACCGAACTGTCTCATGAACCTGTCCGCGGGGTGGTACTCAATCTTCTCATTACAAATGAGAGGCACAGAACAATGCCACATATAACGACCCCGCGTGCAGTATTCCGGATACTGATTGAGATCCCCGTAAGGTTGCCACACTATCTGTTATCAGCAAAAGTAGAATATAAAAACAATTGTTTAAAAATACTAGTAATAAATTGTGCGAACATAAGACCAATGCAAACATATACAACATATAATACGTAAGTTACATATAATACGAAAGTTAAAATTTACCTGTTCAGGCGACATATTGTCAAACTGGTCACGTATGTGGACCACATTATGTCCGTAGACATATGGCGTAACGTTAGTTTGCCTCCACATCTTCCATCTGTAATATACAAACAAAAACCGATAAACAATAAATATCACCGGCAGCTAAGTAAATGATAGATGACACAATAATATAAAAAAGCAAATCCAATTCAAAAACTAAATAAATATCATACCTGTAACCGAGGGGGAACCTAGGCAAGCCCTCCGGTGGCTCGACATCTTCCGGCAGCTCTTCACACGGTCTAACCGGCAGTAGTCTAGTAATCGCCCACATATCCAGAAACATCACCGCCCCGCTTACTCCGGTTGTCTTACAACGTACCACCCTGCATAGATTAGCCTCTAACCAGGCCAGAAGAGCTGATCCCCAACTATACTCAGCACATGTGTCAAAATCCTCCAGAAATGGCAGAGGCCAGAGTGGAATCTGATCACTGCTCTTATCCGAAAACACATGTGCAGCCAGTAATAATAGCATGGCAGCCCTAGACTGATATAGTAAACGCTCCTCACTAGGGTTGGGGGGTAATTCACCGAAGGTCTGTAACATCCAATCAAGTCTAACTGTCAGACAGTTTTGATCGACTTGATTGTCAGCCGGCCTAACACCCAACAAACTCTCCATCATAGCCAACCTGCTCGCCTTCGTGTCATTCCGCTCCGACCGGGTCACAGCAAGACCATCCACCCTCAGACCAAGCATAATCTCTACATCCTGTAAAGATATCCCCAACTCTCCCCCGACAAAATGGAACGTGTGCGACTCATCACGCCACCTATCAACTAAGGCTGTAAGCAACCCTCGGTCTACGGTATAATTACCTATACTGTAGATACCGAAAAAACCAGCCCTAATGATATTCTGAACTACCCTTTCAGGCGTCGGTATCTGCCAACTATAATTATAAACCCTAATCTTATTGGCATCTCCTCTACCCGCTTCTCTGCTAGCATCCCAAGTCTGATTAGAAATGTGACCGGTCTGTCGTAAAATACCCAACCTCCCTTTAATATGTGGACCTGGGTCTGCCATCCTAACTATGATAACCAAATATAACTCAATTAATGATAACCAAAAAATGATAACATAACCAATTAATGATAACCAAACAATGATAACTCAATGATAACCAATTAATGATAACCAAACAATGATAACTCAATTATAACCAATTAATGATAACAAAACAATGATAACCAAACACACATTTTTTCATAAACCAAACAATAATAATTCAATTTTTTAATCATAACCAAACACACATTTTTTCATAAACCAAACAATAATAATTCAATTTGTTAATCATAACCAAACACACATTTTTTCATATACCAAACAATAATAATTCAATTTTTTAATCATAACCAAACACACATTTTTTCATATACCAAACAATAATAATTCAATTTTTTAATCATAACCAAACACAAATTTTTTCATAAACCAAACAATAATAATTCAATTTGTTAATCATAACCAAACACACATTTTTTCATAAACCAAACAATAATAATTCAATTTTTTAATCATAACCAAACACACATTTTTTCATAAACCAAACAATAATAATTCAATTTGTTAATCATAACCAAACACAAATTTTTTCATAAACCAAACAATAATAATTCAATTTGTTAATCATAACCAAACACAAATTTTTTCATAAACCAAACAATAATAATTCAATTTTTTAATCATAACCAAACACAAATTTTTTCATAAACCAAACAATAATAATTCAATTTGTTAATCATAACCAAACACACATTTTTTCATAAACCAAACAATAATAATTCAATTTTTTAATCATAACCAAACACACATTTTTTCATAAACCAAACAATAATAATTCACTTTTTTAATCATAACCAAACACACATTTTTTCATAAACCAAACAATAATAATTCAATTTTTTAATCATAACCAAACACACATTTAATCATAAACCAAACAATAATAATTCAATTTTTTAATCATAACCAAACACATTTAATCATAACCAAACACATTTAATCATAAACCAAACAATAATAACTCAATTTTTTAATCATAACCAAACACATTATCAACAATTCAAATTAACCAAACAAAATAAAAAAACATGCAAAAATGGGACAAATATCAACAATTATTAAAATTTCTATAATTAATATAAACAAACAACAAACAATTATATATAGCTAAGTGAATTATGGATTTGCATATTTTATATATTTTTTCCTATTTTACAAATAGAAATTACACAAAATAAATAATAAATTAGAGAATAAAAGATATACCTTCAATTATGGATAAGTTTGATTGATGATTTGGGGTTTTTTGTTAATAAATTTGATAGTTAATGTGGTTGATTGATTTGGGTGATTTTTTGGGTTGAAAATTGGGGGTTTTTGAGAGAAAGAGAGAGAATGTAGTATAAAAAATGTTTTTTTTTTTAAAAAAACGTAAGTTTCTGTTTTTCAGGGACCTGCTGTGTAATTTTGGCGCAGGGACTGACTGTGTAATTCTGAAAAGCAGGGACTGACTGTGTAATTTCTTCAGAAATTACACAGACCGTAGATTAAATCTACGGTTTACAGTGATCCACTGTAAACCGTAGATTTAATCTACGGTTTGCATTAAATGAATACAAACCGTAGATTAAATCTACGGTTTACAGTGGATCACTGTAAACCGTAGATTTAATCTACGGTTCACGCGTAAAAACAGAAAAAATGTAGTACAATGAGCTCACCTCATTTTGTAGTAGATGTAGTAACTAATGGGAGTAAATATTACTTGGTACAAATACTACCCTAATGCCTTTTTAATCTCTCTATCTACTGGCCCTTTGCGAATTGGGCACCCTCTTCTCTCATATATATATATATATATATATATATATATATATATATATATATATATATATATATATATATATATATATATATGCCGCCGCTAATAAAATAAAAATATATAAAACATGTATAATTATAATTTAAATATGTGGATAATAAAAATACATAATTTAATATAAATATGTGGAAAAGAAAACATGTATAATTATAATATAAATATGTTGTACAAACAAAGTCCGTATCATTTTTTTCTTTTTGCACTTTTAGTCCCGCTATTTCCAATTTAACAGTTTTGAGACCGTGACTCCAATTATTATTTTTCCACATAATCGTCACGCTTGTCTAGGACAGTTTTTATGTGTCCTTGTTCGCCCATATCATGGTTTCATCATAAAATCTGCAAACTAAACACATAACAAATAAACCGGCACAAAACTACTAAAAGCAATAAAAATAATGTAAAACACAACTATCAGTTATTATTATCCTAATAAATACGATACAAACTAACTTAAATACTACAATTATAGAGGGTTATTAATCCTGCCCATTTTTTACGAATGGGCCAGTATGAGATAAATTTCAACTACACATCTACCACGTCACTAGTTTACTGCTTAAATTTGCATTATGCGATTTCGAAGATGAGTTCGCTCAGTTTAGTAGATTGAAGGGAGAATCATTGATTAGTACTTAAAAACTTACTTAATTTCTAAAACCCACATTTTCAAGTCTCATTTAAAATTTGGTACATATAATCTATCATCATTGAACATCAAAGTTTAAACAAATAGTTAAAAAATAGTACTTATTATATAACATATATAGTAGCACTATATGTATTAATCTTTAAAACAGTTTTAGAATATAATTTTTATTTAATTAAGTACTGATAATATGTATATTCTTATCATTTTTCCTAGATTGAATCAGCTCTGTTGTATAGTTTATAAGTAATTAGCAATTTAGTCTAGTTTAAGTTTAGGGAATATCACTAATAACTATAACTTTTCAACTCTAATTACCAAAAAACTACAATACTCAAAAATACAAAACTAAAGCTCCCACTCCCCCTATCTCTTTCAAAACAATCTCCCAATGTATATATATATATCTTAGTCATCCATCTCCATAGATGATGTTGTGATGGTTTACTCGGATTTTTGTTATAAAAAATGATTTTGTGGAAAAAACTTCGATTTAGATATCCGGACCAATTAGGTCGAATTTTATATCAAGTTGAGGGTTTTTGGAGTCTCTGAATCGATTGGTATGGTCATTTAAGTCATCAGAGTTCCGTATATTGCCTAAAATGAAATTCAGCCGAATTAGAGTTCATAAAAATCTAGTTTTTGTTTGATAAAAATCTTTTTATTTCTTTAAATAATCAAACAGTGACTTTTTGTTACTAATACCTATAAGTATTGAATTTTTTTTATTGCTTTATTTTATTGTGGAAAATTGTTTGGGTTTTGTTTAATTTTTTTAACTTTAAAAAGATAATTGGGTTATGACTTTTCATTTGATAATTTTTTGAAATGTTAGTGTTTCGATCGTGTATATATATATATATATATACTATTTGAGTTTCTTATTTATTTAATATTATTTTTTAGACTTTATCCTATTGTTTATTTGATTTTAAGTTTATATTATGGATATTTAATTTGAAAAAATGGTTTAATATTATTGTTCACACCTTTTTTTCCTATGTTTTATTTGATATTTTAATTTAGTTTACATTAAAAATGATTTTTAATGTGAAATTTTGAGTGCTCATAAAGTGTTGACAAAATGTAACTGAATCTTTTATTTAGCAGTTGTTTAGATTTGTAAGCTCAAAATGTTAACAACGCTTGATCTAGAAGTTGGGTTCAACAGTTTGGTGATTCGAATCCATCCGGATTTGATATATTTTTTACTTTCAAGTAAATTAGATGCAATTTTTTGGATTTGAGTATGTACTTTCTTGATTGTGTATGCATTTTCTCTACTATAAATTCACTTTGCTCGATTGTGTATGCTTTCTAGATTTGTATTAACCTTTCTCGATTGTTTATAAACTCTATTCATTGTGTATGAACTTTTCTATATTGTTTATGCATTTTTCTTAATTGTGTATGCATTTTTTTGGAGTTGTGTATGTAATTTTTTGGAGTTGTGTATGCAATTTTTTGGATTATGTATGCATTTTTTTTTTATTGTGTATGCACTTTCATCGATTGTGTATGCACTTTTTAAATTGTGCATACACTTCTTTCAATTTTGTATGCACTTTTCCGGATTGTTTATGCACTTTTCTCAATTGTTTATGCACTTTTGTGTATTGTGTATGTAGTTTTCTCGATTGTGTATGTATTTTTTCGATTATGTATGCATTTTTTTTTATTGTGTATGCATTTTTCTTATTGTTCATGCACTTTTTGGTATTGTGTAAGTACTTTTTTGTATTATGTATGCACTTTTCTTATTGCGTATGCACTTTTTTCGATTGTTTATACACATTTCTCGATTGTGTATGCATTTTTTTGGATTGTGTATGCACTTTTCTGAATTGTGTATGCATTTTTTCCGGATTATGTATAAAATTTTCTGCATTATGTATGCACTTTTCTAGATTGTGTATTTTTCGGATTATGTACACAATTTTCCCGATTGTGTATACACATTTTTCATGATTATGCATGCATATTTTTTGGATTGTGTATGTACCTTTTTTCACGGTTGTTTATGCATATTTTTTGATTGTTTATGCACTTATTTTGGATTATATATGCACATTTTTCACGATTGTGTAAGAATCTTTTTTGGAGATAGGTAATTGCTAGCTTACACGGGTATAGCGATACGACAAAATTTTAAATTTATGATACGATACGGGAATGGTATATCAATTAAAAATATACAATATATATATATGTGTATATATATATATGAATATAAAGGGGAATGATCCATATACACATAAAAAAACACATTATCTTTACACATCAATCACAACCCTCCATTTATTAATTTTTAATGGTCAAGATTAAGTGTTTATTATTGTTATTAGATGAACTAATCTTGACCATTAAAAATATATAAATAGATAAATATATATATATATATATATATAAATAATATATATATATATATAATGAGTTTTTTATGAGATAAGCGGTAACTTCTATAATTATATATATATATATGTGTGTGTGTTTTTTTTTTTTTTTTTATAATAACATTTAAAATTTTAATTTTTTGTATTATTATCGTAAGTTTTTAAAGTTTTTGTATCGTACCCGTACCCATACTGTAACCGTGCCCGTATCAATACCAATATCGTACCCGTACCTGTATCGGTTTCGTTTTTATATGTATAATGGTATATTTTGGAAATAACTCTTAAATATTATATGTGTTTAGTAACCTGTTTTGATCAATTTTGATAATTTCGCAATGTTTAACCCAAAAATTGCAACACCAGTGAAAGTAAGTAACCCAAAAATTCCAACACTAGTGAAAGTAACTAAGGATGGACACGGGACGCATTCAACTCAATCCTAATTTAATCCGTAAAATAAATGACAGGACGGATTGGAGCGGCTTGATAAAATTTAAATGTCAACTCAACCCAATCTGTTAAAATTAAAACCCCAACTCAATCCGCAAAATAAATTACGGGTTGGGGCGGAGTTGATTATTAAATTTTTATTTTGATACTTTATTTTTCATAGTTTGCATAATTAACCTAAATTTTAAAATAAATTGAAGTTTTTAAAAAGAAATATAAATTAAAATCAATCAAACTATGTTTATAACATTCGGGAACAAATAATAAAACTAAAATATAATAATAATGTAAGTTTGATATATTGAAATACACGCAATTTATATATAAATATATTACCGTTTAAAGGGATCCGATCCGTATACCCTCAGACCACCCCCGACCTGTGTTAATAGGTGCGGTAACGGTTGGGTTTAATAAATAAAGAAAATAAAAAGAGATAAGGCAGCTCTCTCTCTCTCTCTCTCTCTCTCTCTATCTGGCAGAGCAAGTAAGCTTTCTTTTACTATACTTAATTTCACAATTTCACATTTTGTCAGTATCATATATTTTCCCTTTGTAATTTCTCTGTTGATATTAATTTCATTCTGGGTCATCTCAATTTTTACTGATTTCAAAAATTATAACAATCTTACTATGCATGTATGTTTCCTGTTTAGAGTAGTTATTAAATGTCTTTTAGTTTTTCTGTAATGGGTTATTTTTTATTTATCCTATTAGCACAAATAATAGAGACTGGTACTCTTTTTGACAAGAGTGAAATTTAGTTCTAATAATGGGTGGTTTTGCATATTTATTAGGCTTGATTTACTATGCATGTATGGTTTTTATGTTGGCTGGTTAAATATTTCTTTATTTGTTAAGTAATGGGTTAGCACAAATAATATACTCCACTGGTACTTTTTTATTTAATAAACGTGGAATTTAGTACTACTTTTTAGCTGTATTTGTAAGTGTTAATGTGATTAGTGAAAAGGTCAAAGATTTAGTCTTTTATTGACTTCTACTTTTAAGATTAAGCATATAAGTTTTTGCTGCAAATTACTGAAATAGTGTAGTAGTTATTTAAAGTCTCGACTTTCAAGACTAAAAATGGTTTATTATGCTGATAGACCTCAGACTTTATTTCTGTATAACTTCTTATTTTCATTATTGGCCACACCAATTGAAAGAAAAGGCATGATTGGTATTTATATTTATATATATAATTATATACTATTAAATATAGTTAAATGAATGCATTTGTTGCTTGCATTGGAAGAAGTAAAATTTGTTTGAATTGCAGTCGGATGTTTTTTTTTTTTCAATCGGTGATTTGTGTTTGCCATGTTTTTCACAATAAAACAATGTCAAATAAGGCCTTCATTCTATGTTGTCTTTTCGATACAAATACAAGATTGCATAGGCATCTTTTGTAGTGCCACAAAAAGTGAAATGTGATTGAAACCAAGGTATTACAACTTTTCAAGCGAAAGGCCTGGCATGCATGTTTAGATTTTACTTGTAGTAGTTCCTTTTTGTATCTCTTGCTGTGGGTTATTAAATCTGTAAATTGTTCTGTGGACAACAATATCTTTTTTCTTTCTTAGACACAACACAAGTACTTAAATAAACCTTTTCGACATTTATCTAACACAAGGACAGATCAGAACCCATTACAATCCAAAGATCTCGATAATTCCCATTTACCTTTTAATTTATAATAAAATTACCTTTGATAATTTGATTCTTTCTACTGGTAGTAATCATCAGAGAGCTTGCCAATTCATTCTTTCTGAAACCAACTTCACTACTGAAAACATGGACAATGTATGCTCTTCGCCGGGTGTGTTTGACACAGTTAAATGAAGGCTTTCATAGTTTCTCTTATCATAGGAGTAATATTTCTTAAAATTACTGTGCATCATTATGTGTATTTCTGTTTTAATGATAGGTGCAATGACGTCTCAGCTGGTCAAAGAGTGGTCTGGAATCCAGAAGTTTCCAGCTGCCACCCAGACCAAATTACTTGAATTGCTTGGGAAACTCAAGCATGAGGTTTGATCTTGGTTTCTAGAATTACCAAGTCTTCTGTTATTGTTTTATCAAAAAAGTTATACAATACTCTTTAGGAGTTCATATAAGTTTTCCTTTTAAGTTAAAAGTTAGATGACTATTTCATGTTGAGTTCTCATATGTATTACTTTATATGTGATAGAGTATATGATAGGTTAGCTTGTTGAACCTTGGGTTTTGCTTCCTAGTGGTAACTTGTTTGAGACTTTGCTAAAGCGTTTTTGCAAGAGCTACTCTAAAAGTGTAAGCTTTATCGGTGTAAAGAATGGGAAAGGCGAGCTTTTTCTGCTTTCTAAAAGCGGGTTTATATGGTCGTTAAATTCTGTCCTTTAAGGATCATTCCTTCTGTGTGCTATCTAGCCTGAAGATCCTGATTTCACACAAAAAAGGGGGAAAAGAAAATTAGGAAAGAGGTACTGTGATTTTTTTAACCTTTTTGAAAACCTTGAAAATGTGATTTCTGGCTTGAAATATACGAATTGGTTTACATGTGTTGTTACCTACAACAATAAGCTTTCTATGTTTTCCAGTAAATTTACTTTGAAAATATATATTCCTATAGATATTGTTAAAGTTCATCATAAATTAATAATATACGTTTGTTTGATACGTAACTTGAACTAACATTTAGGCTTTCCATAGTTATGTTTCATTTTTTATGTTTGCATCTCACTGGATTTTGCAAATCAACATGGTTTTTATATTGTTGTAGAATGTAAATAGCCTAACAATACTCGTAATGGGAAAAGGAGGTGTTGGCAAGTCTTCGACCGTTAATTCAATTGTGGGGGAAAGAGCAGTTATTGTCAATGCTTTTCAGGTTCAGGCCTTTAATTTTTAATCCAATCTTTTATTTTTTCTAAATCCATATGCAATTATCTATGTTGGACAAATTTGCAGTCTGAAGGACCCAGACCTGTCATGGTTTCTCGAACTCGATCAGGTTTTACGCTGAACATTATCGACACCCCTGGGCTCATTGAAGGAGGATATGTCAATAACCAGGCACTTGAAATCATTAAAAGGTTTTTAAAACTTTTTTTTATGTGAAAATAGAATTTCAAGTGTGATGCAATATACACATTTACTTTGGTCGAAAGGATGTTTCAATCAGTCCTCAATTAATACCAAGCAGATTAAGTAGTTCTGTTTCTTTAGCAGATCCAACAACTAGTAACTCGAACCTATATACTCCTTTAGGGGAATTTTTGTTTCATTTTTTTTGTGGGGGTTTCATCCACATTTTTATTTTTGCAATTAATAAAATAAATATGTGGGTCTTTTCCACAAATTATATATATGTAAAAAAAAGTACCTCGACGTGGGTGTTGAAACTTCAAACCACCAACTCATGAGGTCCCGTCTTAGTCTAATTGTTTTTTTCCTTCTCGTTGGTGAACTTAAGGATAGTTTTTGTAATATTCTGTTAATAAAAAGGTTTACCTAATGCACATATAGGTATACATATGTATGGTATCCTTGATCCTCTTTGAAACCAGTAAATAGAGTTTCCTTCAGTATACCTGACATTACAATAGTATGAATATAGTCGGTTTGCCTGATTCGAGATTAAGTCTTGTAAGAAATTGGTAGATTATATTCATTACTTTTAGTTCCTGTTGGTTCTGAAACAAGAATATTGCATGAAGAATGCTTGCCAGATTAGTTCACAAGTAGCTTTCATATTATTTTACTTACAATAACTTAAGTTTAAAGACATGGTTTCTTTCCTTGGTTCCAAAATAAATAAAAATATTCCCAGTTGCAACAGGAAAAAAAGTGAACATACGTAGTGAAGGATTCGATGAACACATGAATGCGCGTATTTGGTTTCTCATTATTGGAAGTCTCATTTATGTAAGACTTGATTTCTGAACAGGTTTTTGTTGAACAAGACGATAGATGTGTTGCTCTATGTGGACAGACTTGATAATTACAGAGTAGATACTTTAGATAGGCAAGTTGTGAGAGCTATAACAGACAGTTTTGGAAAAGGAATATGGAGCAGAGGAATGGTGGTTCTTACACATGCCCAGCTCTCTTCTCCTGATGGTTTGAGTTTTGAGAATTTCTTTTCTAAAAGATCCGAGGCTATCCTAAAAGTTGTTCGTATGGGAGCTCGAATAAAAAAGCAAGACCTTCAGGCATGGCTTCTTTCAGACACTTCTGTGTTTTTTCCCCTTGGCATTGTTTGCTTAGTTGGAAAGTAGGATTAAGGTTACATTATCTGAGTAGATAAGTTTGCATTTGTTGCGATGTAATGCAAGTTGTTGCAGAGGAAACATTTGGCGAGTTTATCAGAACAAGTACAATTGAGTTCTTCTAATTTTCTTAAGTTCCTAAAATAGCAATTGGAAATACCCAAGTGTTACTTATGTAATTACGTTGTAGGTCTACTTAAAGCACGGAGAGTTTGATGAAATATAAAAGTAGCCTAATGTAGAAGTTTAAGTTGGGACAGCGGTAGCAGACAACATGATTAGGGAACAAAGGAAACACAGAGCAGTAACCATTGAATAAAACAAATATCGAGATTCAGTGTTTAAATTGAAATCAAAGGTTCAGATGTATTATATCCAAAGGCTCGTGTTCTGTTTTCTTCTCTCGTCTCCTGTTTACTTAGACAGTCTGCATATGACAAGTGGCAAAGCTTGGAAAGATCATGTATCTGGTATTGAGTTATATGTTGCACTTTTTGGTTTTCCCAGTTTGGTGATATGATTTAGCATGGTTTACTTGATCTTGATTGCCCATATAATATGTTTCAATTTTCATTTGTATATTAGATTTCACGTAGATGAGTTTGTTTTTGATTGATTTATCTTTTTCTTTTCTGCTGTTTCTTCTTTCTTCGATTGTCTTTAATCTGTTACATCTATAAGTTGACATTTTCTTGACCCCGCTTGCTCTCAGCCGATATTTGTCTTTTCTCAATGTTTAGGCCTTCACAATTCCAGTCGTTCTTGTTGAAAACAGTGGGAGATGTAACAAGAATGATAACGACGAGAAGGTTGGTAACTTCCTGCACACAAGGGACTCCTTCTATTACTTTTTTTTTAAAGATGTTTCTGAAATGCAGATACTTCCGAACGGAAGTGCTTGGATCCCTGATCTAGTCAAAACGATTGCTGATGTGGTTTTAAATGGAAGCAAGGCTATTCTGGTTGACAAAAAGTTGATTGAAGGCGTGAACCCAAACGAAAAGGGGAAAATATTGATTCCTTTTATATTGGCATTTCAGGTATGCTTAAAACTGCTTAGTGCGCAAACCTTGAAATTGAGCCCAGAATAACTAAAAAATGGTCTCCGAGAAAAAGTTCTAATGTTCTTTTGTTCAAATAAAAATTTTGTTTCCATTTTCTAGAAAAATAGAAGAAGTCAAGAACACATCTCATGTAACTTTTCTGAAGAAAACCCTTTTAAGTTCTATAAAATTGTTTTTTTTAACACAGTTTTATAGGACATGGGAGAATACCATTAATTCACGAAAGTAAAACAAAAAAGTTCTTAGAGCATGTCAAATTCAATTCTCGAAACAAAGTTCTTCTGAGCAGGTCTAACTCCCATTTCATTTTTCTCCTTTATTTCAGTACTTTTTCGTAATCCAAGGGATTCAAAAATGGATCAAAGATGATATTGCAAAAGAATCTAAAGAAGCATGGGATTAATTGAAGATGGGTTCTGATGCTATGAAGTACTTCAAACGTTGTGTGCAGCCTATATTTATTATGCGCAGTTTTGCTATCCGCAGCGTGTAATTATGTAAGCTAAGAGGCGTAGTTCTGTTAAGAGTTCTTTTGTATGTTGTACTGATGACCCTTACTTTTAGGATCAGACCCTTATTACTCATGAATACGATGTGTAACCACATAATCAAGCTTACGCATGCATCATCTTTTCTCATGGTTTGGTCATCATTATTATTGTTAAAAAATCACTGCAGTTTGTTGCGTTGGATTATGAGAATTGATTGGAATCGTAGTAAACCAAGTAAAGTATTTGGCCGAGTTTTATGACGCAAGGAAGAAAACAGGAATTGTTATCATTATATTAAGATAAATTGTGCTTTCTTGGTGAAAGAGCTTAATATGCTTTTGTGCTCAGCTTAAGTCCCAGAAAGCAGTGAAATCTGCCCTCAAAAGAGAGAGAAAAGCTAACAAAATCGTTGATTCTAATTACATTATAGATAACATTTGGTCTACAAGAATGTAGTTGAAACTAAATTCATAAAAAGTTATACGGAGCAATTAGCTCAGTGAACCCACTTTCTTGATAAAAGTCCCAGGTTCTATTCTCTCTCCCCAGTGAAAGAATACATCTTGCTATGAAGACCTAGTCATCATTCCAAGTTCCTGACGTTGAACTACAAAAAATTGACTTTTCCGAACTTTGGTAAAGATGGTTATGTTAGGGTGCTCAATCTTTCCTTCTTGGTCGCTTTCGCAATACTTAAGCTGATGATGCTTTCTTTTTTAAAAGAATAATGAAACAGCGCCGAAAAAAAAAAAATATATATATATGACAACAAATTTCCTTGTAGTTTGTGAGCCAGAAACAGAGTGAGAGTTGTATAGATTGCCACATTTGTAATTGTTCCCATACTAATGTGGTTGGCTATTAAAAGTGATAGAACAATCATCACGAGGATAAATTTTAGATACCATATATGATTTCAGTGACAGCCCAAGTCAAAATAAGATGTGCTTGTTGAGTTACGAGAGATATATTTCAATTACATATATGGAGCGGAACATGTATACAAACTTTTAACACTTTTAACATTTAGCTTGACTTGGTAGTCTGTAATGTAATTTGTCAGCTCCTCTAATTATAGCTGATAAGAGTTCATCTACATTTTTGCTTATGCCTTACTCGGTTGTATGTCAATATGCTTGGTAATTCAAGTTTGCTGTTCAGTTTTCTGATATTTACCAACAGCCAAACTACGTTTGTTTGAAGTTTTTTCAGGATTATCTAGCAGCTCCTCATTCACTACAAGTTAATGTGATACTGAAGCTACGCTGTTTTTTTTCTCAACTGGTATGATTTAGAGATTAGGCGATGAATAGAATTTCCCGATAGAATTTTTGAAATTTTCTCTTAATTTTCTGAACCCAGAATTTGAAGCCCCATATGTTTTGTTCTGAACTACATACCCTTTTTTACATTTTTAAGGATATTACAAGTTACAATTTAATTCTGGGAGACCATTTCCACACTTGCTATCTTTTCATTTATATTGAAAAATGTTTACCTACTTAAATTAATGAAGAAAAAAAGGGTAAAAGAGCGCCTAAGTATACAACCTCTTTAAAAAATCTCTATAACTCAACTATCGAAAACATGGACAAGATGAAGATAATCAAACCCAACAGATATTATTCAGGCCTTGAAAAGCAAATATTCTTTGAAACTCACTCAGCCTCGGAAGCGCTACCATCCACATATATCTCTTCCCTATCATCATTGGCTGAATTGTTCTCCCCTTTCTCTCTCGACCTCTTCTCTTCTGCTTCTCTTTCAGCAACATAAGCCTTTGCCTTCTCTAGTCTTTTACTCACTGCTTCCCAAGACACAAGGCTCTCCATGAAGATCGATATGTAATCAGGACGACGATTCTGTTTAGAAGATCATTAGTTTGATTGCTTTAGATGACGCATTCTGTTTAAAGGAAAACCACGACATTATTTAAATGCTAGGGGATCATACCTGATAGTCAAGGTAGTAAGCATGCTGCAATTGCAAATGAAAAATTAGGGTATTAGAAACTAGCTTTACATAGATACTGCTTTAGGAGATAAGTGAAAATAAAAAAGAGGTGACTTTTGAGTTTGGTGCGAGTAAATTACCTCCCAAACATCGATAGTAAGGAGTGGCTGCAGCAAAATCAACAATAGATTTTAAGAACCTCGGACATCATTAGGAAGTTCTAAACTAAATAATACTGAACAACTAGGTTATAATAATGAAGACAATTTTGAGTCCACATAATAAATTTCTAGATATAGTACAAGTGTATAACAGTAGAACTTACTGCATAATCCAAGACCAGGGGGTTCACAGCGTTAGGAGTTTTCACCACTACTAGTTTCTTGTCCTCCTCTACCAGAACAGGATTTGCAGCACTATCTACACTGAACTGATTTATTTTGTCTACAAAAGATCCAATCATCCAAAGATATGAATATGAGAGTCACAAGTGAGCAAGTATTTTAAACTAGGTAGCTAAAGTGCAAACTTGCGGAACTACTTACATCCTTCAATTCCTATCTTAGGCATCATTTGATTTGTTTAAAAATAAAATTAATAAATGCAGTTGGTCCTGACCTATGCACCACTACAATTAAGTCTTCAAAGTTTGCAAGATGTTAGCAAGTATAGTACTTCACAAGTTATGAATGTCGGCAAATAAGATTTTTATAACTATTAGAAAAGTAAAGGGTTGTGTAATAAAAATTTCAAACTTAGGGACCAAAGGTCAAGGCAAAAAAAAACTACTTACATACAAATCAATCCCAAATATATAAATATAATAGTAATAAAATGTTAAAAGTACAACTGAATAAGTATTTTAAAATAGGGAGCTAAATTGCAGATTAACTTTCATCTTTCAATGCCTTTCTTAGGTATCATCATTTTATATTTCTGGACTTAGTTTATTGCAGTTAACCTTTACTTATGCACAGCAACAAAACGTCAATTAGACTATTTCAGAAGTTACCAATGTCGCCAAATTAGGAATATTTGAATGATCAGGAAAGGTAAAGGTTAATATCACAGGGGGGGAAATGATATTTGGTGTAACGTTCAGGGCAAAGAAGAAAAGTTTCTCACATGCAAGCCAAGCCCAACCAGAACCAAACTGTGTAGCTGCAGCTGCCTTAAACTCTTTAACGAACTCTTCAAAAGAGCCGAAATCTCTATTAATCATTTCTAGAAGCTCCCCTGATGGCATCCCTCCACCACCAGGTTTCATAGATTCCCAGAAAAATGTATGATTCCATGCCTGAAAATGGGCACAAATGTAAGGCATTTGTTTGATCCTATTTTCAAAAATTATACATTCATTCGCATTCTTATTTTTTAGGTGTTTGAGGGTAAGGAAGATACTAATTCTTTTTAGACGTCTTAGATCCTTTTAATAACAATCTCAAGATAAACCAACCCATAAAAAATTTTCACTAGAATTTCACATTTTAAGACAAACTAAAAAAGTTTCAAATGCATAACCTACCAAGCAGTCTAGAAGTTTTTCTTTGCAAGACAGATCGACTTTAAGATGCAAGAAACACAGATGAACGGAACAAATTGGAATGCTATTCAGAAAAATAAAATGCTTAAAAATTTATACTTGCGCAGCATTATTGAAGGGCGGGAGAAGATCGCCCTTGTTGTATGTAGAAATAATTATGTCCTCTAATGTCTTTGAACTCAACTCCGTTCCAACAGTTTGCTTGTTCAAGTTATCCACATAAGCTCTGTGGTGTTTACCCCAGTGATATTCTAGTGTGTTGCGGCTCATATGAGGTTCCAAAGCATCCTGTAAAGTTATCAAATAGTAATCACTGAACCTAAGCACGTAGACATATACTACAAGTACAATTATTTTAGCAGTGACCTAAGATTCTCCAGTTTCTAACTTCAACTAATTGCCACTATAGCTCAACTCAAGTCGAACTACAGAGACAATATTGGTAGCATGTGTTTTCACCTTCTTACACGAATGATTTGCAGTTAAGAAAATTATTCCAACAAGTTCACATATAATATGTATTCTTTCTGCAGTTTTCTGCCTTTAATAAAGTGCAGAACATGTATCAATCTGCAGGCTTCTACCACTTCTTAATAACGATACAATAGAAGCACGTGTTGCGCTTTTAGGTCCAACTTATTTCCTTCTGTGTTATTGCAATATATTTGCAGATAAAGTTTATGATTTATTTGCATATACATTTACAGGTTTTTTAAGGCTAATGATAGTGTAATAAAAACGAAACAAAAGCAGTCTAACGCATCCAGTCACTTATAGTTAACTTCGTCCGAAAAGGCCGGTGAGCTACAATAAGCATTCATTTCAAAATATAAGCAGTATAAGGGTCAAATTAAAATCTCACCAGAGCGTAAGGAGGAGGCTTTAGATCAAGCTTAGCAGTTACTTTACCAGCTTGTGTAACAGAGAGCGCCTAAACAATAAATTATCACATCATCACAAGGAATAATAAAACCCTACGCTTCGATAAAGGAAAAGACAAGCGCCAGAAGATATCCCATCGAACCTACTATAAAGTCCAACATGAGATATAGAAAATGCATAAAATCCACCTAATAAAAACACATTCTGTTGTAATATGTGCACATGTTTTTTAAATATCTACTTCTTGAAGAAGAGGGTTGATGACTAATAAATGAATGTCGTTAGCTACTAGTTTTTTTTTTTTAAATGGTGTTCAATAATTGTTTCCCCAACACATACTCGGTGTCATTCATCGAACACCTCGTCTAAGATCCAATACTCAATTTGCTTAACTACTAGTTCCCCATTTGGGGCTTGTGAAACATTTCTATCCCCACAGAAAATAGGGCACATTTTACCGAACACCTCGTCTACTATCCAACGCCATACATAAGCAATTCAAAACAACTATCTCAGAATACATCCTTGTTCCTTCACATTATCATCATTCCTAACAAGTTTACAAATTATCTAACTTATCATAACACAAGAAGGAATTATGTGTTTTACAATTTCTGATATTTTTATACTCGGTGGGTGTGAAATAACTAAAGCCTCTAATTCATAATTCACATTTCATCGAACACCCTGAACATGTCTCGGACTCTCGAACCATATTTTTGTGTACACTCCACATGATACAAGCAAAATTAGGAAAAAGTCGCTTTTTTTTTTAATCAAATGCAGTAAAACTGCCATGATAAAAGAGAAAGACAAAAACAAAAACAAAAAATTAAATTGAGCTTAAAAAGCAACCAAAGAGCTCACTATCTAAAAAAGGCTAACTTTAAATCACCATTCATACAAAAACTGTAATACATTTACAAAATAATGGGTCTTTTTATATTATTTTTACTTTAGCATTTTCTGTTAGGGAGGTGTAGAAATACAAATACACATTTGAATAAATTAAATGGAAATGGGTAAAAAAAACCTGACCTTTATCTTCTTCACATGCAACCTATTTGACCCAACTGTAATTTATAACCAATGAACAAAATTAGTGACGTTCTATGTGTTAGTGTGTGTAAAAATTAAAATTAGTGTGCATATATATACATACATATTTATATATATACATATATATATGTATGTATAAATTATAATGTAGTTAAAAAAAAAGGGTGACCTTGGGTGGTGAGTGAAAGAAATGAAGGAGCAAATAAATTAGCATTTAAAATCATTATTATCTCCTTTTTCACTTTCTATCTTCTCTTTGGAACCTCAGTTCAGGGTTTAGGGGATTATCAGAAAATCTGGGTGAGGTTTTTCTACTTTTATGATTTTATCTTTACTCCCTTGTTATTATTATTTGTAAACTCTTCTATTTTTTTTAAACAATCTCATTTATTCCCTCTGTCCCAATTTATGTTTTAAGTTACTCCACTACCCTCCTTTTTTTTATTTTGTTTGCAATAACAAAATATATTGATTTGATTAAGATTGAGGGTAATATAGACAAATATAATTCTATTCACTTACTTTTATTAAAAAGTTAGGTTCCCAATTATTATTTATAATATGATACGGATGGAGTAATATTTAACAAACAAAAAAACATCAACTGATATTTTGTGTGTGCATTATGTATCGTTTTTACTGTAAACTTATTTTCAATATTTTATTTATTTATAATAGCTAATACTTGGTAAGATTTAACGTGATGAGATGATATATTTTCCACAATATTAATTGCATGGTTTGTAAGTTTATCGGGTATAGCGTGACATTCCATGTCGTATAATAAAATGGTTGTGTATCTCATTCATAACTTACACCCTCCAAAATTTATCGTGTTTATGGTCTTTTAAACGAAATGGACATTCACATTTTGGTATCCCTAATTTTCGAGGAAGGTTTTTTAGGAGCATATGGTCCGCTACGATCACAAGGAATGTATAATCTTGATTTTGCAAAAAGGTGAAACTTGTTCGAGTTTTCGATCTTAGTCAATAATCCTAAACTTTTGCAAAAAGGTGGAATTAGTAATATTTAATTATATGAAAAATATGTTTTTATATTTGTAATAGAGTATTATATATAGTATAGAAATTTAAAAACTTGATGTGAAATCAGATAAAAAGAATTGAAAGGAAGACAGACTGTCTAGAAACATTATTAAGTAAAAACAATTTAAAAACAGTGGATTGTAAAATTATTTGAGGACGTGAATCATACACATCATAAAGTAACAATATAGTCGGAAACAATCTGTAACGGAGCAGTTATTTAGAATATTAGTAGGATGACTACATAAAAATACAACTGAAAGAGTACATAAAATTGTAGTTCCTAATACAGAAACTCTCATTCGATTTGAGATTTTCAATCTCTGTTAGGCCAAAACTGGTGTCGTTTTAGAAGATGTCAATAATAAATCCATTAGAAAGGATTAGTAGATAATTTTGTCCATAAAATAGAAACGTATGTGGTGACGTGTTTGTCCTTTTTCATGCCCACCGATTCTATAAATAACACTATAATAACAAATCAAAAGTTATCGTTTACAAATTTACCGGGAAAAGAAACCCATTCCCTCTTAAAGAAAGACTTGTTCACTCTATCACTAAATAAAATAAATGGGTGGTGGTAAGGTTGAGAGAAATTGATTCATCATACAAAAAATGGAACTAAGATTTTGGTTTAGAGTCTAAATTTGGTGCAATAAAGTTTTTTTTTTTTTTTTTATTTATTATCGCAGACCAAAAGAAGAAAACAAAAAAAAACAGGGTAGAAAATTGCGTAGAACCAAATGTGTGTGGTTGACAAAATTAATAAAAACGCATAATATTTTCCAAAGTATAAACACGGAAAAACCGGATTTTTAAAAAAAAAAATTACCATATTTTCTTATTTTTTTAACCTTGATTTCTTAATTAAAATGTATTTGATTTATATTTTTTTTATTTTAGCTCAATTTCAATTTTCTTTTCAAACTCCAAAAAATATCCATAACAGTAATGTTACGTGCAGTCATGTGTCGAAAGTTTCAATGCGACGACCCAGCTTTCCAAGAAGGAAATTATGTGGTGCGGTGTTGTGCGTCAGTCCCACATTGCCCAGATACGAGAGTACCCGTGTGGTATATGAGTTTAAAGATCTATTTCCTATCAACAATGTCTTTTAAAGCCGTGCGGCACAATAGCGAGAACGAAACTCCACAGTTAAGCGTGCTTAGCTTGGAGTAGTACCAGGATGGGTGACCCCTCTGGAAAGTTGTGCCAAAGTAGACAATATTGTTGATACGGGCGTGGCGGTTCGGTCCGTGGGGCCGGGTCGTTACATTCAGCGTTTCAAAATTGATTAAAAAATAAATAAAGTAGAAAGTCAAAAGATGTAAAAGTTAAATTTAAGAAATTAAGGTATAACAAGTAAAAAGATTAAGAAACGAAGGTAAAAAAAATATAAAAAAAAAAACTTGAAAAAACCAAATGTATATTAAATAATAGATATATACGAACAATTAAATATTTATTACACAATTTCAGTATATTCACTTCAATTAAAATACAAACCACCAAAAATTCTTTTATAAATTTTGTTTGCACTCACCACTACTCTAATTATTATTTTTGTTTAATTTTTTTAAAGATATGTGCTACGTGTCAACATAATACGTTGGTGTAAACTGTATTTTATAATTAATTGCATATGCTAATTTTGTAAGTATTACTTGTATATTATCAGTATATACAAAATTATGGTATGTTATTGCACTAACAATTTATAATTTTGGTTTGTCAAAAAAATATTCAATGGTTTGTCAGAATACCGTATATATAAATTATTATAAAAAATATTAATAAAAAAAATTATTTTTTAAAATTGTAGCCTTGCCATAGAAACCAGCTGTGCCGCCCCTGCACAGGGTCATACTATTAAGAGTGAGATACATTTTATCGTTTGTTGCAATTTATGAATTCATTTTACAGTTTTCACAGGAGTTATGTATTTGACTAGTTAGCGTTGGGTGACATCTAAAAACCACCACGAGCTGATCAAATAAGATAAGTTAAAGTCAGAACGATGTGACCTAAAAAGGATTAGTTACAGCTTTGTTTTAATTAGCGCTAAACAAATTGTTAATCTTGAAAAATGTGGATATGACACTATTTTTGCTAGAAGCCTAGAATTACTTTCTTTCTTTCACTACCGAAACAAGAAAGAAACAAAATAGCTACCATTTGAGACGACAAATCAAAGGGAGATATGCCAATCGAAGCTCCAAACAGAACTCTGCTGATTTTTGCTGCTGTTGTATTATGATACTATCATTTTATTGGTTCGTTAACATTGCCCTTTTAGCTAATGAGAAATGAGCACAAAAATCACAAGTAACTTCTTTAGCTGATAACGATAACACTCGATGGAGGGCGAATATGTTGTGCCCAATAGATCTTTCAGCTGGTTGAGACAGATCACAAAAAGAAGCAGAAATAAAAAAATAGAAACATATTGTCGATGCACCAACTAAGAGATATCAGTGAAAAGTTAACAGAACAGACAACACAATTATTCTTCTCACAAAATCCAAAATTTCTAGTATAGCTTGTATACTTATATTCTTTAACAAGGAAAACGAAAGAAAAAATAGAATTACTAAAAGTTCAGCATTCTATTAGACTATGCCCAAGCTCTCTTCTTCGAGACAAGATCTGATGTCTTTATTTCATCAATTTTGGCAGCTACAATGAAATCATTCATAGTCAATCCTCCTGCAAATGATACACAATTTTAAATCCACACTGATGCTGAATACTCCATTAAGTTATTTTGCCGGTACAATTTTTTCTTGTATTGCAAAAAGTCGAAGAGCCATCCAAAATGAGTTTTCAAAGGTTTTAACGATCTAAAACCAGAAGCAAACAGATGATAAACTCACCAATTGAAGAAGTCCATAACTCAGCTCTAACTTGATTAGGCTGTTCCAAGTGAAGATTGGGGAAGTGATTAGTGACCTCTACAACGTTATATATTCTGTTTATAAGTTCAACACCACATTTGAAATCTCTTAGCTTCCATAAACATTGTAATTTAAGTCCACCACCTTCGTCCAGTAATCTCCACCCAATAACCTACAAATCATACGCACCTTCAGTGTTTTATGGAAAGGTAATGAATGATATACTCACGTAAGTTTTATACAATGCGATACAAATAAAATGCTTCATATTGCACATTGCGGGAAATACTAACAAGTTTCAAGAATAACTACAAATCAACTTGACTCAACATGAACTTAATTGCTGAATGTTTGTCAAGGTAAGACTTGCCCAACAAGAAGTTTATAGCTTGTAGAGGTTTAGCAGAAAATGAGATAATTGACAGGGCTATAAAAGTTTGAAATAACAAAGGCACTGGGTGGTATGAGAATACTACATAAAGAGAATTCAGCTGTTTAATTTGTATAATAATGTTCTACAAAGAACACTAAAGCAAAGTGCTCTATGCCGCTACAACAACAAGGGAACAAATTAACCAACATAACTTAACACTTGCTAGATAGTACTCCATAAAGTATCCTAGAAGCTAAAGTTGTTGATAAAAAAAGGTTCTTCTATATCCAGCTCCATATTATGTACAACCATGAGTCATGACTTGAATCCTTCACCGAGACACTTAACTCTAATTTTTCTCCGATTTCGCTGATGTCTAGAAACAAATGAACTTGGATTATACACTTAACTCTGTTTCATACACAAATCTACAAGGACATAGCTATTCTTACTTTGAGCAAACATAGTGTAGATGCAAAAGCCACGGTACCTTAAACGGTGAGATTTGTTAAAGCACCAATACAAGATGTAGTTCTACATAGGTATAAAAACTCAAAATGCAATCACTTTTTTTTTATTCCGTCCCTGTGTGGTATACAAAATAATTGAAATGCCAAATGAATGGTCCAGGTGACAGACACCTCACATTAGGAATTTAAGTTCTTTTCAAAACTCTGATCATTTTCTGAATTGTTAATCGCACAGATACCAGCAATTCTGACTGACAAGGAAACCAGTTTCCCTGTAAATCTGTTTACAATACGAACACTTTCCTTTTTGAAGCTCATACTACAACTCGCTATGTTAAATAAACAGTCATCCTTGCAATTTCATATCTTTTCTTCCCATAGCCGCATAGCGTACCAACTTTCACGCAGAGTTATACACTACTATACTCTTGTCAAATGCTTCATTAATTGTATTACCCTATCTCCTCTATTTCTATGACACTCTTTCATTCTTATTCTTGTATCATAATTGTTTTTTTTTTACAAATCCAGCAACTATGATTAGGTCTAGCAAACCAGCGAATATATAGCAAACCAGAATTGTCTACTAACATACAATTTCAAAAGCAAAAAACATGCATCAGCTTGTAGAGAAGTTACGCTTTAGTCCACCAGAAAGTTTGGGAGATAAAAGACTCTTTATCGGCATTGCTACAGAAGTACAAGCTTATTTCAACGGAAATCAGCATAAACTAGTTTATCAAAGAAACTATGTCTACTAGTCCACATACACAATGATCACATACAAAACAAATATGCCAAGTTAATTGTGTACATTCCATTTTTATGAAACTCAATGACCCCTGCCCCAGTTAACTAAGTTGATCACATGATTGACATCGTAATTGTTCTACAATCTTAACAGCCAAAGTAAGGCATTACATCATACAACTACAATCAAACATTCGAAAACATACACACTAATCAAATAGCAACCGGGATGATCTTCTAATCTTCAAACAGCAGATAACCTCATGATATATTAATTTATTATTGAACATTCAATTCCTATCATGCCCAAAATATCCCCACAAGTTATCATTCTGAGTAAGAAGTGAACTAGTTCACTTATCCCTAATTCGACCAATAAATCTGCTTCTTCTTACTACTCCAACACATAGCTTTTGAGAAAAAATGGAACCTATCCACCCACAGGTAGTAAAATTAATATTAGTCCTTTAATACTCTTAAACTAAAATCATACTACCTCCGCCCCATAAAAAATGTCCACTTAGGTTTTTCACGAATATTTAATAATTTTTGTTTAGAATTAGTTAGAGTAATAAATGTGTGAATCAATTCTCAGACATACAATTAAAAATAGTAATATTATTTATGATTTGCAAAAACAATGCTTATTAATTAGGGGTATTTTATCAAATTTTGTTATTTAAAAGTTAAACCGGAGTATTATTTTGGGACGGAGTAAAAAACTTGGACTATAACTATGTGATATAATGATATTTTAAAACCAAAGAGACGAGAATTATGGTGGAAACAACACATAAAACAAACCAAAACATAAAAACGAAAGTGGAAAACAATAAGGGAAAGCAAGAGCACCTTTCTGAGAAGGGCCTGAGCATCCTGCTTAGACATACAATCTTGTAAAAGAGAGCATTCAAGGCGTGCAAGAGAGAAAGCCGAGCCAGAGAGGTTCGGTATAAGAATCTTATGTTCACTATCAAAGTTGCCCAAAGTTTTTTCACCAAACTTGCTTTCAATTTCAGCTGGAAAAGGGTCTCTCCCACCAAAATCACCTAACATATGTTCATGACCTCCTGATAAGCATACTGTTCTCGAGAGAGTCCTCGGTTGCGGGAGAGAGATTCTTGGGAAGAGAGAGAAGCACAGTTGGCTGCAGGAAACAGCCATGAGAGAGAGAGTGTGTGTGTGTATGTGTGTGTGTGGTGGAATCTCTCTTGTCCAAGAGATGATGTTACCCAATTACATTTACACATTTACTACACCACTGTATTTTAAAACACGCGGGTGTTATTCAAAGTTTAGAAATTATAGCTGAAGTAATTACAGTTAAACCTCGATAAGATAAATGAACGTCCGATAAACGAATAAACTCGTCAAATGAATAATTTTCTCCGATCCCGACTTGGGCAAATGGGCTAAATGAATAACCTCGCTAAATGCATTAACGAATAATTTTTTTTGAATCCTTAAAGACCCCATGTAAATATAAATGAATAATCATTAAAATTCATAATATATATATATATATATATATATATCCTAAAAACAAAAATATTTATTTCAATCAACAATGTTCATACAAGAAGTCATTTCTTTACAAAAAAAGCGTCTAAAGTTGTTTGTTTTTTCCTTCCACCAAAATGCATCACATCTGCGACTTTTTCTAGTGCAAACACAACTTCTGGAATATTCTGCTCATGCTGTAGCAAATAGTTTCGTAGGGTGATTACTGCTTGAAAGGCTTCTTTTGATGACACATTTGGTGTGACGCCACTATCATCTGCTTGCATATCCTTTTGCGTAAGACTTGATTGTTCCTTCTTATGCTCACATATGGCCCTCCTTATCTGGTCGGTCAAAGTTGATTTTGTTGTTGGTTTTGACTGGTGATCGGAAGCCATCAGACTGAATATTAAGAAAGATTAGAATGAATTATTTACCAAACCAAGACTCTAGAAAAAAATATATATATTAGTTTGTAGGTATGTTAGGTACATTGTCTTAGTCTCTAAGTATTCCATACATAGAATATTATTATTAGTACATGTTGCATGTATTTAGACTCTAAGTATTCCATACATAGAATCTTATAAGTACATGATGCATGTACATAGTCTATATACGTATTTGTACATTAGATGTAAAATAAATAATCATACGAAAAAATAAAAATGTAAAAATACTATCTAAATGAATAAAAATTCATTTATCGATAAATGAATAATATATTCATTTATCGATAAGTAAATAAACTCACTAAACGAATATTTTTTGCTGGTCCCAAGAGCATTCATTTATCGAGGTTTAACTGTATATTTTATTATCTCGCCACAATTCCGTCCGGATTTATCGTGGACTACGAGTACCTCAACCAATCGAAGAGGCCTACCATAGTTAAAAACGGAAAAAAAAAAATGTACTGTACTAATTGTTTTTAATGATTTAGATATCATACTACCAAAATTAACAATTGACGTACTGAACTATTATAATGTTCACAATTCAGGTACCACCGTTAAATTAGCTGGATTTAAATTAGTTTCAATTTTCATTTTGGTCATATTTCTTGTAAGTTGTATAAATCTAACAATTAATTTTTTGAAATGTCTCATTTTAGTATAAATTCAAAAATATATAATTATATCATATATATATATATATATAATACATAAACACACACACACACACACACATATATATATATATATGTTATATTAATGTATGTATAAAAATACATATAATATAATGCATGTATACATATTATTGGAAATAATGTAAATTCTAGATGATGTTTGTGTATAAAAAAAAATTATAATACTTAACAAATATATTCTATTTACAAAAAATAAATATTTTTTTTGAAAAAAATAACAAATTTCTTGCCGTTTTTTCATGAAAGTATTCAAATAATGATATGGTCTCAAATAATTTTTGCTCGAATGTCATAAATCTAAAACTTACTTTATTTTCGTTTTAGAGAAAGTGTAAAAAAAATTTATAATTTTTTTTTATTTTAGAAAAAAAAAATCAAAAAAAATCTAGTCAAATAATATGTTTTTTAAACTGACATACTTATTATGTAGGTATATGTATGTGTTTTAGTAGAAACATTGTAAATTGTAATGTTTCGAAAAGACAGGATTAAATTTATACAAATTACAAAGAATATGACCAAAATGAAACTAAATTTCATCTAACTAAATTAATGTCAGTGCCTGAATTCTGAATATTATGATAGTTCAGTACGTCAATTGTTTACTTTGGTAGTCTGGTACCTAAATCGTTAAAAAACATATAGTACAATACACTAAATATATATTTTTCCCGTTAAAAACGTGTATTTAGTTTGCATATTTTTGCTTCTCGTTTCTCAGTTCTTATTATTTCACGTATGATTTTAGATTTTATTTTATTTTAATTTTTCGCTTCTTTGATTCATTTCTCTCGACCGTTTACTCTCCTGACAACAAAACAACTATGGTTTGTACTGCTCATCCGATTGTAATTTGGCCTAGATGGCCTGCCTAGTCTTTTACTACGCTCAATTAATGGTCCAATTATTAATTATTCAGTAGAAAAAGGTGTTTCATCAACGATGGAAATAGTGGCGCCTTTATAATGAAACTTTTCCAGTTTGCAACGACTTTGTTAATTTCGCAACGACGTGTGAGTTAGCTAATTCGACTTTTCCTTGAAGTGAATATTTGCTTCAATTTGAATTACCTGCAGCCAAAACTTGATGATTATTTCATTTTTTTTTATTTGGGTTTATAATTATTAATCCACTGTTGGCCCGACTAGAATGAACTTATACATTGCTAAGCAAGGGGAAGCTAAGTCCTTTTTTTTTAAATCATGTAATTTTGGCACCCCATATCAATTTTGATTGTAACTTTTTTATTTACCTCTAGACTCAAAGTGTAACGACAGACTCACAGACTGAGTTGATACCTACCCGATATACTAACAATGTTGTCCGTTTTTACCCAATTTCATCCTATCTTCTTGAACATGGCGACTTAAAAATGACTTGTTAATAGATGACGAATTATTTAAACTTATTTATCACATGAGTGTTCTCATGTCTGAGTGATGTGAAACTGACGCAACTTTCTATATGACAAAATTTTCTTTTAGAAATCCGGATCATCACATGAGTGGGATTGAAGAAAGTCTTGATATTAGACGACAAAGTTGTGCAAGTTCAAGCCATAAATCTGTTATAGATGTAAACTACTAAGCTTTTAGTGAAGTTCTTAAAATAAAGGTCTCTTAGTGAAACTATTGAAAATAATAAGCATTTCTCATATTTGATTAGTATCTATTGGACTAAATGTGTAGTTTAAGAAAACTATTGTGGGTATGTTACTGTAACATTGTTACACACTTCACACGGTATATTAGCATTTTTATCCTATGTATAACCGTCGGTTTTGTTTTGTTTTGTTTTGATAGTTGAGAGACGAGAATCTGAGTGTAAAATTATATTTGTGTAATTACATAAGAATATGCACTTTAACTTTATTTTTGAATCATAATTAAAAAGAACCATTCCCATAGAGGTTTTTTTCAAACACATTCTAGAAATAACTAAATTTTTCTCTAATTATGTTAAGATAATATTTTTAATAATTTTCGTACTGCTGGTTCCTTAACAATGAATCGGTTAACAAAGAATAGTTATTGATTAACGTGTACTGATGGAAGAAATCAAATAAAAACCAATTTTACGACCAACCACCTACTTTGGTTGGCAAAAATAAAAAAAATTGAATACTTAAAAATAAAAACAAAAGAAAAATATTATTGTAACGATTCGGTCCTCCGATCAGACCGCCACCATCTGCTTACTGCCACCAATACTGTCTGTTTTGGTCCGATTTCGTCTTCGCTTCTCGGACCGCACGGCTTTAAAAGGCATTGGTGATAACAAGGAGGATAATCATAACTTATATACCATATATGTACTACATATCTAGGTGATATGTGATAGCTCACTTCTCTTTACCATGTTATTTTCCTACGAAAATCCTGCTTTTTACACTCTTTCCCTCTTCAGGCACGACGTCCTCGTCGGACACGCCGTCCTTCCGGAGTTGTCAATGCCCACATCGGCTAGATAGCGGCTCTGATACCAATTGTAACGACCTGGTCCTCCAACCAGACTGCCACCATCTGCTTACTACCACCAATATTGTTCGCTTTGGTCCGATTTCGTTCTCGCTTCTCGGGCCGCACAACTTTAAAAGGACTTGGTGATAAAAAGGAGGATACTCCTATCTTATATACCATATATGTACTACAAATCTAGACGATGTGGTATAGCTCACTTTTCTTTACAACGGTATTTCTTTTACGAAAATCCTGATTTTTACCATTATAGTTTTGGATGTTAAATGATATTTTAGTTGATTAAACAATTTATATGATTACCGAACAAAATCAAATAAAACCTCATTTTTCAAAAGCAATGCACCATATGATCTTACAAAAGGTAGTAGATTTAGAATGTTGATGAAGATTTTTTTTTGGTAAATTAGCAATGTTTTTACAAGTTTATGAAAGAAATATATACCGACTACGTACCAAAATAAGCGTCATGCTTCAAAAACTGTGTTATTTAAGAATTTGAACCAATTTTCCTTAAAATTCGAATAAAAACTATTATTACTTATAATATGATATTATAGTTGTAAATTTGATATAATTTCATTATCAAAATAGATATTTCAAAAAATAAAATAAGAAAATTTACTAAAAAAGAAAAATTAACACTTATTTTGAGATGGATAGAGCATAGTTTTATTGTGCAAACACCAACTTTAGTAATAAAAAAAAAAACTTAAACCACCTGGCGCTGCAATAGATGCCAAACTCAGAGAGAACAAGTTAGCAGAACTTTAAGATCCCCTCCGCCCCTCATGGAGCTCCGCCTATGGACGAGACCTGTTTAGTGTGTAGAAGATGTAGTTTTGAAGGACTACAAAATCTCTCCCTATAACATATGTCTATGCATAATTTATGGAGTATTAGAAACTCATCAAGAAAGAAGGTTAAAAGAGTTTTTATTATAATTAACAACCCTCTTTTTGGAGGTAACCCATTTCATTGGCGCTAGAGATCAAAAACTAATGGTAAACGTCGTATATTAGCGTCTTAACAACTTAATCAACCATCTCAAGTTAAAAAAAAAAACCTGTAAAAATAGTTTTGCTACACTATAACCTTTGCCGATGGGAAGAATGACAATCGTGATCAGTTTTTTTTATAACTATTTTAAGTCAATATAATTAGCGGAGTACAAGTAGCTAGTAAGTAAATAAAAAGAAGAAAGCCACTGAAAGCTAGCAAAACAAGTGAAACGTGGAATGAAATTCCAAGTGAAAGATAGAATAGGTAGCAAAATGAAACTTTGCCCTAATTATTGATTTTCATTTGATCCTCTGTTACTTAAGAACACCAACACCATCCCAACATAACAGCGAAATATTTGACAACACAATTTTAAGGTAGTCACAAATTTGTACCTAAGAAAAGCCAAAAACTAGCTAATATTATAATTAATGGCAACTGATCTCTTATGTTCTTCATTTGCATTAGGTAATAACCCCGGTGAGTTTATAGAGCGTAAGTGCTCAACTTTTAAATAAAATTAAGATGTACTAGTACTATTATCAGAAAAGGACACGAGTTGAAAATTATGCAATTACTTGTACTATGATGAAAGATAATAAATGGGTCCATTATGATATTCGGCGTCGATCAGAAGCTTCATTTGAAAGAAAAACACGTGTATGGATGTCATTTTAATACGAATTCCTTTTCAAACTAAACATACGTAATATCACACGCAGAAAGAAAGAAAAAAGAGAAGTCTAACTTCGAGTTAAAAGAAAATTAATTAATAACGTAACTAATTATATGGATGGATGATGGTTAATTTGTGGTCAATCAATTCATTAACATAGACTTTTATATAGGCCACCACTACAAATTGCAAACGCGTATAAGTTCATGTGTATCGCGATTTCTTAATTAATGGTTGTTACGTCGAATAGTTGAATAAATTATTTGTTTAGTAAAAACTCCCCCAATTTAGTTACAATATTGTCAAATTATTTCAAACATTTAGCATACTAGAATACAAAGTTAATAGATGATCATATATACATATAGAAAGTGTGAAATGACTTAGATATGTTGTCAATCACATGCATATGCACCGTTATGCTGACGTGTTGTTAATCTAGTTCATACGGTCATGTACGTACATATATGCAATTAGTTTTTATGTTTTTGCTAAATAAGTTTTCAAATTTAATCCCCTTTAAAATATTGATAAGAAAAATTACATAATTAAATGGCAATAGTAGTCATACTTAATGTACCATCTGGCCCTAGTCAAGCAAATGATAGTGTGAGACAACCATTATCGCATAGTTTTTTTGTCAACTTGAGAATATTCAACTGCAACAAAATATAAAATATGATGAAATTATTAAAATGATATACTAAAATATATGATTTATTATTGATTTTTATTATTTATTTATTAACACTGAATGATTTATTTGAGAATACATGTTAGGAATGTTGTACATATTTTTTTATATGTACATGTGTATTTATTTTGTATAGTAATTGATTTGGTGTGTAAAGTACGTCTTACACACGGAAAATCAAATCATTGGTTCTTACAGAATATATATTTTAGCGTTCACAACTTTAAATGGAGTGGACAACCATCGGTATAGTTGTAGCACAAAGTTTTAATAGGTCTGTCTTGACTATAGAGAACGGTTGAGTTCCGACTCTTTGTGCTAGTATACTTAGAGTATATTGAACATGATAAAATAATATTATTTTATGATACTGACCAGAATAAAATAATTATACCTAAGAAATTATTATGATTACTTATACTGTTAATCACTAGATTATTTTCGATACACATATTTGTAATATATACTGCTTTGATTTACAATGGGTGAGATTTGTTGTGGTCAACAAACCCGTACATTGGACAGTAATATTATTTATATGGTGTGTGTCTATAATCGAAGGAATTCACGTCCCTTAACAAGGATTGATGATATCCCCTCGAGAATCTTATAAGTTTTGTTTGTGTCAAATCTTGCAAGTGGATTTTATATCCGACACAACAAATAAGTTAAGTGGAAAGGTCGAGGAAATAATATGCCGAGTAAAATAATTGTCAGTAATTTATTTACTTGGTGGATATCTGTGATATTAACGTGATGAGAAAATTAAGTATTTAATAATGTGCTCTCAAATATTATTTGAGAAAGAATTATAGTGCAATTATAATTTTTAGTGAAAATGAATATAATTTACTGATAGAATATCTTAAGATCGGTAAAGTATTAATTAGATAATATTATATTAATCTTGTTAATAAGATTATATAATATTTATTAATTAAGTACTAATATAAGTAGGGTTAGAGTTCTAGGTAAGGTAGAAATATTTTATTTCTTGTGCACTAGGTCCATATTGTAGCATATATATACTGTTCATATGTTAAGAAAAAAAGAAAAACAACATTGATAATTAGGTTTCACAGTTTTGAGAGTCCACATCTCTAAGAGTAGGAAGTATAATAGGAATACAACAGAAGATCAAGTGTGATCTAGCTCTACCCGTGAGCTATTTCTGTATCGTTATTATAAAATTCATATACAATATAATCAGGATTCAATAGCAGTTTTCCACTGCAAAACAAAAAGTGTTTCCAATAGAAGTTTCATCACAATTCACAAATCCATCATGAGGGGTATAATGTCGTATGTCCAACAATATTTTTTGTTTCTTGTATATATCACTAGCTAGGAGTTGTAGTTTGCGACTAGCTTATTAGAAGTATCATGTAACACGTTCGACTTAGGTATCCAACGAGGTTTGTGCTAGTAAATGAAGTTGTATATTAACATTGATGAACGTACCGTAAGTTTATTATAACTTATATAATCATATTACAAATATTATTAACATAATCTCTTAGAACTTTATTCCTACATGATGATCATAAGGGTATGTAGAAACACATAACTTGAGCCATGGGAATGCCAGTGAACTCGAGACTTGAACACGGAATTGAGTGTTGAGTTTTTTCCTCTTACCTATGTTATTTCTTATATTTTTTAGTGTGTATAAAAGTGATGAATTTGAGTCATTTATATAAGTGGAGATATGACTCAACATCATAAAAATACTTTCCGATTTCAACCATCTATCATAGTAGAATCAATATTTACCATCCATAATGTAAAGACATGAAATGTTGTATCTCACAATTCATTACCATTAAGTCATAAACATTACAACCTATAAATGTCAAAAGACCACACTAATGACCAATAATTTATGTATTGTAACTCTTGGTAATATGATTAATTCTTACACATACTACATGTTCTCCGTCAATTCACGAGGTTGGCTGTGTGATCCAAATTTTGTCAAAACAAGTCGGTTGTTGATCCGTTACAATTTTAGTTCCCGATCTAATTATTTAAATGGTTGACATTTGATTCAATTTCTTGAACGTAATCAATATAAAAAAAAAAACTGCATAAAGCATCGATCTATTTTGTTCAAGTGTATTTCCTCACCTAATACCTGTACTATTCGAAACTCGTATTTGTTATTTTTAAATGTTGTTTGAATTTTAAAACTGGAAAAGACTGTTTTCAGATGGTACCAAACCATTCAATAAGGTACAGAGTGAATCGATTTTGCAGTACGGTTCTTTGTCAAATAAAGGTTGCCCATTTGGTAATTCTAACAGTTGCATACCAATATAATATATGTTTAATTCATAGTACACAAAAGTATATAATTATATATCCAATCATTCAAACATGCCAAATATCTATCTACACGTATGCAAATATATACTTAGCCGACTAAATTTGGGGATACAAATAGATTAGTTGACTTATATATAGCCAAATTCAACAAACCATCTATATTGTCACACACAACATAAAACTACATACACAAACTCATATTAGTTTTAGTCCACAAAGGCACCCCTCTTAATTTCTTTTTCCTAAACTAAAATGGTTCAAGAAAGAAAGCAAATGAGAAACCTCTTAGGCATCCTTAAGGACAAAACATCACTAATCAAAATAGCCCTCTCGATCAAACGTCCGGTCCACGTGGCAGTCATCCAGGCCACGACACACTCATCGAAAGTGGAAACGCCGCCACATCATCGTGCAAGCGTCGTTCTCTCCCTCGGACACCACTCTCGCCCTACAGCATATGCATGCGTGACTGCTATTATAAACCGGTTAAATAAAACTAGCGACGCTTATGTGGCGCTCAAGTGCCTGTTCACGGTGCACCAGATTATTCTCAGGGGCTCTTTCGTAATTAAGGAGCAGCTGTCGGTTTATCCGTTTGGTGGGCGGAATTCGTTGAACTTGTCGATGTTTAGAGACGGACATGCTAGGGAGCTTTCAGAATGGGTACGATGGTAAGGGGTTTGCTTCTTCTTGGTAGTTAATTTAGTTCTTGATTTTCTTTAAAATCTTTTATGACATAATTTTGATTCTGAAATACTTATCCACCCTGTCTTTAACTAATTTATGGACTCTCTTCATGTGTCACAATAATTCTAGAGTAAATAATTTTAGGGAAGTATCTACTTTCTGCAAGAGTTAATAATTTCGATTGATTTCAATTAATTTGTCAACTATAGTAATACTAAGAAAATTGGTTTTACCAGTGCTTTTTACTCGTTAGTTTGGTTCTTGAAATGAATTTCAACTCAAACATAAGACTAGCATGAAGTACATCTATATAGTTAATTCATTTTTGGGTATGATAAATTGGTAATGGTGCTATATATATGTTGTCATGTTGATTGTTGAATTAACAATTTGTTATGGAAAAACAAAGAAATCAATGTTTTGCTCACAAGTAGAAAATTTATTATATATTCAACGCTGGAATTTTGAAAACTAATCCGAGAATTTCTGGTAGAGCATAATTATATACTTCAATATTTTATATTATAAACTCATTATCTAATAATTCTGTTAAGAGTATGATTCGTCATCTACCAGTGGACTTTCAATACAGAAACCCAACTTGCAGGTTATTTTAGCTAATTTTGACTTAAATTTTGCATATTCAACTGTTGAAATTGCAAATGGCCGGTTATATTTAAACTTAATGCAAATTGCAAATACCAAATTTAAATGGGGCATAACGCAGTAATAGGGGTAACACTAATGTTTCATACAGAGTGAAAGAAAGTTTATCTGGTCTCCATAATTTTCAGGTGGAACATTAATAGTGTACTTTTAGAGACTGTGGCATATTTTTTGCTTCAGAATTTTAACATTACTAGTGTACTTTTCAGAACTTTAACATTAATAGTGTACTTTTAAAGTGACATATTTTGCTTCAGAATTTTAATAAAGTCACATATTTGGGTATTTATTTTCTCTCTTTTTTCTACACTAGTATTATATCGTACTGAAAAGTTTTTGTGAAACGTACTTAGCATCCTAACTCACAAATGTGATGAAAATGGCTTGTTTTCCCGTAATATAGAGTATGTATCTTTCTCCAAAAACGGACTATTTCGACCAGGAACTATTGGGAAACAGTCCCTTTTACACTATTTATTAAAACCAACACAGTTTGATTTAACTTTTGGTCTCGGTTACAGGTATGCTAGTGCATTGGAACACAATCTAATGGCTTGCAGGGTGCTCGGTACATATTTTTCTTCAACCACAAAAGCTAATAATGAGAATCCCAACCAAATCAAGTTAGCACCCGAGTCGATATCAGATGTAATCAGAGAGACAAATTCTCTGGTGTCATTGGTAGAGCAAATAAGCAGGGCCCCGGAATCACTTGAATGCCAACGAGACGACCTAGTTTACGAGATAGTACACTCGGTTGGTGAAGATTACCGTTCAAGCCAGCAACATATACGAGTGAGACTATGTGAGTTGTTGGAGAAAATCGATGAGCTGAGTTATGACGACACTACAGAGCTGGTTAGCTGCTTGGAGAGGTTAGAAGAGTGCAAGAAGAGCCTGAAAATAATATTTGTGAATAGGAAAAGAAACGAAAAGTTTTGGGATTTGGTACTAGAGATGAAGATGATGTGTGTGAAGAAGCTGGCGGAGGAAAAAATCAGATGGTTAGTGGTTCGTAAAGAGAAACGACTGCCGATGACCCAAGTAAATCAAAGATATTAAGTAATGTAATGTTCTTTTGAGAAAAATAATAAGGAAAAAGTTCATAACAAGTACTTTCTCGAGCGGTACATATATTTCCCTACCCTGTAAATAGCAATACGTGATAATCTGGCTTTGGAGTTCTTCGCCTTGGTCTTGGCTTCAGAATTTTCCATTCGCATAAAATGTAATGTTCACCTCTTTCAATTGGAACTGAAAAGTTAGGGTTCTCAACCCATACGTTTCATATATTCACTAATCATAAATCTGTAGAAACAGCTACTTAAGACCCTTGATACTGGAATTCTTAATTAATCGCTACGAAGGACATCACCTAACATTGAATTACTTAAGTAAATGAACACGTTTATGCTCTGCTACGGTTATGCAATTCCATAAAAAAAGGTTACATATCAGTTATATAACTATATTAACAAATTATTTATATATATTATGCTCAAACAGACTGCCTACTTGCTGCATCTGGTTTTCTCTCTCTCATTAGGGGCCGGTGCTTTTATTTGTATACTACTCTTGTTTGGTTATTTTGCTCTTTGCTTCAACGATCACTTATTTTTGTATTGTTGGCAAGAGATTCATAACAAACTTATAATCCTAATACCAACACATCTGTAAAATTACAAGACTTTTGTTTAAAATTTGGTACTTATAATGTACTTCCATATAACATCAAAAGTTAAAAAGAAAGAGTTAAAAAAAGTAAAATCATGTAACATATGTACTAGAATCAGGTAAGTACTAAGTTTTAAAAGTGTTTTATGTTCAGAATTTTAATAATTAAGTGTAATTTTTCATCATTTAATGCATTACACTAAATCACAGGCTGACGTGGCACCAGAGCATGGTTTGTGGCAATGTGGAATTAAATTTATCTTTCAAGTTCCAACATATAAAATTGGTTTATATAGTTTTCCTTCAGATCATGACATAAGTATTCGAAAATTTATAAATTGTAAAGTCAAAGGTTGATTAGACCATAACATAGTTTTTTTTTTACCAAAATAATGTTCTCTCTCACACTATTTCCCAAAATAAGTTATCAAATTACAAGATAAATCTAACATCTTTGAAATCACTTTAAACAATCACTATATTTTAAATCTATACCATTACTGGAATCATTAATGGAACTACTACAAGATATTATTATGTAGTTAATTACATTATCCGGTAAATTTTACTAATTACATAATAGTTTTTTAGATACAATTACAAATATGCTCACTATCCAGAAGTAGCATTTATTGGCCGGTTTGTTGTAGGAGTGGATTTATTTTCTTGTTTTTAAAATGAGAATAACTGCAATTACGAGGAAAAATAGCACGCATTACTTGTTCGATACGTAATGACATAAATATGGTCCTACATAAATAAAGTTAAAGATTTTAAAAAAAATTGCAAAGACGATGGAATGAATATAGTAATTTAACAATCGTATGTAAGGAGTAATATAATGTTAAATTGTTATAAATATTTACATGTATGACAATTTGTTTGAGAGATGAATATTGAACATGTGTGGAAAGCAGCGTATTTATTTAATTATTATGTGTTTTAATTGTATCAAAGTATATGAGTAATTAGTAAAATAGAATAAGGGCATTTTAAAAAAAAAATGACAAAAAATTAACAGGTTTATTTTTCTTGAGTTGACTTATTATAATAGTATGATATATATATATAGAGAGAGAGAGTGTGTGTGTGTGATGATATAAGAAGAGACTTTTTGATATAGACTCTCGCACATACTTAATGTTGATCATTGATTTACCCTCATATACATGATCTGATAGTCCACATTGAATCTCTGCGAGAGTTTATGTCAAAAAGTATTTACTTATATGATCACATATATATATATTCAACAGGATGAATTTGCTTGTTACATGAGTAGTTATTTAATTTAATATAACATTGATGATATATGTGAAATAGTCACGAATTTATATGCTTTGAGTTTTATATCATCATTAATTATTATATTTTTAAAACATAGGCGTTTTAAAATGAAAAATACATGATAATACAAAACTAAAGAATGAAAAATGAAGAAAAATAAGACTAGCTAGTTGTAATTAATTAGGATGATTAACAAATATTACGAACTTATAAAATTGATTAAGTAAAGAAAGCTTACATTTATGTTTTTTTTAAGTAAAAAAAAAGAATAAAATCTACAAATTCAATCAAAATATGAATACACAATAATTAATATCTTGCATGTGTGGCTCCATTATTTATTAATGGTTGCAAATGGTATAGATTCAAAATATAGTGATTGTTTAAAGTTATTACAAAAATATTGGAGTTATCTTGTAATTTAATAACCGTATTTTAGGAAATAATTTGGGAAGAGCATTGTTTTGGGAAATAGTTTGAGGAATAACATTATTTTGATTGAAAACTCGCCATAACGTATAAAACTCCAACCTCTGCATAAAGAGGAAGATGGAGATGCTAAAAAGCAGTCTCAGTCTTCATTTTAAAATTTACCAAGCCATTAAGGCTTGGGTAATAGTTTTATTTACTAATAACAAAGAATCAAAGCAACATATTGAAGTTGAACGAAGAAAGTAAACGCTAACGAATGCATGTAGGATTGGCGCGAAAAAGCAGTATCATTGTCAAGTTCTTGATCAAAATGTCAAGGCAGATAACACAAAAATAATTGGAAAAGAAGTGTAAGGCGCTACATTACGTATCTACTAGCTAGATAAGTTAATTTTACAGCTTGTGGCGTTCAAATTTCAAACGTTGTTTGAATAAATGAGTCAAGTTAAACCAAATAGCAAAAATATCATAACAATTGATGCCATCAAACGTAATGACTGTGATAGTTATAGACAATAGATTCGGACCAGAAAAAGGCAAAACTACGAGGCGAGGCAGTGTCGTACCAATCACAGGGAGAAAGGCTTTGAGTAGACGTCAAACGCTTCGTTTGCTGTCAACTGTGGTTCCTGCAATGAAAGAAACCTTTAGCCTTGAGAAGATTGTAACCTTTAAGTAAGAACTTTGAAGTAAAACATAGATAAATTAATAGAAACAGAATTAAATAGGAGTGTATTTGTTTGGGAACTTTATCATGTGCTATATTTTATCAGTTTTCTTGTAAGTGGGTAGTTTTTGAGTTCCAACTATATTAGAGTGGAACCTGAGTCGCACAAGCTTTAACACCATGAATCTGAAATGACTGTAATTTTGAACAGAAATCACCACATTTTGTACCATTCAAATCCTTTCACACGTTATCATTTTAATCGGTAAAATCTGGGTTACCAACGTCAACAGTGATATTACCTATTATTTTGGCTAATGAAATATGGTTGGATATGCAATATGCATAGTCCTCTACTTTCCTTTCTTTATATAACCCAGTCACTTATACAAAGTTCGGACCATCTTAAAACACCATATGCGATAAATAAGAGCACACTTAATATTGCAAGGTTATTGATTGAAGGATTACAAATCATACCACCCGGGGTAGTAAGGTTATTGATTAAATGATTATCACAAACATAAAAATAATAATAACATGATACCTGTCTCAGACCGATGCTCCCTCCAGTTAGAAGCATGGTTAGAAGAGATGAAACAACACCACTACCTCCCATATCACTGTCCTTGTTACGAATAGTTGACCTCATTGAGGTTAACATACTTCCATAAGTAGCTGCCTGTCCCTTTTCAATCGCGTGAATAAAAGAATATGTCATTGCGCCAGTTGAAGTAACCTTAGACAGAGCCTGATGATGGACACAAAACAAAATGCAGAACAAATTGTTTTAAATAGGAGCTGGGCTTAATTCCGAAGAAAACAAGAGTGAAAATGACTATTAACATACGGATGTATCAGCAGAAGTTTGATCATCGTCACAGCCACTGAAGGAAATGACTTCCCCACCACTTGTTCCCTTCCATACACCTGATCTAGGACGATGATCCTCCCATATATATCGACCACTCCTATATTTCCCAAGCAACACATTGATATTAGTTGAAAAGAACCATTATAGTCCACAGGGAAGTGAAATAGAGGGCGTGGCTGCTTGCAGCTTCTCAGCAAATAAATTGTTTTATTTTGGTTGACAAAATAATCAAGTTTATCCAACTAAAAGTTTCTAGCATTATCAGGCCAAAAAGGCATGAAAATCTCGTCTTTCAAGCTGATCAACCAACTACGGTCTGACTTTTTGAGGGAAAAACAAGATAGTGTCGAAGCTGCAATTAAACAAAGCCTCTGCGTGCAATTGGCATGAAAATTCAAGGTGAATTCTAAACCTTGTAACAGTTAACCTTCTTTAAGATGTAATTAGAAGAATTCAATAAGTAATGAGTAAATTTAACTTTCCAACAAAGGCTAAATAACTAGTTTAGGTGGAGACTGACTGGTTGTACCCTTCATGAAAACAACACTTACAACTAAACCACAAAACTTTAGCACCCAAGGCTGCTATCTCGTAGTTGTTACTTCATGTTTTCACCACTGAGCTGAATTGGACTTCAACACTATCTCAAACACATCAAAATCACTGTAAGGAAATTCAAAAATAATTGAAGGACTGAATCTATTGCACATTTATAGTTGTATTACTAAACTGAAAGCTACCAGCTATCTTTTACCAATTGCACCATCAGTTTATCTAAAAATCTAGGAAATTGTAAGAACTAATGCATTAACCGTACCACCCCGTCTAATCAACAAAGGAGTTCCAAGTCGAAGACAGTGCCACAATAACAAGCACCCATAATACAATTATCAAATGCCCATACGCCAAAACACTATTGATCCTTAAAGAATACAACAGATTCTTTTACTTGTACTAACCTGTCCATTCGACAAAGGAAAGGCAAGTCTAACACAGTTCCACTATGACAAGCATCTATGATTGCGTGAAGCTTCACCCCGCGAGGAAGAGGCCTAACAATTGTCGCATTAATTTCGTCATCCACAATCATTCCTTGTGTTTCGAAATCCATTGGACAAAGGGTTTCATCATATCCATCTATCTCATCCCCTGTATAGTTCCTCTGTTGTGAACCATGGCCAGAATAATGGAAGAGAAGAGAATCACCAGGCTGACAACCCTGTACGAGCCAATAAAGAGCCATCCTAATGTTGTGCTTGGTTGGACGTCTCAATGGATCAACTTCTTCTTCTGAAATTTAGCTTTCAATAAATAACTCAGGTCAGAAGATCGAGAAAAAAACTACAGAATAAACATCGAAATATATAAAGGACGCTTGTTGCGGCAAGTATAACCGTATAACCTTTTTTTTCCTTTTACGAAGAAAAGGGAATCTAAGGTTACGTCTACCCATTGGAACTGGACCCCCAAAACCACAACCTATCTGAGGTATTGAGTTCTAGCAGTAATTTTGATAATTCTGTTTCAACAGTTGCAATGGAGTAAAATATGTGCACAACACAGTTGTTTCGCAATACATATACTGGAACTAGTCTTTCCAAGATAATACATATCCTATTACTTTTGAGTCCAGAGTATAAAAAGTGATCAAACTAGAATACAAGGCAACACTGATAAATCGTTTGAATTTTTTTTTCCTAAAAGATTTTCAAGAGGAAATTTTATACCAGTAAAGTTCAAATGTGTGACTGCACAATTAACACAAATAATTGTCCCACTCACATCAATAACTAACCATTGACCAAGTACAGATTAAGTATCACAAGATACAAAATTGAGAATCCAGAATTCTTACTCTCAATCTATCATGAGCCAATCACACCATTATCACAAAATTAATGAAGGTTAACATGAAAAAAGAAAATCGGCCTCATGAATTACAGGGATCTCTCACGTACCAGATGGAGAGAAGATTAAGTCTACATTGAGTTTATCTTAAACAGACTGACATCCAAACTTGAAGTAACCAAATGTTTGAAAGCCTGTCGCAGACTCGCTGTAAGAGATTGACAGTTTGGTAATTTATCTAACAACCATCCTAATCTGGTTACAGTCAAAACATGGAAAGTTAACCTCGTTAAGAAAGTAAAAAGTTTGAGCTCTGGAATCATTTCTACAAATACAACATTAAATTTTCTTCAAATCAATCACTTCATATTTACTACTAAACATACTGCCCTAGTAGCCATCCCTCATTGAATAAATCAACATTTAAAAGTCATTAGTAATCGACCTGTGAGATTTCATATGTCGAAACTTCTACAGCTACCACACCCCATAACAAAGTATCCAATTGACAAACTAGCCTTTCATATGTAATGATTTGTCAAAACACATGGTAAAGCATCGATTTTTCCTTAGTATGAGCAGGGAAGGAACTAGTTAGGGTCCTAGGGACAGTATGGGGCTGCAGCCCCCCTTTTGAAAAATATTGACGAAAAAATAGATTTTTCCTTATGTATTTTGAGCAAAACCTTTAAATTTTAGTGTTTCAACCCCACATTCCGTAAAATAACTTTCATATAAGGTATAATTTTTTTTTGTTAAAATACATGGTAAAGGTCGGTTTCCTACGCCTACTCTTAGATACGCTCCTTTCCTACTCCTAGCTACTATGATCATTGATGATAAACAATGAGAATGAACAAAAAATCAGTAATATTTTGTTAAAATACATAGTAAAGCTCAGTTTACTATCTCTACTCGTAGTTATGCTCCGTTCCTACTCCTTGCAACAATGATCATTGATAATAAACAATGGGAATGAACATAAAATCTGTAATATCTTGATAAAATACATGAAAAGGTCAGTTTCCTACGCCTACTCGTAGTTACGCTCCTTTCCTACTCCTAGTTATGACGATCAACGATAATAACAATTAAAAAACAAGAACGGACATAAAAAAACTGGTTTACCGGTGAGCATGAGTATGGAAGACTCGGGGAACTTAAACCGATGAAGGAGCATGTACTTCATGCAGTTAGCATCATTGATACACCCTTTGAGTTCATGCCTAGTGTTCTTATACGACACCCCGCATATCACTGCCTTTTTCCTCCCTCCGGACCCTGGCACAGGCAAACTGTTCTGTATAGGCGGCGTATACGTATACATGTTGTAGTTTCCTGAAGGGGAGGAGGAAGAAGGCAAGGGAGGGATGGTACGCGGTTGGGCAACACGTGTTACTGCGTTGCATAGGGCGCATCGGATGGACGATGCGCCATGAGGGAGGTTCAGTGGGGTGTGGCAGTTGGAGCAGTCAACTAGCATCATCATGTTTTAGTAGTAGTTTTTTCTTGAAAGAAAAAAAATGAAATAATGGTTTCTAGATTGGAAGAGGAGACTTACTATTTGATGGAATATTGTGGAGATGAGGTGGGTGAATTTGAGTTTTTTTTTTTTTAATTTTTTATATATTTTAAATAGGTGTATTTTGAGTATACGAAGAAATATAAGAGTTGGTGTGGAACAAAACCAATAAAGTAAACTCTAGTGGGGGCTTTTGTTTTATGCTCATTTTACGCACTTGATGATGAGTTAATGTGCTATATTGGTTCTTGACATATGGGCGTGATGACCTGGCATTAGGTAAACGGTCAACATCTAATGATCAAACGTGCCTGTCATGGCGATACCAAGGTAAACGCCGGTAAATGAAAACTTTTAAAAAATAAAAATAAAATTTATATTTAAAATAATGGAAAGCGGTCAATGAAAAAAGAGAAACAAAAAATTTCAAAGATAAAACGAGTTTCCTGGAAACTATGGGCAAGACTGAGATTATTAAAAAACTAATCACATGATTTTCTACTCCCCTTGTTGTATATTATCATGTTGCTTGTTTGGTTGATTCATTTGAAAGTTGGGTAAGATTGGACAAGAGGCTTTACGATACTAGGAAATGATGTGTTTGGTTGCGTATATTACATAGTATAATCAGACTATTAGTATGTATTGAAATATAAATAGGAGTGTCAAAAATACTCAAAACTCAAAAACCGTACCGTATATATCTAAAACCCGTAAGAACAGACCAGCTGTAGAACCGTTGTCAGGCCTACCCTACCCAACCCGGCCCAACCGGTTCTAGGGTCGGGTATGGTTTTCAACTCTATACCGTAAGAACCCACCTGCACAACCTGTTGGAAAAATGTAGGAAAACATGTATTTTATACATGATTGTTCCAAGTGGTCAGGGACCATCTTTGAGTCAATTTTCAATGCGACTCCTCAGTTTTTCTGAGGCCATACTCAATGCGGTTGAGTAGCTCGTGCGACTAGCTTCGCAACGGTATATCGCATGACCTATTCGGAGGAAGGGTGTGAATGATAATTGGACTCGAAGGTTGGTACTCGAAAGAGGCAATAAAGCCAATGCTGGAAAATGAGAAAAAAAATGGGATTTAACCCATGAGGGTTATCCCACATTGGAAAATCATGAGTGATTTTTACAATATATATACTAGGGTATCCCATGTGGATATCAAGTAGTGTGTCCATATACACATGTGTGTATTGTGTACCACACATGGGCTTGCTCGACGGGCGGGCTTGCTCGACGGGCGGGCTTGCTCGACGGGCGGGCTTGCTCGACGGGCGGGCTTGCTCGACGGGCGGGCTTGCTCGACGGGCGGGCTTGCTCGACGGGCGGGCTTGCTCGACGGGCGGGCTTGCTCGACGGGCGGGCTTGCTCGACGGGCGGGCTTGCTCGACGGGCGGGCTTGCTCGACGGGCGGGCTTGCTCGACGGGCGGGCTTGCTCGACGGGCGGGCTTGCTCGACGGGCGGGCTTGCTCGACGGGCGGGCTTGCTCGACGGGCGGGCTTGCTCGACGGGCGGGCTTGCTCGACGGGCGGGCTTGCTCGACGGGCGGGCTTGCTCGACGGGCGGGCTTGCTCGACGGGCGGGCTTGCTCGACGGGCGGGCTTGCTCGACGGGCGGGCTTGCTCGACGGGCGGGCTTGCTCGACGGGCGGGCTTGCTCGACGGGCGGGCTTGCTCGACGGGCGGGCTTGCTCGACGGGCGGGCTTGCTCGACGGGCGGGCTTGCTCGACGGGCGGGCTTGCTCGACGGGCGGGCTTGCTCGACGGGCGGGCTTGCTCGACGGGCGGGCTTGCTCGACGGGCGGGCTTGCTCGACGGGCGGGCTTGCTCGACGGGCGGGCTTGCTCGACGGGCGGGCTTGCTCGACGGGCGGGCTTGCTCGACGGGCGGGCTTGCTCGACGGGCGGGCTTGCTCGACGGGCGGGCTTGCTCGACGGGCGGGCTTGCCTGTTCGGGGAAAAGCGCGCCTGTTCGGGAAAAAGCTTCCAGCAAAGCTGTAACTGTTGCAATAAATATGATTTGATTGCAAAGTTAATACTGCAGTTTCGAATTTCGAAAACTGACAGTAGTAAAGTGACCTTAATGGCTGAGATACTCAGCAAGCCTATAAATAGGCAGACCCCCCACATGTCAAATAGACAACATTCTGAAATAAAATACAGAAGCATATATCATCTCTCAAAAACAGCATTACATTTTAGAACCAGAGAGAACCACCCACCAACAGCTCGACCTTGACTCGTCGCCAGTTTCCGGCGAGTCATCCGAGACGTTGTACCTTGGGATCGAAGCGCCAACGCAACCAGAAACCTTTAGGTGGTTGGGCGAATATCGGTTAAGGGCATACTGTTAACAGTAGCCTCGTCTTATTTTATTCTATTCTGTCCATTTCATTTACGTCTTTTAATTCTGTCCATTTCATTTACGCATTCAATTCTGTCCTTTTTATTTTAGTATTTCAATTGCTGTCCTTAGCTGTAGCTTTATATTCTGTTTGTACTTATCTGTAATTAGTTTAAAGTTCTGTTTTTTGCTGTAATTACTATTCTGTAATTTAATTCTGTAATTAGAATAGTTTCAATTAAGTCCTGTAATTTCAATTTCAAACAGAACAGTCCGGCTGTTAAGTTTGTACTTTCCAGTCCGGCAGTTTCTATTTATTGCAATTCAGTACATCAGATTATTAATTAATAATAATCTGATAACGTTTGCTTTAATTATTTTCAGTACCTACATGTTGTAATCAGTTTATTGTATTTCATTTGGAAATTAATAAAGATTACACTGGTTTTAATTAATTCTTGTTTAGTCCTTTTATTATTATTAATTGTTATTTCGTACACGGAAACCAACACAACCGACTCACGGAACCGAACCGTAAAACCCGCAATATACCCATGTTTTGAAAAAATATATATAGATCCGTTATACATTTGGCTTAATTTAGTAAAAGGCCGTGAACTATAACATCATTGGAACTAACATCATGGTTAGGGGGTATTTTTGTACCGATTTGTACCAACCGATCGCTTTTCGAGCCAAACCAATCAAGTCGGTACCAAAACTTTGGTGTACCGACATTACGGTACAATACAACCGAACCAATCTTTGAAGATTGGTTCGGTTTCGGTATTCATTTGGTGAGTTTGGTATGTTACCGATCCAAACCGAAATATTAAAATATAATATATAAACAAATAAACTAAAAGAATTATACACATTTATTAACATAGTTATATTTATTTTTCCTAGTAAATACTTATAACATTTTCTTTTATTTATAACTTTTACTATAAGTGTCTAATAATCTTTACTCTTTTATGTAAATAAATAAGAAATATAACAATGATATAAATAAATACAATATACATTTTTAATCTACTAATTTTAAAATTTTATCCTATGTTTTTTTTCCGATACGTACCATTTTTCTATCATCACTTGTAAACTCTAAAATTTGGTATAAAAACCAAAACCGAACCAACCGAATAGTTTGATTTACCGAAAGTTCGGTATACCGAATTTTTTGGTTCGGTAATGGCATAAAAATTCTCAAAGCAAACTAGTTTTGTATGGTATCAGTATATAGTTAAAAAGTTCGGTACCGAACCGATGTCACCCTGGTAATAGAAGCATATGTATCTCAACAAAGAATATAAACAATAATAATACATCCATATGTACATGAGGCGATTTACTTTGATTATGATCAATAAAGCAAAAAATTTGATAGGAACCCATTAGTTTGTTCATTTTTCACAAGTGAATTTATTAATTACTTGAAAAATAGTTATCAATTTGTAAAAATGTCTTTCAAAAAAATATATCTAAAAGAGGAGAATAACTATTATAAAAAAAAAAATAACCTTTGACTTTTAGTTATATCAAATTGTATTATTTCTACAAATTTTCTAATTAAATGGGTTTTGGGTATATACCCGCACCGAAAACCATTAGACCCATAATAAATACGGGTATGGATCGGGTAAAATAAGTATAAAAAGTTATATAGACCCGACTTGACCCGTAGATAATAAGAGAACCGCAACCGTTATCCGAATATTCAAAAACCGTCAGGTTGGCTCGGGTAAATTTGACACCCCTAAGTATAAATATGTTTGTTTACATTATGAGAAGGGGGTATAAAACTAATTACGCCGTTGGGCATATTTAATATTTTATTTGGTTGACCATTTGTCATTTGGTATTACAATGAGTATTTGACTATTTTATGTATAAGAGGGGTATTAGATAGAGTGATTTTTTGGCCGTTACCCTTTCAAAATAATTATTTAATAAAAGATATCATTTCAAAAAATTTAATTGAATTTTAGTACCACTTACTCATTATTAACAAAAACACATGCCTAACACATTTGGCCCAAAATATTTGGTCCAATAAAAGTTTGATCAAGACCATTGACCGGACTACGGTGTTGATTTCCGGACTTTGGCAATAACTGAAAATTTAAAAAAACAATTTTTTTTTGGAAAGAACTCAAAAAAAAAACATAAATTCAATTTTTTTTGATAATTTAATACAAAATTTTGACATTTAATGCAATTTTGGTGACTAATACAATTTTTTTATAATCTAATATAATTTTTTAAAAAATTTAATATAATTTACTTGACAATCTAATAGACAATATTAGACAAATTTTTTGACAATCTAATAGACAATATTATGCAAATTTTTTGACAATCTAATATGATTTTTTTGACGATATAATAGACAATCTAATACAATTTCTTTGATAATTTAATATAATTTTTTTTCAATCTAATACAGTTTTTTTGATAATTTAATACAAAATATTGAAAATATAATAATTTTTTTTTGATAATCTAATACAAAATATTTAACAATCTAATATAATTTGTTGACAATTGAATACAAAAAAACTTAACAATATAATACAAAAAAATTGACAAATTTTATTCAATATATTTTGACAATCTAATAATTTTTTTTTGACAATCTAAAATAATTTATTTTGAAAATCTAATGCAAATTTTTTTTAACAATTTAATACAATTTTTTTTTAAATTTTATACAAAAACTTGACCATCTAATACAATTTTTTTGACAAATCTAATATAATTTTTTTGACAATCTAATATAATTTGTTTGATAATCTAATATAATTTCTTTTGATAATCTAATACAATTTTTTTTAAATCTAATACAAAATTTCCTCCAAATCATAGAAATGTCCGTTACTAATTGATTATCGAATACGAAATAGCAGTTCAAACACTACTATTTATCTAAACTAGTAGTATAGCACTCCGGTCCCCCTTTTGTCCCGTACTTATATTAGACGGCACAAGATCCCGTCAATTCGCATACCGTTGGATTATTTAACTTTACATCTCAACCGTACGATCTAAAAGCCTAAAAAAAATAGAGAACCATATAATTACTATTATATCCTCTGATCCTATGTTTCAGATCTAAACTAAATAATCCAACGATACTCAAATTAACTGCACATTATGCCATTCAATACAGCAACGACACAAAAGAAAAACTGTATAGCACTCGTGCAAATAAGAAAAGTCATCATCACCATCCGGTAAAGAACCATACGAATAAATTCATATATACATATACATATACATATACATATACATATATATATACATATACTAGTATATTTTGACCCACTCCGTATGTATGATGTGGTGGTTTCTTTTTATTTAAAAATTAATTAGCAGATATTTTTTTAAAAAGAAGTATTTTCGAAATTTCACAAAACATGCAGGTAATTATTATAAATTTTGGGTTTTTTCTGTAAGAATTGGGGCTAATTTTATCGGCCTCAAAAATAACTTTTATTTTCTCTCTTCCCTTATTATAATAGAATAGATATATATATCGCTATACATAGTTAGAACATTCTCAACAGCCTATTTAAATTTTCTCTCTACGTATGCCTATATATAAATATTTGAATTTTGTAGATCGTCATTGTTTAGATAGTGCACAACACTGATATACACATTTGATATTTATAAAAAGGAAATTACTTTTTTTTTACTTCTTTATTTCTTAAGCTTTTTCCACTATGCAAACATAAAAGTCTTTTTGATAACAAACTAAAGACAATTTTTTATTTTAAGATTGTCACTAAAATTTAATATGAGAATATAAGTAGACGAAAAAGAAAATCCTACTTTCAAAAAAAAAACATAATCTTGAAAAATGAAAACATATAAAATAATTGTTATCAAAATCTATTGTAAAACAAAAAGAGGCACTTTGAATTTGTAAATTTTACCCCAGGAGAACAAACGATGAAATCTGTGGAATCGTTATCAAAATCCATTGCGCAAACGTTTTAAAAAAAAATATCAGTACAAATAAGTTTATGGAGATGGATGCATGATGATCACATGATGAGTTCTTCAGTTGGAGAGGAGATCCCAGAGAGAGTGGAGAGAGACGTTCAAAGGAAAATTAATAATTTTGGTCTAGAGAGAGAGAGAGAAAGATTTAATGAAAAAATTAAAAAAAATAGAAAGACAATTCTATTTTGATTAGGAGTTGAGCGTTAAAAAATTTGTAGAGAGGTTTAGGTTGACTCTTCAAATGTGAATATATCTAGATTTTGAAAAAAAAATTTGAAGATAAATAGAAGTATAAATAGGCTGATATGTATCAAATTTCTTCAATTATCCACGTGTAGAGATAAATAAATAATTTAAATAGGGTGTCGAAAATGCTCATATATATCTATATATATATATACACACACATATATAATATAGAGAGAGATCTGACGTCAGGGTTGACGTCATCACTCCACCGTGTTGGAGAAGTCGTCATCGCCACCGGATCTCCACCATCAGATCTGGTCAGAGAGAGACGACGATATAGCTAGATATATATAAATATAGATTATAGATCTGGTCGGAACTTCGGTGACGGTGGCGGAGGTGGCTTCGTTATCCGTCGATGATGATGTCATCACCATCACAGGGGTGGGTTTTACTGGATATATATATATAAAGAGAGAGAGTGTGTGTCACAAATTGAGACTGACGGAGTCCGTTATCGGACTTCCGGCGACGGCGGTGACATTTTGAAACGGGCCAATTGTAAGTGAATTGGACCTAATTTTTAGAGAGATAAAGTGTGTTGAACGATGTTCTTCTAATCGATTATTTTAATGATAACAAAATTTGTAAAACATGATAAAAGCTCGTTTTGCGTACTAATTATTTATCTAGCATGTTAAAGGTTTGAAATAATAGATTACACAAATACGAAGCCAACGGTTCAAGCGGAACCCCAATCGGACCTAAAACGAACAAGTTACGAGCCTTCGAACAATATCGAGAAAACCGAAAATTTGCCAGAGATAAACGACCGATCGTTTGGCAGAAACGACCGATCGTTTTGGTCCAATTTTCTTCCAGTGAGTTCACAAGAAAAACGACCGATCGTTTGGCAGAAACGACCGATCGTTTTTGGTCCATTTTCTTCCAGAGAGTTCACAAGAAAAACAACCGATCGTTTTACAGAAAACGACCGATCGTTTCTGTAGAAATTCAAAAAGCAGCTTTTTGACTTATCCTGAAAAACTGGGTAACTGCTTAAAAACCATTGAGCAATAAACTCAACAACTACAAACGGTCATCTATGGACCAGTGGACCTTTTTGGCTCTTCAAATAGCCCCCAAATCCATTGTTGAAGACACCCCAACATTTACACAAATTCAAGCTATCAAATTCAAGATCATACAAAGCTTATACTTTAATTTTCTCACTTTTATTCATAAATATTCTTGAGTGTAATATTAATGCAATCTTATAAACACCAAGATATTATTTGTTAGTGAGTGATTCATTTAAAATTCAAACTTGTAAGAGTAATTTATAAACTCATTTGTGAGCGAGTGATCGGGTAGAGGCTTTGTAAGCAAGTGTAGCTTAAAAGCTCTAGGTCTTTTCATTCGGGATACTCATAGAGTGAGAGGGAGCTTAATCGGTCGATTAGCTCGTTAGGTTGTAACCTTGGAACGAGATTCTAGTGAAACACTCGGTAGTGTGAATACCGAGGAGAGGACGTAGGCGCGTTTTGCCGAACCTCTATAACTCTTGTGTTATTTCTATTCGCTTAACTTTTACTTACCGTACTTATTTATTGCTTATTTTATTTGCTTGGATAGCTTAAAATAGCATTAATAGTTAACACAAGTGTTTAGTTATAAAATTCTCTAATTAACTTAGTTAATAACTCATAGTTTTTATTCCGGAAAAATCGTACGAAAACCTTATTCCCCCCCCCCCCCCCCCTTCTAAGGTTTAGACACTTACGGACCGAAGCCGTAAATTCCGCTTGTTATATTTTAAATAGAGCCTTAATTAGGCCCATATTGAAAAAGACACCTTACGAATTATGGAATGAGCGAAAGCCCAATATTTCTCATTTACGTGCATTTGGTTGTAAATGCTATGTTCATAATAATGGTAAGGATAATTTAGGAAAATTCGATGCTAAGTCCGATGAAGGAATTTTCATCAGATATGCTATATCGAGTAAAGCGTATAGAATTTTTAATAAAAGAACTTTATTGGTGGAAGAATCGGTACATGTTTCCTTTGATGAGATTTTACCGACGATTGATAAGCCATTAATTGTTCATAATATTGATAATGATATTTTTCATAATGCATCTTCTTCTAATAATGTTTCATCTAACTTAGAGTCTACGCCTAGTATAGAGGTTGAACCCGTTGTTGAAGAAGTCACTATAGAGAGACTTCAAACGGACTTAGAATCTAGTGTACACATTCATGAGGATTTGCCTCAAGAATGGAGATTTGCCAATCACCATCCGCAAGAATTAATCTTGGGTAACCCGGGAGAAAGAGTGCATACACGTTCTTCTTTGAGAAATTTAGTTAATCATTTTGTATTCTTATCTCAATTAGAGCCTAAGAACATTCATGAAGCGGAACTCGATGAGAGTTGGGTATTAGCTATGCATGACGAATTAAATCAATTCGAGCGTAGTAACGTATGGACTTTAGTTCCTAGACCGCGTGAGAAAACCATCATAGGTACGAAATGGATATTCCGTAATAAGATGGATGAATCCGGGGTAGTTATTAGAAATAAGGCTAGACTAGTGGCTCAAGGGTATAACCAAGAAGAAGGCATCGATTTCGATGAAACTTACGCACCCGTAGCTAGACTAGAAGCCATTAGAATGTTGCTTGCTTATGCTTCTTTTAAACGTTTTAAATTGTTTCAAATGGATGTTAAGAGTGCATTTTTAAACGGTTTTATAAATGAGGAAGTTTATATAAAACAACCACCCGGTTTTGAAAATCACGTGTTTCCCGATCATGTTTACAAAATTCGAAAAGCACTTTATGGTGTAAAACAAGCACCCCGGGCTTGTTATGAAAGACTTAGTAAGTTTTTGATTGAAAAATGTTTTTCTCGTGGTACTTTAGATACTACTCTTTTTATTAAAAAGGATGGAAAAGATATGCTTTTAATTCAAATTTATGTTGATGATATTATTTTTGGTGCTACTAATGCTCGCATGTGCGAGAAGTTTTCTAATTGTATGCAAGGCGAATTCGAGATGAGCATGATGGGCGAACTCACCTACTTCCTTGGATTGCAAATCAAACAAACAAAGGATGGAATTTTCGTAAATCAAGCCAAATATACAAGGGACTTGCTCAAACGATTCAACATGAGCGATGCAAAGCCGCTAGGAACTCCTATGAGTCCGGCAACAAAACTAGACAAGGATGAATCGGGTAAAAGCGTGGACCAAAAGCTATATAGAGGTATGATTGGATCTCTCTTATATTTAACCGCAAGTAGACCCGATATCATGTTTAGTGTTTGCTTGTGTGCTAGGTATCAATCTTGTCCTAAGGAATCGCATGTTATAGCCGTTAAGCGTAGTTTTAGATATCTTGTAGGAACATGCAATTTAGGATTGTTTTATCCCCATGATACTACTTTTGATTTGCTTGGCTATTCCGACGCCGACTTTGCCGGTTGTCGTTTAGATAGAAAAAGTACTAGTGGCACTTGCCATTTTTTAGGAAACGCCTTAGTTTCTTGGCATAGCAAGAAACAAAACTCGGTTGCACTTTCTACGGCGGAGGCAAAATACGTCGTCGCGGGTAGTTGTTGCGCACAAATCCTTTGGATGCGTCAACAACTAAATGACTTTGAATTATCTTTTGATAGTGTACCTATTTTATGTGATAATACTAGTGCTATAAATCTTTCGAAAAATCCGATCCAACACTCTCGTAGTAAACATATTAATTTACGACATCATTTTCTAAGGGATCATGTTTAAAAAGAGGATATTATACTTGAATATATAAATACCGATAGGCAATTAGCCGATATTTTTACAAAACCCCTTAACGAGGAACAATTTTGTTTTATTCGACGAGAGTTAGGCATGTTTGATGTGTGACTTGTACACACACACACACACACATATATATATATATATATATATATATATATATATATATATATATATATATATATATATATATTTGATTGATTTTATATATTTTTTTTTGTCAAATCAGTGTTGAAAAGTGCAAAAAATTCTTGTTTTGTAAAATGATCGGTCGTTATGAAAAAACGACCGATCGTTTTTTCACTGTGCTCACCGGAACATTTTTTCCCAAAACGACCGGTCGAAATTCCAAAACGACCGATCGTTTTTCTATTTTTCAGTTTTTAAACTTCTTTCAAACCCTAATTCTATTTCATTCAACAATTATATCAACCCTCTATCTCTTCCAAAATTGCCTCCTTCTATCAAAATCTATCAAAAGTCCCTAATATCTACATATTTATAACCCAATTCCTCTTATTATCCGTATAATCAACTATCGATTCATTCCGTTTCTTAAAAAACACCAAATTTCTAATAACCCCGAATTTCTCCCAATTTTTTTTTCAATCCAATATGGTTCGTTCAAAGAAAGCCCAACCACAACTCGTTGATGAACATGAGGACGACTACGTGCCTGCGTCGCCAAGCCAGCCCCGTGTTCCTCGCGGTCGGCGAACCGGCTCCTCCACCGCTCCACGATCGGGCCCCGGTGCCTCTTCCGGCTCACTCCCTCCTCTCTATCCACCTACAATCGCTAAAAGAGGTATATTGTCAAACTTTACAATAGACATGCCTCTATTCCTTGAACGTTTTCCCATTCTCATGCAAAATCTTAGCTTCCAAAAACTCGACACAATTCCAACCCTAAAAGAGCCCTTTTTCACTGAAAATGTGTACGAATTTTATTTCAACATAGTCCTTGATAGGGGTCATGATGACGCACTCCGCTTGCGTTCATCGTTCAATGGCCAACCTTTCGTTTACGGTATAGACCGTTTACGAAATATTCTACACCTCGATGATGACGGGGTGTACGAGCAAAGTGACGAACTTTGTGAAATACTCGAGATCGATAATTTTAACGATCTCAAAGACGAACTATTTCATCCCCTCCATCAAAACCGCTCAAACAAGGCTCACGGCCTTCTCTTCCACAATAAATTAGCCTACCATATCCTCTTCCATATTGTCCTCCCTCATACCTCAAACTTCACGGATGTTACCAATGAGTACATCTTCCTTTTAGGGTGCATCCATTGCCAAGTCAAAATTGACTTCGCGACGCTCATATTCTTTAAGATGGATTTGCTAAAAACGAAATCCAAGAATGGGCTACCTTACGGTGCCTTGATTTCCGCCATCTTAAAAGACATCCAACTCGTTCCCAGTGGAACTCTTTTCAAGAACAAGGACAAATACATTTGCGATACCGCATATCTCTCCCAAATGTTCATCAAATTCAACACTACCGCCAAGACCATAACTTGGTCCGGTAAACGGGTGTCCGGCCCCAACTATATCCCTCTTTCCCCCGAAGAGGAAGAGTATGTCGGCCCCAAGGCCACACCGCAAGTTACTCGTGAGGATGTGCTTATTTCCTTCGAGTCCCTTCCCCCATCTCACATCCCTTCCTCTTCTCGTCCCTCTCGAGGTCGAGGAAAAGCCAAAGTGGGATCTTCCGACCTTTCCCCGCGCACCGAACAATTCTACAAGGATCTCTACATCGACCAATATCAGAATGCGCAACTCCACCGACGCATGTTTCGCTCCATGAACCCGAGTCAAGAAGATTTGGACGAAATTGATAGGTTAAGCACCGAGCAAAGGGCGAAGTTCCACCGGTATTTTCCCGACCTTACCGGTCGGCATGACGAAGATGAAGACGAAGAGGACGACGCGACCTCACACCGCGACTAGGCGGTTCTTTTTTATGTTTTTTTTTTTATGATGTCAAAGGGGGAGAAATACCTCTCTTTTATTTTGCGTTGTATTTCCTTTGTTTTTCATTTTCTTCCAACGTTGTTTTTGATGTAATAAGTAGCAAACGTTTTGCATTTATGTTATGAATCGTTTTTATGTTGCTATTTATCATTGCTTGTTAAAATTCTATGACGTTGTGAGATTGCGAATTTATAATTCTAGAAATGCGTTTTTTATCATTTTGATGTTATTGAAACTCGTGCGCATATCATTGCTTGCATATCATTTTTATGTTGCTATTTATCATTGCTTGTTAAAATTCTATGATGTTGTGAGATTGCGAATTTATAATTCTAGAAATGCGTTTTTTTATCATTTTGATGTTATTGAAACTTGTGCGCATATATATCTAGTTGATTGAGTTATTTGTGTTGTTTTTCATTTGTGGCGATTGAACGCTTTTAGGCAAAACTATGGCCAATTTTTCGCTCGCTTACAATTGTTCGTTCATTATATTTCATATCGTTTAGCTTTGATAAACTTCGTTTTATCGGATGTTGTGACATTTACTTGTTTTTCACTAAAACCTTTTATCCAAGTAAAACGTCAACTACACATCTCGATTATACTTGTTTAAGCAAAAAGAGCTTATAGTATGTTTAAAGTCAATATTTTGTCATCATAAAAAAGGGAGAGATTGTTGAACGATGTTCTTCTAATCGATTATTTTAATGATAACAAAATTTGTAAAACATGATAAAAGCTCGTTTTGCGTACTAATCATTTATCTAACGTGTTAAAGGTTTGAAATGATAGATTACACAAATACGAAACCAACGGTTCAAGCGGAACCCCAATCGGACCTAAAACGAACAAGTTATGAGCCTTCGAACTATATCGAGAAAACCGAAAATTTGCCAGAGATAAACGACCGATCGTTTGGCAGAAACGACCGATCGTTTTGGTCCAATTTTCTTCCAGTGAGTTCACAAGAAAAACGACCGATCGTTTGGCAGAAACGACCGATCGTTTTTGGTCCATTTTCTTCCAGAGAGTTCACAAGAAAAACAACCGATCGTTTTACAGAAAACGACCGATCGTTTCTGTAGAAATTCAAAAAGCAGCTTTTTGACTTATCCTGAAAAACTGGGTAACTGCTTAAAAACCATTGAGCAATAAACTCAACAACTACAAACGGTCATCTATGGACCAGTGGACCTTTTTGGCTCTTCAAATAGCCCCCAAATCCATTGTTGAAGACACCCCAACATTTACACAAATTCAAGCTATCAAATTCAAGATCATACAAAGCTTATACTTTAATTTTCTCACTTTTATTCATAAATATTCTTGAGTGTAATATTAATGCAATCTTATAAACACCAAGATATTATTTGTTAGTGAGTGATTCATTTAAAATTCAAACTTGTAAGAGTAATTTATAAACTCATTTGTGAGCGAGTGATCGGGTAGAGGCTTTGTAAGCAAGTGTAGCTTAAAAGCTCTAGGTCTTTTCATTCGGGATACTCATAGAGTGAGAGGGAGCTTAATCGGTCGATTAGCTCGTTAGGTTGTAACCTTGGAACGAGATTCTAGTGAAACACTCGGTAGTGTGAATACCGAGGAGAGGACGTAGGCGCGTTTTGCCGAACCTCTATAACCCTTGTGTTATTCTATTCCCTTAACTTTTACTTACCGCACTTATTTATTTCTTATTTTATTTGCTTGGATAGTTTAAAATAGCATTAATAGTTAACACAAGTGTTTAGTTATAAAATTCTCTAATTAACTTAGTTAATAACTCATAGTTTTTATTCCGCGAAAATCGTACGAAAAGGTTATTCAACCCCCCTTCTCTAAGGTTTAGATACTTACGGACCAACAAAGTGTAATGGGTTAATGGTGTAAAAAAGAATTTGGACCCGTTTTATATTTAGAACGGGTGTTAATAAAATCAAATTAATATGTCTGGAAAAAGTATTTTATACTAATAAAAATAAAAATGGTAATAAAACATAATAATTATTTTAAATTGATATCGGACTCCAATTAATTCTATTAGTTATATCACATACGAGGTGGATTATGATTAGTATAACTTGTACCTATGCTTTGCACTCTTTATCCCGTTTTATTAATAATACATGTTTATACTATGCTATATTATCCAACAAACAAATATGACCATTAATGTAGATGTGTTGGATTACTAAATTCGCATGTCATTTCAAATCTCGCTCAAACCGGACCAAATTATTAATTCTAGTACTACTAATCTTGCAATTAAACGAGTCCTATTATGTCTACATGTTGACTTATTTTTAGTTCCCATTTTCATTCAGCCAACTTATTTTAAAATTGAACATCAAAATCTGGTTATTAAAAAACTCTAATTGCTGATAATTGGGTATGATATAAACCTAATCGAGATAGCCAGCAATGCCGGCACGACACTCCTAACACCTTAGTCGAACTGAAAATTTCGCTCTTAATCATTTTACCTTACAAAAAGAAAAATAACCTTTATGTATATATTTTTTTCTTAAAGTTTTTAGGATCTTTACCCTTTAGCTAGCCGAATTTCATCATACCATTAGCAAACTACATATACATGGTTGTAAGCTGAATTTTATTACCACTACTGTACCACATCCATGTTAAAGAAAAAGGTAAATTGAAGCAAAAGGCTTTGCTTAGGTATGGGTTCAAGACTACATATGTTGTATGTTGCAAATAAGTTACTGGTTTTAGTTTGGGATCTGTAACAATTGTACTGTAGAATCTCTCTAAATTAATACTCGCTAAATTAATAAACTATTTAAAATAATGTTTTTCTTCGGTCCTGACTTGGGCCGTTGTATAAAAATCACCAATTTCGATAAATTAATAAGATAATAAATTTTTAAAAAATCTTTATGTAAATATTAGTTCCGACAAAATCATAAATTAATAAATCTTGAAAATGACAAATATCATTAGGACGAATTAGAGAAATATGATTCTATAATCGTTTGGTTCTTTTTAAAATTTAAATCTAATTGAATATCATTCATAATTTTTCTAATTGCATTCAAAAGCTTCTTTTTAAACTGCACTAAAAAAAATGAAGAGTTCTAGACACGATAAATGTTATTTTCGTGTGACTAGTTCTAAAGGTACTGTATCACGTTCAACTTCATTCTTTTTATTTTTTTTCAAATATAGTATACATAATTTATTCTAAACTCTAAACATGTATCATTTTCACATGGGTAATCCAACAACATATTGACATTCATTTTATTGCGATAATCGAGATCATCAATCATTTTCTCAAGTTCATAAATATCTTACTCAATAGTTGTTTCATCTAAATTAATTGAAAATTTGTCGACAAACGAATTTTTTAGTGTCGAAAACAATTTGATATTGTCGCTTGTTGAACATTAATTGTCCAATCGATAAAACCTCTTTAAAATAATAATTATTAATTTATCGATTAATTAATATCTCTTTAAATTAATAAATTTCTACGGTACCAAAATTATTAATTTATATAGTAAACACACCGGTTGAATCGGGTGTCATCTATACAACTATACAAGCCAACCAATGTTCCTTTTTTACATGCGTAAGGGACAATGATATTATCGCTTGTTGAACATTAATTGTTCAATCGATAAAACCTTTTTAAAATAATAATTATTAATTTATCAATTAATTAATATATATCTAAATTAATAAATTCTACGGTCTCAGTATTATTAATTTATATAATAAACACACTGGTTGAATCGCGTGTCATCTATACAACTATACAAGCCCACAAGTGTTCCTTTTTTACATGCGTAAGGGACAATTCACTTAAGCCGTGATACGCGAAGTATACATTTTCTAACACTAATAAGATATTGGGAATATTTTCTATTGCAAATTAATGGGGTTTTATATACGTTTGATAGAACAAATTATGTGTTTTTAACGATTTAGGTACACATCTTTCATTTTTTTCAATTTGGATACCACACTATAAGAACTTTACAATTTAGGTACCAGCGTCTAAATTAATCATGAAATCATGTCATGTGACAGCACGTGCTTGACAAACGTTAACATGAGAGAGTAATTTTGTCATTCTGTACCAAAATATATCATCATAGAAAAATATTTCCCCCCAATTTCACACATAACAAAAATCAGCAAATAGTCAAAATTTGGGGGAAAACGTTGTTCTAGGATGATATATTTTGGTACAGAATGACAAAATTACCCTCTCACGTTCAGGTTTATCAAGCACGTGCTGTCATGTGATATGATTTCGTGATTAATTTAGATAGTGGTACATAAATTGAATAGTTTCTTATAGTGTGGTACCCAAATTGGGAAAGTTGAAAAGTAGGTAACCAAATCGTTAACAGTAATATAGTTTGGTGTAATAGACGTATTTTTTCGTGCAAAATAATACACAAACTAAAGTTATTAGCTAATTTTACCGATCTTCGAGGGTATGTTAGAAATTTTAATTACGGAGTTTTGTTATCAAATTTATTCGATGTCGTACATGGATTAATTGATAATTAAGGGATCATAGAATTGTCTTACTACGCTACAACAAAACAACCCTGAGGACGAGACTTATTTTCAAGGTGCGAGGAAGAACATTGTATTCGGACGATATTAGTCATGACAAGCCAACATCTAAGGTTTACAATTATATTGAAAATGTAGGCGCCATGGCATGGGGTTCGTTCTATTGGCGGGGCATTGTTGTGGCATCATGCTGCACGTGGTCGGGGTTAGCTCTGAAATAGCGGCGATGGAGACACCAGGTTCATGTGCCTACAAATGGTGCATGTACCGGTTTTATAAATTTGGAAATATGGTAACTCCATTTATGTCCCGGAGTTTTTAAGTATTAATCAATTATACCTTGTATTAGTAACAAAGAACAATTATAGCTAAACAAGTTTCTAAAAGTTAAGCAAGGACCAATTTTTTTGTAATTTACAAAGTTCTATACTAAAAATTGAGTTTTAAAGAATTTCAACTTACATTAGCGGGTCTACACATAAAACAATCTTATGTGGTCTTGTGTGATATTTGTGATCTTGTGTAGTCATGTGTGTGAACTTATTATGATCCTACATCCGCCTAACCATGTGTGATTTTATGTCCGTCTGATCTTGTGTGATCTTTTGTATGTCTAATTCTTTGTGATATTATGTATGTCTAATTCCGTGTTTGTCTCATACTGTGTGATCACATGTACGCTCATTCCTCTGTGATCATGTGTGCGTTCGATCCAGTGTGATTTTATGAGCATCCAATATTATGTGATCAGATGTTCGTTCGACTATGCATGTGGTGTGTATCCTCCCGATCCTATGTGATCGTGCATTTGATTTTCTAGTTTTCTATTATTATTTTTTTACATTATAATGTACTTTGATTTTGGTTAGTAAAATGAAGTGTATTCAGTAAAAAAAATTGAGTAAAATTAGGTAAAATACTAAAAGGCTAAATATTTTTTAAGAGAGTTGGCTTAAACTAATATTCCATTCATAGAAGATATCAGTGTTAATTTGCAAATGGTTTTCAACGTGGGTAGCACGGGTTTTTCAGATATTTTTTATGCAGATTACCCGTATGGTTACCTGTACGGAGTGCTATTTCTAAGTACCAAGTACTGCATTCCAATACTGTTGAGTTTTTTGTCTTTACCCACTTGGACAAGCTTGGGTACGATACTACGGGGAACGAGAATCGTATGTCTTCATTACTTTTCATGTATGGCTGAGAATATTAATTTTGTTTTCCATAAAAAACTATTTAATATATAAGCTTGTTAATATGAGGAAGTGAATATTTCACAATCTACAAGTATGATGAGCTGAATAAAATTTGATTTACAGGAGAAATTATAATAACAATAAAAAACGGTCGCACTTAAAACTAAATGGTTCATTAAAATTGTTAATTATGTTATTGAAAAATTATAATTTATATAATGTATCATGTGTATAAAAATAAATGTCTATTGACATACGATTTCTCGTACCGTATGTACCTACAGTTTTCAAATTTTGACATATGGTCATTTTTCGTATCATGCCGTATGATATATCGTACATGGAGGGTGCAACATAAGTGTTTTGACTTCTGAGTTTGTTTTGCTGTAAAATGGGTGTAAACAAATATTTACGGGTAAAATAGATTTTCGGAACGATTGATTTATCATAAAACATTTTTTTTGAAAAAACTTTTTCCTCAAATCCAGAAAAATTGGGGGAAACGATTCCAACGCAAATAAAGTTGGAAACAGTTTACAGAGACTCTCTCTTTATTTTTTCTAATACTAGTATACAAACTATAATTAATTATAGGTCCCTTATTTCAAAACTATTTAATAATTAGTCCAATTATACCTAATTAACCAAAAAAAATAAAAAATAACAAAAGTTGGAAAAAAAAATCTGAAAAAACAAATTTTTTTATTATTTTACATATATATCTATCTTATTGAAAATAATTTTATGATCAACGTTTTATCTTTTATACTTCTAATTTTATGAGTCTATAGATTGAAAATTTATAAGTTATTACAAGTGACATATATGAAATAAAAATATGTGTTCAATTAAATTTTTCTACGCACGTTGAGACTTTTATCAAACAACGATTCATTTGTTAAAAAAAATGAATTTGTATAAAATTTTGAGGCGAAAAACTTTTTATCCACTAATCACCCGTAAATGAAAAACAAACAAAAGTTTTGAGTGTAAAATTTTCTCTTAAAAATATTTCAATCACGTCAAACTTTTACAATCAACCAAACGGAGTCGGTCACGAGTATACTCGCCCGTAAATATAACTTTAATCCAGGAAAAAAAAACATTGGTTATAAGTGCTGTACTATATCATGTGCCTAGCTGACTTGGCAATACTTGTCATATTATTTAAATTCTCTGAAGCCTACTACCCTTAAATTTATAATCGCCAAATACTATATCACACTGTGGATTTTGTAAAATATCAAACATATTTGTATGAAACTCCATTTAATAATAATTTAGAGAAATTGAGATACATAGTCACGCCCACGATAAAATATTAAGTTCTTCGAAGTTTTGTTTTCTTATGGTTGATTCTGCTGTATTAGCAGAGCATGTAGTATATCATAGACTCTTTCTTAAACTGTGCATTTATATTGATTTATTGAGCCTTTTTTTTTTACAGTATTTATCTAATTTCATAATTCTTTGATTGGTCTAATGGTATAAATCCCCTGCCCCAGGAGTGTAGAATTGAAGATGGTTATAGTTGATGAACTAGATTAAGGACCTCGTTAATCATAATTGTCGAAAGTCAAAATCAATTTGATGGGAGCAAATTGGGGTTCTCACCAAATGCACACACAAAAAGAATTAATATAACTAATATTTAATGGCTGCTCATGTCTGACTTTGCCACCCACGCCCGTTTTCGAGGGAAAAAAAAGACAACTAATTTGCAGATAGTTTAGCTAATCGTGGAGCTGTTGGTAATGTCATGTTATCGTCCGAAAAGTATCCAGTCATCATGCAGTTGGATTATCAAGCCAATAAAAGCTTTTGCACATTGTAACTTATTAGTATTTTGTTTGTTGTAGTAATTTTAAACTAACTAAATTTTGAAATTCTACTGCTTGTTTTCTATTTTCCAGCTTGGTTAACTAACTCTATTTTGCACGTATTTGAGCCAGAATTTTATTGTTTGCTAGTTTGTATAAGCTTACGAGTCATAGATTTCATTTCTTTCGTGGATAGTGTACCAGCAGCATCAAAGAACTGGTACTAGTGTTTCAGAGTTTAAATTTCCAAGATTAATGAAAATTACATATTTTCAATATAATTCAATTCAATGTACTTTCTTTATTGAAAATTTTGGTTGCGTATGCTTTAGATCTATGATAAAGACGAAAGAGATACCTTCTTCTCTACTGCCTAGGAGGTCCAACAATCGGCAGGTATATATTATGCAATTGGTATACATGACGAGGGAGAGAGAAGAAAAAAGGCTAAAGAGTATCTCTGTCTCAAGTTTGCAGGATATTTTGAAACTGCTTAGGTACTACTAAATGGCAGCTAAAATAATTTCAAAATGCAGTTAGCCAGACTACAAATGCCGCTCAGACGATATTACAATCGACAGGCATATCAATTCGTTAATGCCATATATATAACCAAATATCCTTTGTGAAGATACCTTTGCAACAATCTTTTGACGGTGAGGTAAAACACTAGTATGATTGCCTGAGATTAGACAAATACGTGTCCAGTGATTTGGCAGCCTTTCCTCGAGGACTTGAACAAATATGTGAATTAAAGTTAAACGCGCCTTGTTGGTCACCAAAAGGGTAATTACGTGAAAATGTAACAGTCATAGTACCAAGAACGCAAAAAGGACTCGTGGAGGGAGTTATTATCATAATACATACATGATGTTTGCGAAAAGAGGGAAATTGTCAATTCTGGAGTTAATAGAGCATATTGTTCATCTAGTGGAGGGGAATGGGAAATCGTATTTGACAATAAAGAAGATCAAAATAATGGTTTAGTACCTAATTTTGAAGTTAAACAAAAATAAAGGTTCAGAAGGAAATATGTTCCAGTATTCTCAGTTTAGCGACATCATATGAGTCAATGAGACTCTGGGATGTGGAGAAGGATGTCACAGACAACTTCAAACATCTCTATTCCTTCAAAAATAAGAATTGTGAAATTGAAGATTGTGTTGGTGCTAACTATTTTTTTCTCCCAACTGCATTTCTTATGAATTCACCTTGAGAGCGAGTTGCCAATTTGCTCCTGAGCAAGAATAAGGTAATGGAGCATTAGAGCAACATCAAGGGGATTCAGAAGTGACCTTTTTGGGTACATAAAAAATTGTTGTGAAATTGTCAAGTACAGTAAAACTATAGTCATTTGAAACAAACCCTAAATTAAGGTATCTGTCTGCTGCTAAATGTTGCCTAATTGTATAAATATAACCTTCCAAATCCAATATATTAGATCAATATTGAGCAATTTCAGTAGGGTATATTGTTCTAGCAATATCTGATTATTTAGCTTTCCTTTCATCCTATATATAGAAAAACATTATAGATTACACATCTCGGTAAGGCTTCAAATCAGAGTTCAGTTTGATTTTGATATAATTATTTTCATAAGTATCGGGGTTCACTTGCGGTACAATATTATCTCTGAGAGTGACTGAAAGGTTAGTATTAAATACAGTTAATTAGAGTATTTGTCTAAGGAAAAATGGTTAATCCCACATCGCTACTAACGTGTAGAATTATAACTAACGTGTAGAATCAAAGTCAACGCACAAGTAGGTCATGCAATTTTGTTGCACAAGTAGCTAGGTACAAGAGACATATAGCATGGGTAAGTTTGATTAATGCAATTACGCATCGATTTTCAAAAACAAAATGCCTAGTAGTTTAAAATGTAACTTTTACACAGGAAACCGAAACACACACATTAAGAATGTACACTACATGAAAGTGGTGATTAATTTAATTACAGACAATTTATTTTAGTGAAAAACCGAAATTTGTCTAAATTTATGTGCAAAAATAGTTTTTATGTCCCTACATCTTATTTTTTGAGGCCAAACTTTAAAAAATATTGTATCTAAAAACAAACTTGGACAGACAAAAAGAGACAATTAATTTAAATTTTTGTCTCCAAAACTATTTTCACACAAATTAAGTTGTGCTCTTATGTTAGTATCCTAACTTATTTGGCAACACATCTTTTTATAAATTTTGATCTCTAAATTTAGATTTCGAGACAAAAAAAAAATACTTTTGCACCTAAAAAATTGTTTTTGTCTCTAAAAAACTAGAGTATTTAAAGTCAAATTTTACCTGTTTCAAAAAAATCTATTTCTAAATCCCAATTTGGTTGTACGTAATAATAGTTTACTCGGATTAGAAATTTGTGCAGTTTACTTTGTACATTAACTGACTAGAGAAACAAAGTAACAGACAGCTAAATTATAGTAAGAACAAATAAATCATTCCAGTCGCAAAAAATATAAGAGCTCTTGATACCTCACTGAACTTTCACTTGTAATAAAATAAATACAAGAAAGTAAACTCTTGCCACGTAACTCTTTCTTAATTAATTTGCCCTAGCTTACTGAATTACTCCAAGGAAGCAATCATGGCCAGTCTGTAACAAAATAAATAAAACTCACCGATTACTCGTATGAACATAAATGATATATAGGCTCAAAAACAAGATGATTAAACAATCCAAGAAAGGAAAAGTAGAAGTGAATGGAGGGGTTTCTTCACAAAATAGATCTAAACTACAAGGTCGTACGTAGAGCTCATTTTGTTCAAGCGAGAACAGTTCAAAACTACAAACTGATATCAACTCTAAGTTCATTGCTCGAATTACTCTCACGAATCATATTTAATTAATTTTCCCGTATAAGACAGGTTTTTGCAAATCTACAAGTTCTACTAATTTAATTTCTGCTAGTTGCTACTGAATGAAAACTCCTATTCTGTACCCTGGGCAATAGTGGAAGGACATAAGTATAATAATTAAATTATAAAATTATCATACTTAGAGAATAGTATACTAAGATTAGTTTTTCAACTCTTGAGGTTGTCCCAACAGTTAACATGTGATGTTTGACTTCATTGTTAACAGGCACGATAAAATTAAATATTGTCGATAAATTTTTTTATCATACTAACATTTTACGCCTATGGTGTTTAGTCATGGTTTGGTAGAGCAATTTGGTTGTCCTAAATGTATACTTCCTTTCATATATGTCGCAGTCACCGATTCACCATCAGATCCTGAAGGGAATAAATCTTGAAAGTGAGGGTTTTAAATATTATTCAAAAAGGATTCTGGTTTGGTATGTAATGAACTGTTTAATTGTTATGGAAAAACAGTTTAGGGTTGAAGTATTTCAAAGTTTGACACATATGTAACACCCAAGCCATCACTGTGATCTATTGGTAAGCAAATTGGTTACGCTTGCTTATCTAGTTAACAAAATAAGCAAATTGGCTAGTCTTATTAAGCAAAGTAAGCAAATTGGTTATGTTTGTTAATTAATCTTGTCAAGCAAAGGCTAAGTATGGTAAGCTTATGCTTGCTTATTTTTATTTTATTTTTGTAATCCTTATGCTTGCTTATCTAGTTAAGCAAAGTAAGCAAATTGGTTATACTTGTTAATCTTGTTAAGGAAAGGTTAAGCATGGTAAGCAAATTGGTCCTGACCATGAATAATTGCCCATTTATAGATGAATGATATGGATCACTCTATTTGTATATACCATAATTATTACATCATACATGTAATCAGATAATATTATTACAGAAATCTTATTATATTAGTGGTTAATGCATAATAAATGCACACGATCAAACAGCTCTTTTATGGTCAACATATTTATCTTGCTACCCCTCTTCATTCAATTCCCTCACATAAAACTGGAGAAAAAAGAGCTATGCAGTCATATGATCGTATTTGCAAGGGACGAATAACTGGCTCCATAGTCATATCTATCCTTGTAATTGGCTTCCTCTATATCTTCGTTTCGTATGGCTCCTCCTCCATTAACAGGGCTATATTCTTTCCGCCTCAGAAATGTCTTCCGGAACTTTCCTCTTCAAAAGTAGACCATCTTCTAATCATCTTGGTTCTCATGATTGACTTTCCGTTTTGTTGCTTAATCAAACATTTGCCCTTTTTTTTCTTACATCATGAGTGCTTTGTTTGTATGAAGAGAAATTCAATCTTGCTGTTAAAGTACATATTATATACTGTTGTTCTTCCCAGTATCTTCAAAATGGTCCTTAAAGGAAGTCTATTAAAAGTTAATCAAATCGGTATTCAGTTTCGAGTCCTCGGAATGTTAAAATAAAAATCTTACTTTTGATGTGTTTATTTTTCCTTCTTCCATCTTTATTCAGAGATTAGTTTAGATATTTGTTTCCCACACTATGCATTGAATCTGAACAGAAGAACCTTAAAAGATACAAAACAAAGTTGTCCATATTTTTTGGAAAATTTTAAAATTAGATTTGTAATAAATAAGAATTTGTGAGTTTTCTAGTTGGAACTTTGTCGTACCTGTTCATCTCAATTCCGAAAGAGCATGTAAAAAAGAAGAAAAGTTTTTCATCTCATCCATATTTTGCCTCCACCATTTCTTGAAGTCCCTTACAATTTTCTTTTTTATTATGACTTGTCTTTTTAGCTATTGTCTTTATTTATGTTATTAATAACTTCTATTTTTGTTGTTTTTTCTTCATTTTTGTAGTTTAACGTGACTAAATACAAAGACCAGCTCGACGAAATCCTAGCCAAAACTGCAATGCCAAACAAGACCTTAATAATCGCGGTAGTAAACAAAGCCTACGTGGATGGAGATAAATCTATGCTCGATCTGTTCATGGACGGGTTCTGGTTGGGTGAGGGGACGCACGTCTTGGTAAACCATCTCTTAATCGTGGCCGTTGATCAGACAGCTTACGAAAGATGCAAGTTCCTACGGCTCAGTTGCTTCAAACTTGAAACAGACGGTGTAGATTTTGAGGGGGAGGAGATGTTCATGTCTCAAGATTTCATCAACATGATGTGGCGTAGAACATTGTTTCTTGGAGACGTCCTCAAGCGTGGTTACAACTTCATTTTCACGGTATAGGCAATTTAATTACCTTAATCTAATGGCAAACTGACTCCTTGATGATAAAAATTCTCCTTTTTTTAAAATTACTTTACGCTGTAGTATTTACCGAGTCTTTTAACTAAATCACATACATTGTGTGGTGTATCCTACAGTTAGACTGTTAAAGCATGCATAAAGTCTTTCTAACAAAAGTATATACGATAAAATTTAAATGGACTTCAAGCTTAAAAAGCAAAAAAAAAAAAACATGCTTAAGAAAAACCTGAAAGGCTTTTGACAAGGGCATAAATTACTTTGTGATTAGATTGAATTTATATATTTTACTCTAAATTTTGATAGATATTCCTATTATCAAACTCAGATTTATTTACAAATGCAAACAAACATCTAATTAAATTCTCGTTTAAAGATTGCTACGCAAATTTACTCGACATAAATTAGTGTAACAGTTTGGGTAGTAATATTTTGTTAATGGGTACATTAAAAATACTTCAGTACTAAGTTTGAGACTTTGTTACAAAAGAAAACAGTTAGATGATGCTATTGCATCTTTCATCTCTTCATGTTTAAATTGGTGTTGATCAATTGATATGTACCTAATCTTAAACATAAAGCAGAAATACAATTTCTTTTTATATAATTTTTAAAGTTCAAAATACATTCTAAACACTAATTAAACTTCTTCCTAACTTTACACTTACAGTTAATAATTATGGAGGAAATAGTTAATTATATACAATAGCGGGTATATAACCCCTCAAATAATAGAATTATCATATTAGTAGCTTATTATCTCATATTTATTTACTTGTTTTGTTTAGTTATATGTTTCATTACATTTGCAAACTAATTTTAAATAGATACTTTACGAAAAACTAAAGTTTTAACCTCAAGCAAGCTTCTTCATCATCAATCAAGTTCTTGAGTTTCCCATAAGTTACAACCAAATAAACCTTAAGTCTAAGAAAACGTTAACTTAATTTTGTCGTATGTATGTCGTTTAAATGATCAATCCCCAACAGACCATTGAACCCCCTAGAATTCTAAGAGTAATGGCTGTACATGTTATGCATCGTTTCATTATCACGTTAAAGTCAAGTCCTCATGCCATCAATGAAGAAAAAAGATAATGAAGGCAATCTTAATCAACTCTTATAATTATAATTTAGAGTAATTAATGACACATGCTTATGTAGAGCTAGACTATTGTATATCCAAAAGATCAATGACTCTCGTTTATCCTTACAATAAAACACATTATAATTCTTATTTTACGTACATTTCATTCGGTCTACTTGTTGTGTCTATTGTTATATGATTACTCGTAAAGTTCTCACTACAAAAAAAAACACCAACAGAGAGGTCAAATCTGTCGCAAATTGACGAAATATGTCAATAAATCTTTCCGTCTGTAATCAGGGCATAAAAAAAACAATATTTTTGTCCCAAATTTTTATATTTTCGGTAGTAGTAATTGTTCATCTTGTATATGTTCGGTTGTTTTACACTAATATGTTATCGTATTGTTGCATCCCCACTCGCAAAATAACACTTCATAATTCATATCTGATTTTTAACACCATGCACAGATGCAAAACTGAATGATGATATGCAGGTTCCACCACTAAATGACATTTCATTGAAATAAATATAAGTTATTACTGTTTTATAATAGCAATAGATAAATGATCTTGAGCCCTTTTATTCTTGAAAACCTATTACCGGATCCGGAGGTGTCTCCTTCATGGATGCCAATTACATTTTTGGACTTCATAATTAACTTCCACTACTATAATATATGACCATCTCAATTATTTATTTGCATTAGTCGTGTCTCTCAATAAACTTCCCAAATTTCTAGCTACATGAATTCATGTTTCGCCTGAAATTGATGATGAGGGGTTTCTTATATTTCCAATGAAGAACTAATTCAATTTGTGAGGATGAGGGGTTTCTTATATTCAACTTAATTAACCAAAAGATCTAGTATGATTTTGAACTCATTAACTGTTGGCTTTATTTTCCGTTGTATCCTTTTCAAGTTAACTACATATGGAAATTTTCCTTTCGGAACTGGACCTGTACATGTGAACACATTGGTAATATATGACTAGAAACTTGTAACAAATGGCAATATTCTTAATTTTTATTTTAAAATTTTAAGTAACATGAGCAATTGATAACAGTTAACAGCTTATATTGACAAAGCAAATCCATACCATCTTCACATTTTGTTTTGTAATTGGCAGGACACGGACGTAATGTGGTTAAGAAATCCATTCCCACGCCTTAACCAAAACGAGAACATCGATATCCAGATTAGTGTTGATTTTTTTAACGGCCAGGAATGGTCTGAGGCCAACCCGGTCAACACTGGCTTCTACATGATTAGATCCAACAAAAAAACCATAGCTTTATTTGACACTTGGTATGACCAAAAGGATAACTCAACAGGAATGAAAGAACAAGATGTTCTCGTGAAGCTCATGCGGGAGAATTTGTTTAAGCGTTTGGGGATCAAAGTTCGCTTTTTAGATACGGTTTATTTTAGCGGATTTTGTCAGGATAGTAAGGATGCGCGGGTTGTGGCGACAGTCCACGCTAACTGTTGTAAGACAATAAGTGCCAAGGTGGCAGATTTGACTGCGGTTGTTCATGACTGGAAGAGATTGAGAAAGTTACGGGCCAATGAGACTCAGACATTTGGCTGGTCATGGCACATAGCTTGTAAAAATTCATGGAAAATTTAAGTTCATAATATGTATTGTAGTATGACAGTTCTTGTGTATGTATTCAGTAGCATAATCAAAATGTTAGAGAATTAGGCCGAGATGTTCCTGGCCATGGATTATAAGGTTTCACATATTCACTTCAATTTCCTTCGACACTTGCTGGTTTTCTTAGTCTATGATGTCAATTTCTTGAAAGACTTGGGCTTGACCCAACTCCTAAGATGTATTTGACACAAGTTGTTAAGGAAAATATACAATGATGTTTTGACGATCAATACGGATCTTCCCTCGATCCCAAGGTCTTTTAAAGCACATTGTGGCTGGAAAAATAAGGTGGATTCAGCTGGAAAAAGGATAAGAATGACCCAAAAACCTTTGGGTGAGACGGAATTAATAGTCTTCATTCTATGTTTAATAAGTTTACTAAGTTTAAATGTCCAGGTTTTCCAGAATTCTAATTGCTTGATAATGAGGAACTGACAACTAATTGCATGAATAAAAAGTACGGAATACAACAATCAAATAAAACACTAATTTATCACGGTGGTAAAAAGCGAAACCAGAGCGACAAAATACTAAATAGGCTTTTTCATTAAAAAAAATGCATTTATTTTAATAAAAGTGTATTTAGTTTAATAAAAATGCATATGGTTAATTAAAAATTACATATAGTTCATCATAAATTGCATATATTTCAATAAAATGTACACATACTTTAGTCAAAATTGTATATAGTTTGATATAAATAACATGTAGTTTAGTATAAACGTACATATAATTCAATCGAAAGTGTATACACTTTAGATAAAAATGCATCTAGTTCAACACAAATTTCATATAGTTCAATAAAAAATGTATACAGTTGAGTCAAAAGTACATCTAGTTCAACACTAAGTGCATATAGTTCAATCAAAAGTGCATATAGATCAATCAAAAGAGCATCTATTTCAACATAAACTGCATCTAATTCAGTCAAAAGTGCATACAATTCAGTCAAAATGCATCTAGTTCAACACAAAGTGCATTTAGTTCAATCGAAAGTGCATATAGTTCAGTCAAAATGATATATAGTTCAATACAAAGTGCATATAGTTCAATCGAATGTGCATATAGTTCAACACAAATTGCATTTAGTTCAATCGAAAATGCATTCAGTTCGGTCATAAGTGCATCTAGTTCAATCAAAAGTGTATACAGTTTAGTCAAAATTATATCTACTTCAGCATAAAATGCATACACTACAGTAAAAAATGCATTTAGTCGAGTCAAAAGTGAATCAAGTACAGTCGAAATTGCATATTGTTTGATATAAACAGCATATAGTTGCATATACTTTACTTTAAATTAAAAAAAAAAAATCCTGGATGGATTCGAACCACCAACTTGTTGAACCTCAATGTCAGTGCAAGCGCTCTTAAGATTTTGAGCTTACGGATGTATGAAGTCACTAAACAAAATCATACAAACATGTACACCTAAAAATCATCCCGCCTCCACCTAAAAATAAAACAAATATCCAAGTAACAAACCATCAACCTAAAAATCAAGTTACCCCAAAAAAGGACTCAAACAGACCTAAATTAAACAGGCACAGTTTCAGGCCCAGACGGATACTTATACACTATAAAACTGCATAAAATAGACTTTCCAAAAAACACAAACTTGCACCTCTTAATGACTAATGGATAAATTAACAAAACATACTATTTTTGAAACTAAATTAACAAAAACATACTCAAAAAGTTCTAATTAACAAAAACATAACCACCCTAATTTGTATATTTCATACTTTTATTCCAAAAGTTCATACACTTGTTTCAAAAGTTCATACCCTAATTTGTATTTTTCATACTCTTGTTGCAAAAGTTCATACCCTTATTTCAAAAGTTCATATCCTGATTCGTAGAGTTCGCCCTTATTTTTAAAATTCATACCCCAATTTACATAATTCATATCCTTACTTACATAATTTATATACCTAAATTTCAACTTCATACACTTAATTCACGTAATTCATACACTTATTTTTCAACATTATACACTAATTAACAAATCTAACTCTTACCCGTACTCCGATCTCGAACTACCACGTCGCTGTCATTGTCCTCTCATTCGACGACCGCATCTCCGTCGACATCAACCTCGAGTTTTCGATCTCGCTCTATACACTTGCCGCCCATTCCGACATATGTGTCCGTCTCAATATACATGGAAAAAATAGATCGAAGAGAGAAGGAGGAAAATAAAACGATCAGAAAAATAGAGGAAGTATTAGGAGAGAGATCGAAAAGAGATAGCAAGGATGAGAGATCGGAGAGAGTGAGAAGGATAAGAAGAGAGATCAGAGGAAGAGAGAAGGAGGGGAGAGAGATTGGAGAGAGTGTGAGAGAATGAGGGGGATTCTTTTTTCATTAGTCACTTTAGTCATCTGTATAACAAACGTGGGATCACATATCCCACGTCTACGTGGCAGATATTTTTTTTTTTTTTTTAACCAAAAAACTTTTTCGATTTTACCAAAAAAAACACTAACCATCAACCATCAAATTCTTTCATATATAAAATTAATATATTTTTTTATCAAATCAACGTCACTCTACCATTACAATTATCCCAAATTTTATCAAAAAAAAAACCTCTGCCATTTACCAAAATAAAACCTCCCCCAATTTTACCAAAAATAAATTATAAGCATCAACCACCAAACTAATTACTATATCAAATTAATATCATTTTTTTCTCAAATCAACATAACTCTACCACTACAATTACAATTATCAAGTAAGTATTTATTTTTATTATTGAGTTTAAATTTTATGTAAATAGATATGATTATTAATAAGTTATAACATTTATTAATTAAAAGTTTTTAACTTTTTTTATTGACCTTTAAATATTTATTTTCGAATTTGTTTAATCACAACTAATATTGAATTACTCGAGTGTGTTTATATAGTGATGTATGTTTCGCCGAATTGGTGTTTCAGTATCGACCCGTCGTTCGATCAATGAGAACCGATTCACATGAGAAGCAAAACTAATGTTTTCGAACCTGTCGTTTTGAAAAAACGTTTGTGCTTATGCAAACCATAAACATATAAACCAGTTGTTTTATATGATAAATAATCCAGAACTCCCAACACATGTTGGATGCCATCTATGATGAGAAAAATCGTAAAACATACTTGCGAAATGACTGTTTAAATGTTGATTTTAATCCGTCACCACATGTTACTTACCCTGATGTGTGAAAATGTGATGCCCCATTTTTTTTTGGATGCCATCTTTGATGAGTAAAACACAAATTTGTTGTTACCATCAGGATGAATGCTAAGGCGTTGATTTTATTCCGCCACCACATTTGAGACGTGATGACGTCTATGGTGAACAAATGTCTGAAATTGACATATTGGAGCAATCCTTCACCAAAAATACTAGCTTGGAAATTGTATTCCATAAGCAGTATCGTGAATTTATATTCACCATGTTCCTTTATCACCCATCTGTTATTGGATAAGAAAATTACCCCGGTGAGTAGTTTTAATCATATTGGGTCAATGGCGAATTGTTTGCCTGATATTAATGCTCTTCGTGTACATTTTTTTCCACGAATCGAGAACCGAGACAAGTGTTATTTGTCTCGAACTGTCGTGATCCTGATGAATCGCCTAGACAAGCGAGATTTTAGACAATCGTCAAAATCGAAAACCTGTGGCTCCAAGACAGTAATTGAAAGGAACAATATGGCTCGTTGTCACAAAGGAAGAGATAACGCTCAATGAGGCAACTCTATGCTATAAAGACAAAGGTCATGCACGGTTACTCCTTAAATAGTTTAAAACTATTATAAAGGTGAAAAAACCGATGCTAATGTGGTTAAAGCTAACTGAAAGGAAACTTTTAAGACCCCCGATTTTGTGGCTCAAATGAGTTTGATACCTTTCTTTATTGATTTTGATAAATCATTGAGCCATTTTTTCGCTCCTTTGGATTATGTTTTCCATTTGGATTATTATTTTTCCATTTGGACCATACTTTTGGATTATGGTTTGCCTATTTACGAAATTTCTCGAAATAATTTAAAGTGTTTTGAGCAAATTCCTTTGACAAATGTGACCAAACTTTAAATTATGAAATTTTAGGCAATACTTGTGGGGTAGTTGATTTTTTTGGAAATAGTGGGTAACAGTTTACCACATAATTTCATCAACTATTTGCCTAAAAGAGTACTCAGTGACAACGATTCTGGACCTGTCGTTCCAAATCGAAATCTTTGGTAAAACCAAATTGATTTGTCAAATATGAGGTCTTATACTCATGTAGGTCCTGCCGTACCTTGTTGAGTTATAAAATATTCGAGAAAACCAGTGTTATCTGGTAATAGCTCATAAAAGAATTGAAATTTCTTTACATATCCTCCATTCAATACGATCAAAAGCGTATTTTAGAGGAGTTGAAATGTCTTTCAAGTGGTTGCTACCACATTCTTTAAAGCATTTAAAATTACCTTATCATTTCGCCTGTCGTCGAAATGATGAATGATTTAAATGCTAAGACATGATTGTCTGTACTATCATTCGCCTGTCGTCGATTGATAAGAGCATTTTGATATTGTGGCATTGACCGGATGAGATATTCCCGGGTCAAAAGACGATGCTTGATTTATAATCGCATCGTATTTGGATTCTCTCTGAGAATATATTTCGTAATTAATCCGAAATTCATGCCACTAATGCTCACTTTGAAAGACTAGTATGTGTAAAGATCACGAAAAGAACTCGTAGAACTCTTGTAAAGAATTGAAGGAGTTATTGTGGACTTATCCAACCATAAGACGGACCATAAATATAAATGGTTATGGTTGATGCATCGACAATAAGGTCACATGATTATTGTTGTCCACAGAAATGCAGCATTTCCTAAACTTTTAGTCCTATCATTAAGTTGATGGCTCATGATCCGGATTATCCTGAAAAGTCTAGTTGACTTGATAATTCCGAAGAGTAAAAAATCGAAATTTCGATTTGAATTACTTGAGTTTGGAAATTGAAATTGAACATCCTGTCGATTATGTTCAGACCCAAATGGACTCACGGAAAGTTTGATGATGCGACTGCAAATGATTGCACGCATTTCTTGGTCTTGCGCACCAAGATTTATATTTCCGTGTGGGGTTATGCTATTTTGCTGCATTGGTCCGTTATGAGGCCCATAGACACTCAAACACCATATGCGTACCAGCTGGTTACTGGTTATGAGCCAGAAGTCTCATATTAACGCGTGTTTAGAGTGATTAATTAATATTTTGATTGAGCCGTTCTAGCGTTCAAAATATGGACCTCTGAAGGGGACATAAGTCGATTATGAATCTCCTGCCTATCATTTGATAGAGTAACCTTGGCAAGCGATCTCTTTACCGCATGATATGCGAAAGTGACATCGCTAAGACTGTTCTTCCCGTCGTTAGGGGGAGATTTGCACGTTACCGTTGATAAGGAACGACGTGAAGTAACGTGGCATAACCCACTCAGTCTTAGCTTGATCCCAAAACTGCACTTAGTGATAAGTAAGTGCATAGACTCCCTCAAGTCTAACTAAATGCCAGACGCATTTAATGACTTTATGAGATGTCACGAGATCATTTATACCTGCTGCAAAATGCTTGCAAGGATAGTCGTCCCTGTCGGACGCCGTGTTCCTGTCGTAACACGTTGCTTTGGCCGAACCCACCAAGCAAAGGACGTTGTCGTCGGCCGTCAGTCTGTCGTCCTTCCCAAGATATGAGGAAGTTGACCGGTTGTAAATTCGTTCAGCCCCAGAGGTGATGAACTGAAACTCGTTTGTCGCACGAGATTATAAAGGATCAAGGAGATGTGTGATTTCCTCCTCATCCTAAGAATCTCGAAATATCTATCGATCTTGATATCTTAGAGGATATTGAAGCGAAACAAGATTGTCATTGATTACTTGTTCATATATTCGGTGACGACTGATAATATGAACAAATTATGACAGAGAACCATGTACCGTTGCCTGAAGTCAACGTAGAATAGACTGTACTAATGGAAACTTGCAATCCAAGTAGACTCCTTAGCGAAAGTGTGTTCGGACCTGTAGTTTCAACACCACCAATGTTAAACGAGTTCGTTTATTTGGTTATTCGTAAGGAAAAGTGATGAGAATAATGAGATTGTAGAATGTTCGCCTAGTAGCGCAAGGCTTCTCTCACACCTTGGAATTGATTACGAGATGGTTGATTTCCTCGTAATGGACATTATAACAGTCCCCTACTTTACCAGTTTAGTAGTTTCCGAAAAACTGAGTATGCAGCCATGAATGTGGTCACGGTTTTATCTCTATGGGGATTTAGACAAAGAGATATAGATGAAGGTCCCTGTGTGACTTCATGTGCTTAAATCAAGTAGTTTCTGACCACGGAACACGATCTCAATTGACTGAGACGTTCACTATATGGATTAATATAATCCGAGCGGATGTGGTATACCGCCTAAGTGAGTACTTGATTAGCTTGGGATACTTGAACAAGTATTATGCCCTTGCGTGTTTTATTACGCGATCCATTTTTGGATTTGCCTTCGAGATGAAGGATCTTGGGAAGACACGGTAGTGACTCAACCTGATGATTGAGTCCCGTAAATATTGAATCTAAGTCCATGATTCAGACTACACCCAGAAGGTGTTATGACGTTTTAGTCATCATGACGCTAAGTCGTCAGATTCTCCCATGATCGTTCGATCACTAGACATTGATATAGACCCAGTCCGTCCCTGATGAGACGATGAAGAGATATTGAACCATAATGTTCATATCTAAGTACAATAAGCGCATCATTGTACTTGGTCTAATGTGCTAGGACGAACATCTCGTCTGTTGTGAACGGTATAGCTCGACACAACATCGCGCTAACACGCTGCCATCGAAATGGCACTAAAGACACATTCCCTTACCTTATGGTAATTTTGGAAGTGGGCTAGTTTATCCCATTTGCGTCATCGAGTGTATTTACCCCCTTCGGTACTCGAATTAACGCAACCCTTTTTCGGTTATACCGATGCCGGTTACTTATCAGACCCGCATAAGTGATATTCCTAACATGGCATGTCTTTACCATTAGGAATAAGGCGACATCTTGGAGGTCTTGGAATGACTCCAAGTGAATCACTCTGATCTATTCGTGCTCTATGAGACGACTAGAGAGTGTATATGGCTTCCAGCTAGTATTAGTCATATTTGAATTACATATGTTCTGTCTCACGATCCAGATAAAACACTTGTCATAGAAGACAACTTGTTGTTATTGATCAAGAGAGACATGACTACATTATGCTATTTAACATTTCTCGCCGAAATTAATCTTCACAAATGAAGTTTAAGAGCATCCAGTTGAATGCTCGTTCTATTCCACGTTATATTTTATTGCATACAGTCGTGTGGAAGTAAATGAGGCATACAGTCGAATGCTTGTTCTCTTTCTTGGAATATGAAATCTTTGCACCCAATCGTGTGCAAGTGAGGGGGAGCATCCAGGTGAATGCTATTGCACTAATTACTACTTAGTCGAAATCCTCGCACCCTGTCGTGTGCAAGTGAGGGGGAGCACCCAGTCGCATGCTCGTGTACTCTTTTTTGTCCTTAGACCAAGGTTTTTTTTCCCACTGGGTTTTCCTTGGCAAGGTTTTTAGCGAGACACGTTCCCATCATATCTCACTTAAGACTGCCGAAATTAGGGGGAGTATCATATTGTATACTTCTTACCACTGTGTACTCTTTTGTCCTTCGACTAGAGGTTTTTCCCACTGGGTTTACTCTAGCAAGGTTTTGATGAGGCACCTGTTTTGTGGTTGATCCCCTACTACTACCACTGTTGCACTCTTTTTCCTTCGATCAGAGATTTTCCCATTGGGTTTGCTCTGGCAAGGTTTTGATGAGGCACACTGTTTTGTGGTTAGTTACTTACATGATATTTCGGCCTATATCATTCGGCTACATAGTTTCTCCTAGGTACCGGTTTTGTCCCACACTGGGTTTTCCGTCCCTAAGGTTTTTTATGTGTTTAGCATTGCGAATGAACTCGATTCAGATCGACAACATGAAGACGAAGAAATCAAGACGTCCAAAGGGGGAGTGTTGTAGGATATTATTGGCCATCTTGGGCCTTACTCTATTGGGCCTCTATTGGGCTTTACTAGCATATGTAACCCTAGCTTCTATTATATAAAAAAGGTTAAGAGGTCTCTTGATGTAACATCCCTACACTTATCAATGAATAAAAGACGACTCTTTTATCTCTCTATACTTGTATCTCCATATCTATATATCTAGCTAATATCTCTATACTTGATTTGATAAAAAAATATATTAATTTTATATATGAAATAGTTTGATGGTTGATGGTTAGTGTTTTTTTTGGGTAAAATCGAAAAAGTTTTTTGGTTAAAAAAAAAAAAAAAAAAAAAAAACATATCTGCCACGTAGACGTGGGATCTGTGATCCCACGTTTGTTATACAGATGAGTAAAGTGACTAATGAAAAAAGAATCCCCCGAGAATGAGAGAGTGAAAGTAGGAGAGAGAGAGAAAAGAGATTGTGAGGGATGAATCATGTTTTTTATTTTTTATTAATTATTAATTAAATGTATATTTTTGATAATTTAACTTTTAAGTGTATGTTTTTGTTAATATAATAGATGTATAATATGTTTATGTTAATTTTAAAGATTTTTTTTTTAAAATGGGTTAAATTAGCTGATAATGGGTTTAACTTATTCACTTGACAGCACTTGTGGATCAAACAAACAAGACTTGGTTATTTAAGCAAAAAAATAAGTTAAAGCCACTACCAAACAACACTCAAACTTCATAGATCACACCTCACAATCAAAACCAAATATCACAAAAACAGCAAATATAGTATAGAATAAAAAAAACTCTAAAAAAATAGACCATACACCATTTTTTTTTACCTTTATTTTGTTGCACGCATTCATCGCAATTTCCCAATTAGCCCTTTGTGATCAACATCACTTCCGACCTTCGAGGGTGCTACGATGACACATATAGCTTCACCATGCTCATATATTCCTTACGGGAAAAAAAGCAATTCAAATGTAAAATTAAGATTAAAAACACACAATTTTTAGGGTTTAAAATTAATTCGAAAAAATATAAAAAGGATTATGTTATTCTCTCTCAAGCCTACTTTCCGCCGCCTATATAGGTCTATGTATACATACATACGTATATACACACATACATATATATATATACACACACACGTATATATATATATATATATACACATATGTATATATAAATATATATATATAGAGAGAGAGAATAACAAACCTCAAAACTTATCATGATTGAGACCACGCCGAGTCTGCATCCGTGACGATGAGATGAGATCGTTGTAGTTCGAGAGGTGGGGAAATCGATAGATGAGATCGGAGGAGAAGATGGATATCACATAATTAGAGAGAGAGAGAGAGAGTTATATGGGAGAGTGGAAAAAATTAAAAAAAATAGAAAAACAGAGGTAGACAATTGTAGCTATAGGGAATGCAAATTATTATAATTAGATTGTGAAAATATAAGTTTAAAAGTGTGACAAGCATTATTTGATACTGAATTATGATCAAAATTTACTTTTACTAGTTACCAATCACTACAATAAAATTAAAAATTATGAACAATTTTGTTAGAGACAATTAAATTACAAAAATAATATTTTAGACACAAAAATAATTTTTTTGTCCCCAAATATAACTTTTAGGCACATAATTTTAAAAAAAAAATGTATATAAAGACAATCTCATACGGACATAAGGAGACAATTTAATTTCGTTTCAAAAAGTATTTGGAGACAAAATTTAATTGTGTCCTATGTTCGTATGAGATTATCTTTAAACACGAATAAAATTCAAATTATTTGACTAAAAGTTAGATTTTGGGATAAAAAAATTATTTTTTTGTCTAAAACATTATTTTTGCACTGAAAAGTTGCAATTTATAGACAAAATTTGATTGTCTCCAAAAATATTATCCATAATTTTTAAGTTTGTTATAATTAATGAGTTATCGTGAACTTTTTTTATAGTTAAATTGATGTTTCCGACCAATAATGCGGAACCACCATGTTCCTTGGATAATAATGATCCATGTTAATCACATAAAGGGACTAAACATATTTAAAAAAAATGGCACAATCCCGCGCATTAAGAGAAATGGATGGTGAAAATGATTTTGTGAGAGTTTCCTCCCGCTTTTTAAAAATTAGTACATATGCTACATGATATTAATACATATGTTCCATGATACTACTTATTTTTACCTTTTGTTTTTAATTTTGATTCTACATGCATGATGTTACATTATCTGTATCAAATATTAAACAATACTTGATAATTCGGAGTTTTAAAAAATAAGTATATTTTATGTACTAATCAATGATTCTCCCTTTTATTTTTTAGAAAATCATTAATGAAAAATGGGTTTTCCCATCAATTATATAAAAAAAAAACTGTGAAAATGAATCCAATAGTTTATTATTTCGAGCCTGAAAAAACACTAAAATAGAGGAGTTTATATAATACTCAACATAATAATTAAGGAAACACATAAAATAATCTGTAATACCCAAATGATAGTATATAAAAAAAATGAGTACAAATCTTCTATCCCATTTCTCTACCTCATTCTGTGTCCCTTTGCTTATTTTATCCAAAAAAAAATTCTAAAAAACTTGAAAAAAATTATACAATTACTATAATACATGTATCAATACATTCAAATAATTATTTTTAAAAGAAAATCCACACAAAATTTATTTTGGAATAAATGTATAAATTAGTGTAAATTAAACATTGAATATTAAAAAAATTGTCTAAAACAATATTATGTTCAAATGTTTTAAAATTTGAATGCAATATAATATAAAAGTTTATAAATTTGCGGTATAAGTTGTGAAAATTTAAAATTTAAGTGAAAATAAGCAATGGGACACGAAATGAGGTAGATAATATGTGATAAAAGATTTGGAGTAAAAACAAATAGAAAACTCAACAACAGATAATTTGGAATAGATCCGGTCTCATCATTACATCTTGAAAATGACTTTGACTTCTAAGGCGACTTCAAGCTCAATATCAAATAATATGGTTCATATATCATGTCTTCCATAATCAGGTGAAAACCACAAAACACCCCTCCACTATCGAACAAAATTAACTTCTATCGCAATGATCAAGTGAAAGTCCGAGTTTCCTCCACCACATTTGACGAAAAATCTGCCTCAAATTATATGCGCTCACCAAGACCAATATCCCCATGTAATAAACCAGAGATTACATCGACAAACCTGCACGTGTGTGCGAGAAGTTTGGTGTGCAATCAACGCCGTCGGCGAACATGAAATATATGTATCATCTCTTTTCCAGCCTCACAATCTTGGGTGTAAGTTTTTAAAAAATCCTAACCAACTCCACGCATATAAGAAAGAATCAATTCAACTTCAAGGTCATTCATATGCATTCCAATAACATCTCCCAAAAAATCACATTCATACCATCTATTTTTATATGAGATAATTAATGTTAAGCGTATTCAACTTTCAGCTCATTTCGATTTACTATACTCAACTATCAATTTTTTGATTTAGTATACTGTACTAAATGAAAACTTTCGATTTAGTATATTCCGTACAAATTAACCGTTAAATAGTGACGTCAGCTAACGTTTTCCGTCCAAATTGAAGGGCAAAATGGTCTTTTTACCTACTAATAAAAAAAAAAAAAAACTAAATTAACTAAAACAAAGAAAATTGCAACTCATGGGACTCAAACCCAGACCTACCAGTCAAATTGGAAGGCTTTTAACCACTTGGCCACCGATACTTCTATTAAAATAATAGCGTTATATATATATATATACTCTATCTGTGTATAGATGTGTATATATACACTTTGGGACTGATTTCCTAAATGTTAGAAAATTCAAATTTTATTTTTGTTTCATTTTGGTCCTTACATTTTCAAAAAAATAGTTTAAAATTACAACAAAATAAAAAAAAACACAAAAAAATTATAAAAATCATAAAAAAATATAAAAAATAACAAAAATAACAAAAAATTATAAAAAAAATTAAAAAAATAAAAAAATAAAAAATCACAAAAAATCACAAAAAATATAAAAAATCACAAAAAATCACAAAAAATATAAAAAAAACACACAAAAATTATAAAAATCATAAAAAAATATAAAAAATCACAAAAAATCACAAAAAATATAAAAAATCACAAAAAATCACAAAAAAAATTATAAAAATCATAAAAAAATATAAAAAATCACAAAAAATATAAAAAATCACAAAAAATTTTTTGTGATTTTTTATATTTTTTTATATTTTTTGTGATTTTTTATATTTTTTTATGATTTTTATAATTTTTGTGTTTTTTTTTTATTTTTTGTGATTTTTTATATTTTTTGTGATTTTTTGTGATTTTTTATATTTTTAATTTTTTAATTTTTTTATAATTTTTTTTATAATTTTTTGTTATTTTTGTTATTTTTTATATTTTTTTATGATTTTTATAATTTTTTTGTGTTTTTTTTTATTTTGTTGTAATTTTAAACTATTTTTTTGAAAATGTAAGGACTAAAATGAAACAAAAATAAAATTTGAATTTTCTAAAATTTACGAAATCAGTCCCAAAGTGTATATATACACATCTATACACAGATAGAGTATATATATATATAACGTTGTTATTATAATAAAAGTATTGGTGACCAAGTGGTTAAAAGCCTTCCACTTTGACTGGGAGGTCTGGGTTCGAGTCCCATGGGCTGCTGTTTTCTTTGTTTTAGTTAATTTAGTTTTTTTTTTTTTTTAGTAGCTAAAAAGACCATTTTGCCCTTCAATTTGGACGGAAAATTAATACAGTATACTAAATCAAAAAATTGATAGTTGAGTATAGTAAATCGAAATGAGCTGAAAGTTGAATACGCTTAACATTAATTATCTCTTTTTATATGCAAAAACTCGATTTTCCGAAAGCACCTTGTAGCTGCCAAGCAAAACCTATAGCATACCCTCAACTTCAAAAAATCATATCTCTGTATATCTGAATTCAGATAATTAAATCAATTTCCGGAATATATCTTATCGTTTCCAATAGATCAATGGAAAAAAAATATATTTAGTGTATTGTACTATCTGTCGTTAACGATTTAGGTAACAGACTACGAGAATTAACAATTGAGATACTTATTTATCAAAACATTCACAATTTAAGCACTGCCGTTATAAAAAAAATGCATTTCAAGAAAAATAATTTTTTTCAAAGAAAATTTAGTTAAATAATATGTTTTTTTTTAAATTGAGATTAAATATTGTAAATTGTAACTTTTTGAAAAAACATGACTGAATTTATACAAGTTAGAAAGAATAGAACTCAAAGTAAAGTAATTTCCATCCAATTAACTTAACGGTGTTACCTGAATTGTGAACATTTTGATAAATGAGTATCTCAATTATTAATTATTATAGTCTGCTATCTAAATCGTTAATAACAGTTAATACAGTACACTAATTTTTTTTATTTTCCATATATCATAAGTTGGTATGCTACCCGACAATGTAATTTTCGCTAGCAATAACAAAGTAGTACAGTTATTACCAAACAGTTTGTCAAACTTTACAAAATCATAACTCACTCCATGAGTATCTGAATAAGTTGATTGAAGTCCCAAAATATTCCTAAAAGATCCAAATTTAGCTCTAAACTTTTTCATCAGTTTAGGGAACTGTTTGATAGCATGAAATTGTGTTTAAGAGATGACAAATTTGTCCTAAAAAAAATCTAAACTGCAATAATTGAAATGTATGGAAGTTAGTTTAAAATTTCATTTTGGTCATATTGTTTTGTTTATAGTATGCCTAAATTTAATGCCGGATTTTCTAAAATATTTTATTTTAGTATCAATTCATAAATATATATATTAACACACACACATACACATATGTATGAATGTATACATATAATATTATGCATATACATATATTATTGCAAATAGTATATATTTCAAATTAATATTTTCTTCCTATATAAACGATGTTTGTGTATACAAATTAAATTATAAATACTTCAAAATTATTTTCTATTTAAAAGGGGATAAATTAACAAAATATACTATTTTTAAAAATAAATTAACAAAAACATACCTAAAAATTTCTAATTAACAAAAACATACTCAAAAGTTTGTATCCTAATTTTTATATTTCATACTTTTATTCCAAAAGTTCATACCCTTATTTTAAAAGTTAATACACTAATTTGTATATTTTCATACATTATTCCAAAAGTTCATACTGTTATTTAAAAAGTTAATACCCTAATTCGTATAGTCCACCCTTATTTTCAAAATTTATACCCCAATTTACATAATTCATATCATTATTTACATAATTCATATCCATAATTTTCAACACCATAAACTTAATTCACGGAGTTCATAAACTTATTTTTCAAACTTGTACACTAGTTAACAAATTCAACTCTTATTCGTCCTCCGATCTCGAACTACCGCGTCGCCGTCTTTTGCCTCTCTTTCGACAACTGTATCTCTATCGAAATCAACCTTGAGTTTTCGAGCTCGCTCTACACCCTCGCCGCCCACTCCGATAGATATCTCTGTCTCAATCTATACCGAAGACAGAGATCAAATAGAGAGAGACGATGAGAGAAAGATCGGAAAAAGAGGGAGGAAGAGAGAGAAATCGAAAAGGGAGAGAAGGAGGAGAAGAGAGATCGGAAAGAGTAAAAAGGAGGAGAACAAAGTTCGGAAAGAGAGAGAAGGGGGAGGAGAGAGATCAGAAAAAGAGAGAAGGAGGAGGAGAGAGATCGGAAAGATGGAGAAGGATGGGGAGAGAGAGATTGCAAAGAGAGTGAGAGGAGAAGAGAGATCGGAATGTATGAATGAACTTTTTTGTTTTTTATTAATTATTAATTGAAAGTATATTTTTATAATTTAACTTTTTAGGCTATGTTTTTGTTACTCCATCCGTTCTCATTTAATTATCCACTACGAAACTACGTGCAATTTTGATCGGCTTATAATTTGTATCAAAATTGTTAAAATGGTTTTTTCAAAAATCAAATCATAAAATTTAACATTCGAACTATATGATCAACTTTTGAAAATTTTCATTCCGACAATTTTGTTACAAGTTCTTGGTCGGTCAAAATTACACGTAGTTTCGTAGTGAACAATTAAATGGGAACGGATGGAGTAATATAATAGGTGTATGGTATGCTTATTTTAATTTCCCCTTTAAAAATATATACTTCTTTAAAAAAAATAACAATTTTCCTGCCATTTTTCCACGATTATTTGTGACCTAAAACAGTTTTTGCCTAAATATCACTTCTAAAACGTACGTCACTACAAAAAAATATCAACTTACCATGAGAGCTTATGTTGCTAAACTGATGGTAAAATGAGTGTCACTAAATTTAGCAACAGTTTTTGTTGTTAAACTGTTGCTAAAATTTAGCGAAACTCACTTTTGCAACAGTTTTCAAAAAGTAAACTATTGTTATTTAACTTTTTCTTGTAATGTGTTATCTTCGTTTTAAAGGAAGTGTTATATTTTTTATAAGATCGAATATCTAAATGCGACGTTCCTAACAGAAAAACTTCATATTCGGGATTCGCTAAGTTATCACCAATTTTTTTCCGAGAAAACAAGATCGGTTCATATCTGGAAAAAAAAAAAAAAACTTTTATCAGCAACACAGAATCAAACACGAGAAGAAATTTTTTATTTACCAACAGTTTACTTGTTGAAAACTGATTGTAAACGAATTATTTCTTATAGTGAAAACAACATAATTTGAACGATTAGTCAAACTCTGATAAATTATATATAGATTTTGTCGGTCCAAACTGTGTGATTACAATTGTAAAACGTTCGTATGGGTCTTGTCTATCTCCCTGAAAAACCACAAATCGATAGGGGTTCGGTTAGTAGGATAAGCGTTTAAGCGTTTTGGATTTTCCATGTATGGAAAATCTACAATCTTTTTATTTTGAGCCTTAAGTTTATTTTTTAGGGTAAAATTTGAATTGATAGCTTATATAAAAATTAATTAAGGATTGGTGCATAAAACTGAAACTAATTAATGATTAGTCAGCTGTTGATGGCATCAATTTTCTGACCAATCACAACGTGGAAGACAGCGTTATGCGCATGCACGCATAACACTAGATTAAATCTTACAGCATTGCCCAATAGTTTGAAAGATTATAATTTTAGTCCATGTAGTTCAAATATAATTATAAAATGCTATATAATTCGAATTTTTGATACATAAAATCCCAAAAATTAAATAAAAATAGGCAAAGGTAGGAAAAATTCAGAAAATAAAAAAAATCCAGAAAGCTTTAAAAAAGGCTAAACCGCGAAAAAACACGAATAAAATTTTAAAAATCTCAAAAAATCTAAAATCAACAAAAATCTAAAAATCCAAAAAAAAAAAAAAAAAAAAAACAATCTGAATAATTTTAAAAATGATATGAGTCTTTTTAAGTCATTTTAAAAAGAGTCTGGGTAATTTTGAAAAAGAGTCTGAGTAATTTTAAGTCATTTTAAAACCAATCTAAATTATTTTAAAAACATTCTGAGTAATTTTAAAAATAGTCTGAGTCGTTTTAAATCGTTATAAAATCAGTATGGGTTATTTTAAAAAACAGTCTGAGTAATTTAAGTTATTCCAAAAATAGTCTAAGTCATTTTAAATCGTTTGTAGTCATCTTAAAAATAGTTTGAGTAATTTTTAAAACAGTCTAACTCATTTTAAGTCATTTTAACAACAATCTGACTCATTGTAAGTTATTTTAAAAAATATTCCGACTCATTTTAAGTCATTACAAAAACAGTCTGACTCATTTTAAGTCATTTTAAAAATAGCCTACTTATTTTAAGTCATTTTAAAAATAGTCCAACTCATTTTAAATCATTTTAAAAACAGTCTAGCTCATTTTGAGTAATTTTAAATCTTTTTAAAAACAGTCTCGCTCATTTTAAGTCATTTTAAAAACAGTTTGACTCATTTTAAGCTAGTTTAAAAACAGTCTCACTCATTTTAAGTCATTTTAAAAATAGTCTAACTCTTTTTAATTTATTTTAAAAACATTCTGACTCATTTTGAGTCATTTTAAAAATATTCGGACTAATTTTAAGTCATTTTAAAAATAGTCTGACTCGTTTTTAGTCATTTTAAGTAATTTCAAAAACAATCTGACTAATTTTAACTAATTTTAAAAACAGTCTGACTCATTTTAAGTTATTTTAAAAACAGTGTGACACATTTTATGTCATTTTAAAAATATTCTGAGTATTTTTTAAAAAATATTTTAAAAAATCTGTCTGAATTATTTAAAAACATTCTGAGCCATTTAAGATTCATTTTAAAGAAAATTTAAGTCATTTAAAAACAGTCTTTTGGCTTTTTTTCACTTTTATGTGTTTCTGTTAATTAAAAAGAATTAGATATTAGTATTTAAACATTTTTTTAGTAATTAATTATAATTGGGAACCTAAAAGTTACACATTCAAAATTAACAGACCAATTTTATAATTTCTAAATTGACAAATCAGCCACTCACCATTCACAACCCTAGAAAGAGAGACGGTGGTATGAAACCCGCTGCCACCTTGCCTCCGCCTTGCCGCCACTAACCACGGCCATTAACCACGATCGTAGATACATACATGTATATATATATATATATATATAGATATATAGATATAGATATAAGAATATATATATATATATATATATATATATATATATATATATATATATAAATAATATAAAGATATATACATATAGATTTATAAACACAGCTCCGTCGACGCGACGTCGCTGTCGTCACCGAAGACGTCGGCAGTGGTGGTGGAGAATATGAGTCTTTTTTTAAGGAAAGAAACAAATGGGAGAAATAGAATTGGGAGATGTTTTATATTGATTGCGTAATGGATCAATTCTTAATTAATTTTATAAATAATTGATCAATTATTAATTAAATTTTGTATGCTGATCAAATTTTAAATAATTTTGTTTTTATGAAACAATCCTTAATTAACTCTTTTTTCTATTTATTTGTTGAAAAGATTGAATCGTCCTTGAAATGGTCCCTCAAAAGTCTCGAACTTCGAACATTTTCAAAACCTCATTATCTTCCTCATGCCCATATGGATTTATCAATAGATTTTTAAGAACGATACAATCACTCATACCGGCGGCGATTTTCATCTTCTTCTTTTTTGTATAATTTAATTTTTTTTAAGATATATACATTGATGGTTCTCCTAATTAAATAAAAGAATTATTGATGTAGTGGTAAAATTGATTTTAAGGTAGTGTACGGTTAGCAGTTCAAATCATGTTAGCTTATTTTTACTAAAAATTATATTTTATTGTCCAATACCTTTTGTCTAAAATTCATATTTATTTTATGCTTTAAACATAGAAAAAATTCTTTAATTTTGTATTAGTCCCTATTTAGTTTATCTTCTATTCGAAATTTTTTTACACAACGTCCCAAACAAATCATCCTAGTTCTGCCCCTAATCATCATCATACTTTGGTTCCAAAACGTAACATTTTCAAAAATCACTCTAAGGAATCTAAATCTAATAAAATCTACCGAGACATTAGCTAATGACAATCATTGAAGATCATTCCCGGCGTCCAACCTTCGTGGATTAAATTGAGCCGTCGTGGCTTCCACAAACATCTTCCACGAGATTATTCGCTCCTCGGTCTTATTATAATACTCTCTTGACCATATTTGTGCTTTCCCTATCATATGAAGCGTCACTAATTGGCCTAGAAAATGGTAGTTTTTGGAGAGTACTTAGGCCATTTTACATGAGTCTAGGAGTTATTTTATTATGTGCTTGTGTGTTTTTCTATTAAATCTGTTTTCTTCCGAACAATTGGTAATTGTTCGTATTTTGCTGGTAAAAAACGTGGTTTGAAGACCAGATGAGGCTTAAAAATAATTGAGTATCCGAAATCAAACCATCCTAAAATAAAAAGACTTAAAAGGCCGAACACAGTTAAAATACGTAGCTAAAGTAGTATGGATTGAAGTCAATGAAGCCCAATGACCATTCGCAAATTAAATAATATGAAATCAGGATTCGTAACAGGTTATTCTAACGGTTTAGACTAAACCGGTGAGCATAACTTATTTTAAAAGATTTAGATTTATGTAAATATCAAATAACTCAGGCTTTTCAAACCTTATTCCAAAAAACACATCTCAAAACTTTTCATTTCATATAAATACTATTTTTTCTCTTCTCATCTAAAACCACCACATTACACTCCAATTCCGAACCGCCGTCAAATTTTAAATTAAAAATATAGTTTGGTCCTATAATTCAGCTCACCACTTACCTATAGGTTGGCAGTAACGGTGGTGGTACGTCAGAACTCTAGAGAGGTCGTTAGAGCCCTGACGGGCTGCCGCCACCGCCGCCCAATTTCAACTTAAAACCATTCAAGAAAATAAAAAATATATGCAAAAAAAAAAAAAAAAAATTATTTTATAAATTTTTTTATTAAAACTCAAATTATAAAAAGTGTTTACACAATCAAGAAAATTGTATAAACAATCTAAAAAATTACATACACAATCACAAAAAGTACATGCACAATCAAACACAATTCATAAAAATGCATACACAATCCAAATAAATGCATACACAAACCAAGAAAGCGCATACACAATCGAAAAAAGATATGCACAATTTAGAAAAAGAATACACAATCCGTAAAAATTGCATACAAAATTCTCAAAATTGCATACACATAGAATAGTGTATACATGATGAAAAATAAATAAATTTAAAAAATAGAAAAACTTCTAAACTTCTAAAAAACAATTCAAAAATTATTATGTATGCATTTTTTTCGGTTATATATGCACTTTTTTCGGTTATATATGCATTTTTTGGATTGTGTATGCACTTTTCTCGATTGTCTATACACTTTTTTTGATTATGTATGCAATTTTCTCGATGCGTATGCATTTTTTCTAGATGTGTGTATTTTTTTTGTGGATTGTGTAAATTTTTCTATATTGTGTATGCACTTTCTCGATTGTGTATGAACTTTCTTGATTGTATATGCAATTTTTTGGATTATATATGTAATTTTCTAGATATGTATGCATTTTTTCTGGATGTGTATATATTTTTTGGTGGATTGTGTAAATTTTTCTAGATTGTGTATGCACTTTCTCAATTGTGTATGCACTTTTTTGGATTGTTTATCCTCTTTTCTAATTGTGTATGCATTTTTCTCAATTGTGTATATAATTTTCTCGATTGATTTTTTATTTTATTTTTTGTAATTGTTTTGTATTTTGTCTTTTTAAAAAAAATATTTTTTTGAATTGTCTTATGAATTTTTTGAAAACTTTATCTTCTTTGTAATTTTTTTTTTTGCATTTTTCGATTTTTTTTAATTTTTTTGTATTGTTTTAAGTTTGGCGACGGGTCGTCGGAGGTCCGACGGACCATCACTGTCGCGGCCAAACCATGGACAAGTGTTGGGTCTGAGTATAGGTACAAACTCTAGTTAAGCATAGAGAGAGTTAGAGTGGAATATGTTTGTTTTTGGGGCAATTAACAAAAACATACCATACCGCTATTATATTAACAAAAATATACTGTCTATATATACTTATTATTTATCTAATTCTAATCAGACTATAATCTAACCTCTCTCTCTCATCTAACATCTCTCTAACCGTAACTCTCTCTCTCTAATACACGATAATCGCAGCTCTTTCTAACACGTGCTAATCACTTATCTCTCCCTTTAAAAATGACTAAAAACTCACAAAATATTTATATACTAATTATAAAATGTCATATCCCAATTTTAAAATTTCATACCCTAAATGTTCTGGATCATAATCAAATATCTAAAAAAGAGTTCGTACCCTAATTTCAAAACTTAATACCCTAATTTCAAAATTTCATACCCTAATTTTAAAACTTCATACCCTAATTTCAAAAGTTTATACACTAATTTTAAAACTTTATACCCTAATTTCAAAATTTTATACCCCAATTTCAAAATTTCATACCCTAATTTTAAAAGTTCATACCATAATTTTAAAAGTTCATACCCTACATATGAATTTATCTCAATACTGTACATATGGATTCTCCTCTTTCAACTTGAAAACCACAAGGTTTACGATAGTGTCAAACCTCAATGAATAGAAAACAATCTCACCAATGTCATATATTTTTAATATATTACGGGGTATCAACCAGTGTAATATTTATGTATTACGTATGTATATATCTGTATTTATATATATATGGATGTCTATATAATCTAGATGGTGTTTGGTAGTCAGTTGCGGGTTTTCGTGGTGGAGAAAGAAAGAGAGATAGAGTGGGATATAAAAAAAAGATACAGAGAAGAATGGAGAAGAGAGAGAATAAGATAAGAGAGAGATACAGATAGTCAGTTGCGGGTTTTCGTGGTGAAGGAAGAAAGAGAGATAGAGTGGGATATGAAAGAAAGATACAGAGAAGAATGAAAAAGATAGATAATAAGATAGAGAGAGATAAAGAGAAGAATTGATGAGAGAGAAGAATGGAGGAGATAGAAATGAGAGAGAGAGAAGAGAATAAACAACATTAAATTTATTTAATATGTTTTTGATAATGAAAAGTTTTTGGTTATATTTTTGTTAATTTAGTTTAAAAAGTAGTATGTTTTGTTAATTTATCTTTTTTAAATATTTGAATGAACTTGATATTTTTTGGCATTAGCCATTTAGATTTTGAATAGGCTTCTGTCCTATCTTGTAACCAACTATATCTCACCTCCAAAGCTTTAGAGCTCAGTAATTCCTTTTTTAGATACAGATATAGTACTACGAGCTTATGCACGTTCCGGAATTCCGGATAATTTATATTGAAGTTATCACTTTCTTTATTGCTTTATTGTCGCTTTCTCTTGATTACTACGTTATTTGTTTCTTGAATTCAGTTCTAGCGGCTAAGATATAGACATGTCACTCCTAAAACCTTTGTTATTGGCATATAGAATCGACAGTCTTATTAACTTAACTGTTTTAGTATTAAGAATCCCATAAAATGAAGTTAGTTGCATACTTGCATGTTAGGTTTGATCAATCGCAGTGACGAGATTATTAATCTTCTTTGTACCTGTTGAATTGGATAGTCACACATAATCGCATGCTTAGGATTGACAACTCCGGAATTGGAAATGTAAAATTCTCGTAAAACTGTTTAGAAACCTCTAAATGTCAATCTTGCTGAAAGTGGCAATTTCGGGCATAACAATTCTCACCGCCTGTATAAAAGTCGTACAATATTTAAATCATTCGATAACTAAATCTTGGATTATCCAAGTATAAAAGTAGTCCCTCGATTCGATCTCTGTTATCTTATCGGTTTATTTACTGCACAACTAGCCTGCCCCTATGAGACCTTTATTATTTAAAAAAAACGTTCGGAGGGCAGTAAATTGTCATAGCAATTTTACTTGTCAAACTCAAGATCTATTTTTTTTTGCAAAAATACTTGATTAATCCATTCTTCAAAATTGTTCTCTCCATAAAAATACTAAACACGCATAATTTGGTTCTCCAATGCATTGTTATTTTATAAAACTAGGGTTCCATATGGTGGAGCCTTTTGGTCACTTGCCACTAGTGGTGGCTTGTGATTGACCCTTTCATGTAGTGGACGGGGATATGGTTCCTTCTGGTCGGATTGAAAACCCCAAGGCAACATGTGCCCCCCTCTCCCCTCGCGTCCATAGGCCGGGCTAGGTTTGGTTGGACCCACCTGCTTGTAGGCGATTCGCCACTGCAATTGCAGCCTTTCGCTTGCGAACCCGAACCTTTACACCTAGCTCCTCAAAGTAGCCCAGATGACGGCCAACTCGTCGTTGCCTTATCGTTGCCATAATATCAACTTACAAGCTTAAATTAGTCTTATAAAGTTCTAGATTTCAGGAGTATGCAGAATGGATACCATAATGAAAACATTGTCTTTCCTTGCCAATAAAGAGAAACCATAGTGTTCTTTGGATATAATATAATTATCTATGCCAATCACATAAAGTATCTAAACACACAAAGAATGGCACAAGGCCGTGCCTAAACATAAATAGAAATTATAGAATGGGGAATTAGGGCTAATAGTTTCTTCTTATAAGCCTGATTAAAAAAAATAGTATAGAATGCATGTTTATATCTTACCCCAACTTAATAATTAAGGAAACACTTAAAAGATCTAATTCTATACTCACTAGGAAATCCGAATAATAATAAAATAGAAAACTCGATAAAAGATAATGTGAAGTGTATTCGCTCTCATTTTAAAGAGGGACAATGCCTCTAGTCATCCAATTGCAGCGATCATATTCATATATAGTAAAACGAGATTTAAACTACTAATACTAATTACACCAAAAACTTGTTTACGAGAATAACACATTTTCTACTCTAATGATGAAATTAGGATTATAACAATGATTATACTAAACACGAGTCACGTATATATTATGACTTGTGACAACTTATACAGAAACGCCCGCATTTTGCACTTGACTACGGAGCCATTTGTGTGAGTTGTGTAAGAAACTAAGAATTAGAAAATGTAAAATGAATGAAACTCCAAGGGTTGATTAAAACTAGCAGCTTATGACATATTATTTGAGGTTTAAACTTTAATATGTGAAGGAGCCAAAAAAATCAAAACTAAGCTATGTAGATCAAATTATTAATTTTAAAACATAAAGATGCCAAAATTAAGAAAGGTCACTTATTTAACATCGACAAAATATATAAACTGATATCTTGTATAATAAGATATCTTCATCTTTTCTTTACGAAAAAATAACCAAACTTAAAACCAAGATCAAATACTTATGTTTTTGTTAAATAAGTCGGTATAATAGTACTAAAGTGAAATTAGTCCTAGTCCTAGTGTCTTATCAATTCACCTATTTCAAATGCGCCTTTTTTTTTTTTATTTATGATTCTATTCAATTTTATAACCAAAGATGTGTAATATAAAAATCGTAAGTTATGGCCACTAGGCCTAAAAAAATGTTAGATTCATCCGTTTTTTATTAGCTCACCCATGTACATGCATACTAATAGCCGCGTATCACCCATATTAATTACGTGTATTTCCAAATTTAGATGCACAAATTGGTCAACATTCAACAACAAAAACCCCTTTTTTAATAATGAAATGACAAAAAACCTTCAATTGTAATAAATGGCATTAGTTATAGATAACAACAAAAAACTCAACTCATTTTAGAGACTTTTTGTTATTATAATTAACCCGTTCTTATCCATCCTAATCAACACCAATTAAGCACCACCCTGGTTTCTAAATAAATAAAAATCTAATCCCTCCTATTTTCCACACCCAATATAAATACCTTCTAGCCCCCACATTCTTTTTATTCATTCATTTAACTTATAATTTGTATCTTTTTTATTTTTATTAAAGAGAAAATGAATGCCCTGGCAGCTACCAACAGGAACTTCCGGCGCGCGGCTCGGATACTGAATTTGGATTCGAGGATCGAGAAGAGCCTTCTCATCCCTTTCAGAGAAATCAAGGTACTCTTTTGTATATTTTTTGAATTGTTAGGGGTGTTTGTGATACGATTTAGTTTCTTATAGTTTTAACTTCAGTTCTATCTGGTCTATGTAGCTTGGTTTTATTGCGTTTTCAGTCCCGTGATCTGAAAATATGACATTCTTGATCCTTATTTTGATATCATCGTAAATGATCGTTACATTTGATGATTTGGTACTCTAAAACCCATTGAATCAGAAATTGGTCATTTGGAGATAATATCATTAATGATAATAAAATTTAATAATTTTGGCATTGTTGTTTTTATTTTATTAAGCTATGGTGATTGTTAGTCTACTGAAAATGTGAAATGTTATCTTTCAAGATGGCTTGGTAATTTTCTGTTTTTATTTTTTTGTTAAATTATATTATGATCAGGCTGAAAGAATCGAAGGGTTATAGCTTCTTGAAATATTTGCAACTTTATGATCCGAATTTACGCTTCTTTCAACATTTTGTGGATTTATAATTTGAAAACTGCATGATCATTTTTTGTTATTTGTGAATCTTGGGTTTCGATCAAGATGATAACTTTATTCCTAAATTTGGAAGACTGCATGATCATTTTATTGAATTTGGAAGACTGCATGATCATTTTATTGTTATTTTGAAAACTGCATGATCATTTTCTGTTTCGGAAATTTGGTTATGATCAGGTGGAATGCACACTTCCTAAGGATGATGGGAGCTTAGTTTCGTACGTTGGATTCAGGGTCCAGCATGATAACGCTCGTGGCCCCATGAAAGGAGGGATCAGATATCATCCCGAGGTATTGTTTTGTCGTTTTTCTTTCTTTTTTCATTGTTTTCCGAAACTAGGATATTTGGCGTTGGCTGTTTTTTCCTTGTTTTGATGTGTGCATTGATTTATCTACTAGCTTGGGATTCGCCGAAAACAGAATGTTTAGATCTTCTTTAAATACTTGATAACGTTGTGTTTTTGTCGCTAGTGACGGGTAATGTGCAAGTTATCAAACATAATTTGTAATTTGTCGGATTGTTGGAGTAATATTACTTGTCCCCTAAAGCGTCTAAAAAGTACGATTTTGAAAAACCTATATGTTGGATTATTTGTGACAGTTTGATCATATGCTCAGCTTTTTGGGGACTATACCTTGTCGTGGTATTCTTTTTTTCAAGATACGAATTTACGTCTTTGTTCCAGCTTCCCATTATGTCAGTAGATTATTTGTCTGACGTAGTATGGTATTGACACAAACACATATAGTCTGATATTAACTTTATTTTGAATGGAAATGGAAAAACGAGGATACAACATGAAAGGACATAAATTATATACACATTTTTTTTCCTCGTACATTAGTCCATATTTAATACTAGCAGTATTTATGATACATGTGAAGTTTGAACTGTCGACCTCTACCTTATCATATTCTGGCACAGTCCTTTCGAGAAGTTATTCTTCCGACTCGTCTTCTGATGTCGTTGCTTACTTGCAAAGACACTACACAGTATTGAATCTAGAAACTACTATTCTAATAAGTTAATGTGACGAGAAACTAATAATTCAAGATTCTTTTAGTTTCACATTCTATGAAAATGTGCATTAATTTTCCATATGCATGCCTGACCCCGAAGTGTGATGCATATGGATTTTAACTATACATATTAACATAGTTGGAAATCAATGGAATTATGTCTAACACAGTTATATCTTTGATACACTCCCATTTAGGAAAAAGTTCCATTTAGTTATTTTGAACAATTTGTGTTTTCTTATTTTGTTGCTTCAAGGTTGACCTGGATGAGGTTAATGCTCTTGCTCAACTAATGACGTGGAAGACAGCTGTAGCGGATATCCCATATGGTGGAGCAAAGGGTGGAATTGGGTGTTCACCAAGGGACCTAAGCATTAGCGAATTGGAACGTCTCACTCGTGTATTCACTCAAAAGATTCATGACCTAATTGGGGTTAACATGGATGTACCTGCCCCTGATATGGGGACAAATGCACAGACCATGGCGTGGATGTTGGACGAATACTCAAAGTTCCATGGTCACTCACCAGCTGTTGTCACCGGAAAGCCCATTGTAAGTATTATTTTTACAAAATTAATACTTATTACTTAGATTAGAAACGTGTTCGATAAAAGCTCATCTTTGGTCTTGGTATTACTTTCCACTTGTGCTTCTACTCTTATTTCCTGTAAGTTGGCTTATAAAATCGCACTTTGTCAAATTTATAACGTGTACTATGTGGTCTTGGTACTTAGAAATTTCCGTCCCTATGCCGTTTTACTGATTTTGATGCTGAAAACAACAAAAACATGTTTCACTATTGAGTTGAGTTAGTTTGTCTTGGGATGGAACAAATGTAAAACTACTGTTGGTAGGTTTCTAAAACTGGTGAGATTTTAAAAAATGAGTTAATTTTTTAGGAGTAAACCTGCCATGTTTGTTTTCAGAAAACATAACTCTACCAGTCTAAATGTTAACTAGTTTTCTGGAAACCGAAAAGGAGCAAAGACCAAAGTTATATTAAGTTTAGGTATAGAACTCCAGTTAGTATTTGCCTTGGTTTACATACCAGAACATTTTCAAAAAAACTGACAATAATCTAAGATAAAAAATAAATATATGTTTTCTTCAATTCTTCTTGGCATGATATATAAATGTTTTTCAAATTAGGATCTTGGTGGATCCCTCGGTAGGGAGGCTGCAACTGGACGTGGTGTTGTTTATTCGACAGAGGCTTTACTTGCAGAACATGGGCAGTCAATCAAGGGTTTGACTTTTGTTATACAGGTAATTTCTCGATAAGGCGTAGATAAAATGAACTCAAGACAAATTCTTGTTGTTTAGAATTGAATGCTCTTGTTGACCTCTCCTTATCTGCATATAAATAAGTGAAATTGATAAGTAACTCATAAAGATATGATTTTCAGGGTTTCGGAAATGTGGGATCTTGGGCTGCAAAGATCATACATGAAAGGGGAGGAAAAGTAGTTGCTGTTAGTGATGTCACCGGAGCTCTTAAGAACCCAAATGGGATAGACATACCGGCTTTGATAAATCATAAAGAATCAAATGGGACCTTGAATAATTTCGACGGTGCAGATGCTATGGACCCTAGTGAATTACTTGTAGAAGAGTGTGATGTCCTCGTTCCAAGTGCCTTAGGAGGAGTTATAAACAGGTATATTTGAATTTTTTTCCTTTGGGTTTTTTTTATATATTTCCCCTTGTTTGCGTATGTGAGTTTATACAACTATAGTGTATATGTTGACTAGCAATGTACGGAGCAGCATTAATTTTTTCGTTTCTTTGCTCTTTACCACGAGTCTGTAATGATGTGGAGGTAATAAAGCTTATAGTTTGATTACTCTGGTATTAAAAGCTGGGCCTGTCTTTACCATTGCATGAAAGAAAACAAAGATGCTTTAACTTATTAGTGTAAGTTTTAAGTGAACTAGTAATATTAGTGAAAGTGAACATTGCTATACATGATATCCGTGATTGATGTTCTAAAAATCATCTTTTTTTTCCGGTATTCTAATATTAGTTAAACTTTTAGGTGTTGTATGTTTTGATAATATGTTTTCGTTGATTGTATGTTTTCGGCATTGACAAATTACCAAAACATACAATTTTTCAAGTCTAATTACCAAAAACTACAAACCAAAACTTTTATTCCCAAAACATACAACTCTAATAAATATGTGTAATTGTATGTTTGTATGTTTTGGGCATTGGCCCTTTTTTTCTTATCATTTTATGCTTCCTTCTGTAGAGAAAATGCTGCGAATGTTAGGGCCAAATTCATTATAGAAGCGGCAAATCATCCTACTGATCCAGAAGCAGATGAGGTAATAACCCTGGTTTTCTCCTGCAAGTAATTCCGTACAGTACAATATACTGTGAAAACAAAAGAATATTATAAGTTTTATTGCTTTCCATCTTGAAACCAGAAAATGAGAAAGGAAATACAGAACCTGAAAGTCAAAGATTACAACCAAACAAATCCTATAAACTTATTTTGTATATGTTTCACCTATAAACAAAGCTTGTATTGTTTGGTGCAGATTTTAACCAAGAAAGGGGTTGTGATACTTCCTGATATCTATGCAAATTCTGGAGGTGTGACGGTCAGCTACTTTGAGTGGGTTCAGGTAAACGATAATAACTTTTTGTCTTTCATATCTCTTTCTTTGAACAGTTAAAACATGTCTTTTTCTTTCTCTTATAGCTGAAGGGAATAATGTCTACCTCATAACTTTAATATGAAATCAGCCTTATTAATCATCTTGAGTATGCTTCCCTTTGAAACAATTAATCAATATAATAGTATATAATTGTAGATTGTAGTCCTGACTACTGTTGGTTTGCTTTAACGTGAAGTGGGAGGTTACCTTCAATTTGAGCTGATAGATTTTCAGTTGTTTTTTTTTAAATCAAGAACCACTTAAGAGGTCAGGATTTGAACTGGTGAAAGGGGTATTTTAGAGTTATTTATCATTATGTTTACACATAGGGAAATGGCAGAGGGGGAAACAACAGTGCCTACCCCAAAAATGTTGTTCTATATAGGAAAAAAAGATAAGCCATTCAAGGGGTTAATTTTTTATTTTATTTTTGTAGAACATTCAAGGTTTTATGTGGGAGGAAGAGAAGGTGAACAGGGAGCTTCATAGGTATATGACCAGAGCTTTTGGCAACATCAAAAGCATGTGCAAGACACATGATTGCGATCTCAGAATGGGCGCCTTCACCCTGGGGGTTAACCGTGTAGCTCGAGCCACAATCTTAAGGGGTTGGGAGGCATAATTACACCCAATTACAAATAAAGCAGCTTTAATGCACAATGTTATCTCTTCCCTTTTTTACCTCCTAAAGTTTACTCCCAGCCATCACCATGTTACTTCCCCGTCATGTTTTTTTTTTTCTGAAAGCGGATTGTAGTAATAGTGCATCTTTTTCCTGAAAAGGGAATTGATTGTGATTTGAGATTAAACGGAATGAATCGCATTTTATTTTTCATGTGTTCTTGGCTTTCTTCTGATACATCTGTTACAAAACATAAGTTAATTATACATGTCATTTCAGAGAGCAATTCTTTAAACCATCTGTATTCTATAGTTTACAAGTTTTTTGTTAAAGGCAAATAACTACCGATACAGTAGGTATTTTTTTCTCATCAGATTTGGGGCCAATAAGTGCTGATTAATACAAATTTATTATGTGCATAATGATATGATAATGAGAATAATAGTGTTCGGAAGACGTGCAATATCAAGTAATTTCTTTCTGTCTTTGTGAAGATGTTCACCCAAACAGGCTTATATACGTTACTAATAGTTGGCATTGCAATGAGAGTTGGCTTTCATTGAGTTTCATAGATTCAATTTTCCCTTCCATCGAGTTGGCATTGTGATATGACGTGCTTAATAAAGTTTAAGCAAGCATAATATCCCTTTCAACGTTGGCGTTAGCATTCTTTGATCCTTCCAAATTCACAGTTTCCGTAGGGACAATAATCAAATGACAAAGTATGCTGAATTATCTATCTTGTACTAACATCATGATCCTCAAGTATGATTTGATAATTTTACCTTCAAAAGCTTCAATTTTTTATGCCACTGAAACAATGATCAGATTCATACCATAGTTTTACGACATGCAGTGGAAATCGATCTTAAACATGAATATAACTGAACACCCTGATACACTGTAGTCAAATGGACTTGCCTCTAATTTATAGTCATTCGTTCATAAAACAAATCAGCTCTATCAACGTCAAAATGTTCCAGAAATCTTTCTAGAGTAGGGCAACGGGGTTAAAAACTTATCGCATGTTTTTTCAGATAAATATAACCCGATGTCGTCTTCCAAATGGAGTATAAAAGACTCGATTTCTATTTACGTTTAAGATCATAATTATCAAAGAATATACCTAAACCGCTTTATGTAATAAATACAAGCTGTGAAAAAGGAACGATAGTGGCTCATAGTGATAGCTTTCTTACCATTTTGATTACAAGGAAAAAATTAATTCACCTAAATAACTTATCATCAAGAACTTCTTTAGTACGAATATTCTGATCTTTTTTAATTGCAAAATCTGACCTAGGCATTTGTTTATTTAGCTGTATGGTATTTGGTCGATCATCATAAATATCCAAGGACTCATTCTTGTTCTTTACCTGATAAGCTAATAATTTTAAACTGAAAAGACTCCTCTTTCTCTTAAACCTCGAAACAACCAGTTTCTTTCTTTAAAAACTACAGCAGAACAAAACATTAATGCAACATTTTAGGTTAAAAAAACAAATGTTCTTAGAACCACGATCTATCCATTAGAAAATATAAAAGGAGAGAAGGACAGTGAAGTGACACGTTTCGTGCAACACATGACCATCATATTATCACGGGACTATTGTTATCAATTTCACTATCCACATCATTCAAATCCGAATAGGAAAGCAGTATTCAACAAAGAATGAATTAAAGCGCAAGTTGGGAAGCAACTAAATAGCATTGCCAGATTTACAGCATCTTGTTTAGACTTGAGCTACAATGGCATAAACAGAGGCCAATTTCTAGCTTGGTTGGCTCTGTTGGGAGCTTATGGATTTATGTGAAATTAAGGAAATCATACCTCATTAACTAAATTTCAAAAACTTTCAGTTATCCATCATCTTGTTTTCGCTTAACTTCATTTGTAAAACTCCCAGCTAGACATGCCAAAATTTTGCAGTGGTAGTAAAGCAATGTATTGTGTCCAAAAAAACTCTTATTCGGTCTCACGCGTCTCCCTGTGAACCGTGAGATGTTTATGTTTCGTCACATAATCAAACTTTTATTTGTTTTTTGTTATCTACATAAACTGCTAAATGGATAATGGTGGAAAACCGGTTAAGAATCATTCAGAAAATAAATGTAGCAAACTGTGAAAGAGGCCTTTGAAATGATAAAATTTAAATAACTATTCTACATATAATGATCATAAGTTATCACTCTGAAGATTTACAAATTGTAAAGGTTTTATTGCCAATCTTACAATCTATACCACCAAATTTGCATGTAAACAAATGTTCTTTAGCAAAAACTCCAACTGCAGGGTACAGCTTTGCTTCTGCAATTGCCGTTTTCAGTGAATCACTATCCCCGCATGCCCAAGCAATAGATATATGAGGGCGTGGATTCTGCTAACAACAAACACAAAACTTTAAAATTCACCAAAAACGGAAAAAGTCTATAAATACTTATTTGTAATGTGGACATTAAGACGGAGCAAGTCGTACCTTGTAAAACTCGGGAAGATTATGAAGCTTATATACCTCATTCACAACTTGTATCTGCTTTGTTATCTGAAATAAACAAAAAATCAACCAGATAATAATCTGAAGTTTAGAAATTATTGACAGAATTTTTCAAATAATGCTCATGTGAAAGTTTCGGTAATTGAAATTAATGCAAAGTCAAACGACAAACTATTTTGAAATAATATAACAAATTTGTATTAGGATATAACATCAGTCTTATGAATTTACCTCTTGTATTCCCCCAGCTGTAACTTCAACAGAAAGAAATGAACGTGTATGATCATCATTAACAAAAATTTCCCAATCACTAAAATCAATCAAGTACCTGTTTACATTCCAAATTATTGAGTTAAAAGCTATATCATAAGAGGACAGATAATTAAATAAAAAACCAGTAGAACGTTTCAATAAATTGAACGATTTGAAATTAGTACTTTCCAATTCAAAGTGTTCTTTCCAAAAAAAATGTATTTGTCAATGACAATAAAATTTCAATCAGACAATAAATGGGTAAATTATAGTTTGGTGACCTAAGTTTGGACATTTTTTAGTTTAGTGACCTGACCTTTTTTTAGTTTGATTTTGTGCACTGAGTTAACTAACGTTATCTATTTAGTGATATGCCGTGCCACTTTCTTTGGATGGAAACCGTTTATAAGTTAAAATCTAGTATGTATGAATAGTTTAAAAGTTAATAAAAAAAAATGAAATCGTAAAAATTACACATTTCACTAAGAAACACATGTCACTATAAACACACAAGAAACACACCAAATTAAAGTTTTAAAATTCAGGTCAGTGAACCAAAAAGTGTCCAAAACCCAGGTTAATTAACACGAAAGTATATAAATTCTATCATGCCATCTAAAAAATATCACGCCAGTTTGAAAGGGGGTCATAAGAACCATGTCCAATAGAAGTACTTAGATATAAAATACTAGAGAGAGAAAAACTGTCGGTCACTACCGTCTGTAATGATATCACATTTACTATCTTTTCAATTTTAAAATAAATTACAGTTGTCAATTGTGTCATTAAAACTAAAATCTAATTTACTTCTTTGGGTAAACAATCATAAAGAATTGTATCATACCACATTATCTAAATTCTTCTAGGTCCCTTTGGAAATCCGGACAGACCTGTTGACTAGTTTTAATAGAGTGTCATTTCACTATCCGTACTATTAGTGTTCTAATGAGTCTCCTTTTCAAATTCTTTACAATTATACGAAGCAGCACGAGATGGAAATAATCAAACCTTTTATGAGCCTGAAGCTTTTGACGAAGCATTGCCACAAGCGAGTCAAATTGATGCACTCGAATCGGGACAGTTCTTCCCAAGCTTATGTGGAACTCTCTCCCCAAAGCAACTTGTTCAAGTTTCTTATCATCACAAACTAACTTGTTGAATGGGATATCAATATCAACGACATTTAAACCAGGTATAACTGATGAGATTTTCTTCAAAATTTTGGCCATCTCCTTCTTTGGCGCAGTTGGTATGCGAACTACAATAAGTTTGAAACTCGATTTAAACTCTCACAAAAATATTTAAATCACAGCCCATGATTTGCAACATAAGTTGACACCTGTTAAGGAATCTGAAAAATAATCTTTCAAGAGGCGCGGATTTGAAATAGATTTTGGCCACAACTATTACACAAATAATTTGAAGCTGTTCCGCATTTTATTACACAGTATTTTTAAAGACAGCCACAGATACCACTAGATAAGATAAAATTTAACTCGCGGGCAAGCAAAATAATCAATAATGATGAAACTGAAAGGAACTTCAAAATATTGAAACAGAAAAACATCAATAACTCTAACAGCCCAGCTCCTATAATCCACAGGAAGACTGCATGCTAAACCCACAGGTAGATACACAATCTATGCCAAAAATATAGAATATTCATTTTAAGTTCCTCAAGCAATCAGCAACCGCATCGCTACTCCTGTAGATAAGGAAGGTTGAACTATGGGCAGAGCTAGTAGTTTGCATATGCTTGCAAGCGCAACGACACAATTAATGAAAATAACATTTTCACATAGATGTTTTTTGAAAAAAATTCAAAAAGTATGTTCACAGTATCAAAAAAAAAATCGACAACACCTGTTAAAATTATATGGAGTATATTGTTTTCTGGAAGCCCTAGCATTTTAATTTTGGCTTTGTCGCTGGTTGAACCATAAGTCAGGCCTAAAAAGCTGGCGGTAAGTCAACCTAATCCATCATTAAACAAAACGAAAAGAATCACTTACTACATTCATCTATTTTACTCGATTTTCCATTACAGGAGTGAACTCTTCATATAGGTCTTGAATGTAATGAATTTTTAATTACTAGCTAAACTCTAAACTTTAAACTCATACCGGAACATTAGCATAAAATGCCTAAAGCATGCCTTACTATCTATAATCACTATTCACAAGCTAAACTCAAAAGTCCTATTTATTAAACTATGAAATGAAATTTACCAGGGATGTACACGTGTAAAGCATAATTTCCCTCGACGTGAGGAAAGCTCCGAATCCGACTTGGCTGCTCGCCTTGCAAGTAGTTTGATAAATCTATCACATTGAGAAAACATCAAACACTTGTTAGACATAAATCTCAAGACTTCTGACCCATCTAATAGTATTAGTTATAGGCTTATAGCAATTGATGTCACAGGTTGAAAAGAAAACCTAATTGGTCTCTATAAATTCAATTGCAAAAGTAATGGTCGAAAAGCTCAAATCTTTTTGGTTTTCCCATTACATAATAAAACTTTTCTGTCTTTTTGCTTCTAAAAGTTATTATGCATTTAATTGTAAAGCTCAAATCTTTTTGATTCTATCTTTTATGGCTTAAAAGAGGTAGAAATTGAGCTTCTTTCCACAACCTAAATGAGACATCGAATCCAAATAATATCTAAATGATGAAACAACAAATTCAAAATGTCTGCATATGCGGTTTATTCTTATTTCTACAGTTGGTGGTAATCTACTAATATCTACAAAATTAATATACAATGAAACAACCTTATCAGTCACATTTCAGCTAGCATCATAAATTCAAAAGGTCAAATTATGGAAAGGCAAATCACTAGCATGGGGACCCAAATGAAGTTTGGTGAAAAAAAATGGGATCAAATGAGTAACACAGGGAATAAGTAAGGAACATGATAAGCCAAACTATACTCTTTTTTTTATAGTTAAGCTAACAATACCTTGTTTTCTTAATAAATCATTTTTTTTTTCTAATAATCACCGATTCTATTTATTAATAACTTCAAACCAATTTTTTTTAAAAGTAAACATTTATATATATTTTTAATGATATCTCTTCAAAGTGGCAAATAAACAATTAAATTACCACCCAAAAAGTTATAAAAACATGGTCATCAAAATTTTCTGAAAAAGAAGTAATTATTCAAAAATGAAAGAAATAATTGAATTTAGAAAAAAGAAATGGAATTATCCAAACATTTATTAGTGAAAACAAGGTGTATAAAGTTTTAGGCTCCCCAACTTGATAAGTAAGTATACATGGGGGTTTAAAGAATGAATGAATAATTCTATAAATATAGAGATAGTAAATAATAATAATAAAAAGTAGTAGGTACCAGTGAAATTGGGAGGAGTGAGAAGATGAAGAGGAGGTGGAGGCAATGGAGGAGCAGTAGAATTATCCGATTCGGGTTCCGAGTCTGATGACGTGTCACCGTACGACGCCATCAACGCCTCCATCTCTCTCTCTCTCTCTCTCTATATATATATATATATATATACACTGTATGTATATAGTTTGCCTCTTTCTCCGTTTAGTAGGGGGCTGTCTCTTTTGAGCAGTCATTTCACTGAAATGAGACCCCACAAACCAACCAGATCCACGTCACATCTTATTTTTATTTATTTTTTCAATTTATTCCACTCAATTTCATTACAAAATAAATAACTCTAACACCACTTCATTACATCTCATTACACTTCATTTATTTACAAAATAAATAAATTTAACCACTCTATCACACTATTAATTAATACATTCATCTGTTTTTTTTTTCACTCAAACTAAATACAAAATTAAAATATTTTATAATCATAATATTATATCAAGTTAACACTTTCAAGTAATTTATATTTTACACTTTTTTATTTATTAATTTTGTTACTTCCGAGAAAATAATTAAATCAAATAATGCCCAATATGTACCACTTTTGAAATTATATTACTCCTAGCTACCTCCATAATTTCATATTTACTATGGCTACCACTTTTTAATTATTTACTTTATTTACCAAAACGCCATCCACATATTTCATAAAAAATGGAAAAAAAACACATAAAATTATATAAAATGCAAAAAATATCAAAATAAATGAAAAAAAATCACAAAAAATCACAAAAAATGAAAAATAATAAAAAAAATCATAAAGAAAATAAAAAAATCACAAAAAAATAAAAAAACAAATGAAAAAATCACAAAATTTTAAAAAAATTACAAAAAAAAATAAAAAAAATTATAAAAAATCACAAAAATCACAAAATATTATAAAAATAAAAAAAATAAAAAATTTATAAAAAATGAAAAAAATCACAAAAATGAAAAAAAAATAACAAAAAAAATTATAAAAATTATAAAAGATGAAAAAAATGAAAAAAATCACAAAATATTAAAAAAATGAAAAAAAATCACATAAAATTATTAAAAAAAGCACAAAAATCCCAAAATTATAAAAAATTATATATTTTTTGTAATTTTTTAAAAAGTTTATGATTTTTTAATTTTTTTATAATTGTTTTTTTTTGTGATTTTTGTTATTTTTTTTATAATGTTTTGTGATTTTTTGTGATTTTTGTGATTTTTTTTAATTTTTTTTTAATTTTTTGTGATTTTTTATAAGTTTTTATAATTTTTTATGATTTTTTGTGATTTTTTTCATTTTTATAAATTTTTTGTAATGAAACCCTACACGTCATTATTTTATTCCACTTTTACAAGTTAACCGGGTTAACTTGAAAGTGGTTAAATGTGGGTAGATAAAGGTGAAAGAAAATAATGACGTGTATGGTTTTTGGGAACAATTTAATTATTTACTCGGAATTAACAAAATTAATAAATAAAAAAGTGCAAAATATAAATTAATTGAAAGTGTTAACTTGATATAATATTATGATTATAAAATATTTTAATTTTGTATTTAGTTTGAGTGGAAAAAAAAAAACAGAGGAATGTATTAATTAATAGTGTGATAGAGTAGGTAAATTTATTTATTTTGTAAATAAATGAAGTGTAATGAGATGTAATAGAGTGGTGTTAGAGTTATTTATTTTGTAATAAAATTTAATGGAATGAATTGAAAAAATAAATAAAAATAAGATGTGACGTGGACCTGGTTTTTAACCAGATCCTCAAATAAGTAAAATGAAGACTCAGATGAGTAATCTGAGTCCTCAAAAGAGAATCTCCCGTTTAGTAGCTCGGATGTTGAAAAGTGAAAATTTGGATGAGAGAGAGAGAGAGGTGATCTCAACAGAGCATCATTATATAAAATAAAATAAAATGGGGTGTAAATATTTTATTTATAAATTCTTTATTTTAAAAAAAAAACTGTAAAATTTGATTTTTTTTATATATATTTTTTGATATTCATTGTTTTTTTTGTTAATTTATAAAATAATAATATTAATAAATACCTAAAAAAATATAAAAAAGTCAAATTTTACAGATTTTTTTTTGAAAAAACACTTTATAAATAAAATAAAACGTTGATTTAAGAAAAAAAAATTACGAATACATATTGAGAAAAAAACGATAATATGGTCTTACAAACATGACCAAATGTTCTTCATATAAAATAAATAAATAAATAAATAAGAGAGATTGATATCGGATTTTTATTTTTTTAATAAAAGATTGATATCAACTATGCTTACCATTTTTGCAACGTCTCTGTAATAACTCTTGTATAATACTATCACATTGAGTGGTAAGTAATTTTTGCTTGAAGTTTTGATGTTACATTGTTTTATTTTAATTTAATGTAGAATTGTTTCAAATCTATTGTAGTTTTCGAAAAAGTACACTTACTAAGGGATGGATACGGTATCATTCTCCTTCTATATGAAAATTATATAAATAAGTAATCTTTTATCGAAGAAAAACCATTTCATATTCCACGCATTTTTATTCGAATGAGCTTAAATTCATTTCTCTCCAAATTCAATTCATTGGCACCCCAGGAATTTCATTCCTAAGCAAGTGGATGTTGATTTTCTTTTGAAAAGGTTTGTCGCCCACTTTATCCACTCCGATCAAGAACTAAAAAACCCGCTAAAACTAGACCTAGTACGTAGCAACAACCAAACTCTCCTATATAATTCACACTCTAACAACAAAATAAACCTTTGAAGCGTATCCAAAGTCCACAATCTCTTTCAAATAATGTACCACAAAGCAAAGTTACACTTAGAATGAACGCGTTTCCTCAAAACAATTCATAACCCACTACTTTCTGGCACTTTCAACCTAATAGAATCATAAATGGAGATTACAATTAACTCCGAGAAAGAGTCCGGGACCCAAGAAATTGTCGAAAGACCAACGGGTGATCAACAAAAAACTGAAATACAAGTGCTACTTAGCTTTGTTTTCTTTGTATGTTTAAATAGGTGTATATAGACTTAATTGTTGGAAGGTCACATAAATTTTATTAAGTGTAGGTCTCGAGAAAAACTAAATTAAGTCGAAGTGCTCTAGCCTAACGCAAGCCCACCTTTATGTCTCTTTATCTCTGCATCTCACACGACCACATACATCGCCATGCCATCTCCTTTCCCGCTTATCACCTATGTCATTTTTCATCTCTTTCATTTCTCGTTCTTTGTGTGTATGTATATTATCCCCTCTCCCTCCCTCCATACCTTCGCCACGAGTCCGATTCCTCTAAAAGGCCACGGCCGGTCTAATATTTGACGACGATCAGATTAGAGCACCATCATTTGTTCTTTTTTACTGCCGTCGGGCCTACAGTTCTATAAGAGCATGACCATCTTTATGTCCCCATCGTTACTAGCCACAATTGACGACACTATGTATTTATCGGTACAGTATTAACTACAATTATTGTTTGATTTAATTGCATCTAAGTAGCTACATGCATAAATATGTTTGTTTTCAATTTTTTAAGTATCTTAAAATAAAAATTCCAGAAAAAACAACTACTGACGTCCTTGAACAGATTCAAATGAAAAAAAAAAATCGATTATTTTAGGTGTCCTTTGGAGTGTATATTTGTTTAGAGCATCTATCAATGTAAAATTATGTTTGTTTTATTTAAAAATAAGATTATAAAATATGTTACTTTTATTTAAACTTACTGTAAAAATGAAGAGTTTGGACTTGAGTTAAAAAAATTAAAAAGGTGATCTCTCAGAAATTCATCGTTATACACGTAAATATTAGTTTGATTTAAAATGATTAAAAGCTAAAAAAAGTAATTAAAAATAAAGATATTCTTAAACAAAAGCTCCTAAATTTGAACGTGGGCACAAAGAGGGGGGGGGGGGGGGGGGGGGGGGGGGGGGGACAAAACGCCGCCCTATCTCTCTTTCTATATATATATATATAAATATATAATATAAATTAAAAATAAATATATGTAAGTGTGTGTGAAGTAAAAATGAAGAATGAAAACAAGAGGGGGGATGATGATGATGATGTGTTATCAAACGAACAGAGAACTCGAATAACTGATAAATTAAGAGCAGCCAAAGCTCTACTCGCCCGTAAAAAACCACGTCTTCTGTACGTTTTTTATTTTTATTATTATTTTTTAATTACCTCTCTCTAAACACTTTTATTTATTTATTTATTTATTATTATCTCTAAAATAACTGTTCAGTCTAAATGGATATTTTCCCCCCACCCTAAATTATTAACCTTCTAAATGCACAACTGTTCTTTTTCTTCTTTTAACAGCTTAGTTACAGATTGGTTACTTGTAACCATTTTCTAATTACCTTCGATTTAAAATATTTTATGGAAATTCTATTAATTTCTATTTCTTAGTTGTACCTTTTTTCTTTCCTCCAAATTTTTAAACTGGTAAATACACAATATTTAGCTTTATTGTTGATTGGACACTTGTTTTTTTTATATGTCTTGTTTCTAAGTTAATTTTTTGGATATTGTTGATTAGGTTTTCTTAGCTGTAGCTTCGATTTATTATTATTATTATTTTGCTTTTTATTCTAAGCTGTTGTGTTGGTTTCTACTTTAAAATAAGCAGGAAATTTAAAACCTCATTCTTTCTCACCCAAAAAAAGACTACTATTTGATTTTGGCTTTGAAGTTGCATATATACTTTCGTTTATTTATTTTTTTGGGATGGTGGGAGGGGATTGATAAAACCTAGCTAACATCATAATTATGCGTTTTTTTAGACAAAATTAGCTGTTTTCTTACTAATTATATTTTTATGAACAGATGCAAGTTTTGAGTTACATAAACTTCCCGTTTCATCGAGTTGATTATGTGTTTATGATTTTATCATAAGACATTAGTAATCATGTGACTTCTGTTATTTAATATTGCAAAAGAATCATTTGGTTAATATTGTTTGTCGGACTTGATTATGTTTTTTTTTTCTTTACATTTTGGGTTCCATTCTTTGATTTTCTTTTGTTTTCTGGGGCACATTTTCGGTTTATATTGCTGTAATTTTATTTCTGTAAAAAACAAGTAAATTTGTTAGCCGATTTTCATTGAGATGTGCTTAGAGTTAGGATGTGACAGGTAAAACCTAACGTGTAACTATTTTTGATTAAAATTCTTGTAGGTATACGAGTTTTGAGAAAATCGAAGGTTCTGCTACACTAAACAGTGTCGAAAGATCTCCTTTTTCAGAAATTTCGACAAACACACCTTCCTCAGCTTCTGTCAAGGGTTTGAAATTTGTCGGTGGTGATTGTGGAATCAATTTATCTTTTACTAAAACCAATCATTCTGTTAGACCAAGATTCGATACTGCTGAAGAGAGTGAGGCTGTTTCTAAATTATTTGAAGCTCCAACGAGAAAATCAGACTCTTGTAGCACTTTATGTTCCGAGGGCTTATCGAGTGAAAGGAGACAGGGAGTTGTACCTTTAAAATTTCCGGGGTTAAATAATTTGGATTCTTTTATTACTCCAGAGAGACAGCCAAGTTGTTCTGCTTCAAGAAACTCCTCATCAGTATCTACTATTTTAGACGAGGATTTTGATGATGCAATATTGGAAGAAATTGATGCAATATGCGAGGCTAAGACTAAGTCAGAAGTGAAATTAGAAAGTCAAGGGCTTAGTGATAATTTTGATACAGATATTCTTTCAGTTGAAGCTAAATGTTTGCATCAAAAGAATGATCTGACTACCGTTTTTCCAAAGTTGTTAGAAACGGTGGGCATTTCGAATTCAACTGATGCCAGGGATTATGGAACTATGCCGGGAGAATATGTAAAGTATATGGAATCTTTAAATGACAGACAGCGGGAAGCTGCTTGTTGTGACATCTCCACCCCTTTGGTAATTGTTGCGGGGCCAGGAAGTGGAAAGGTCTGTAATTTATTCACGTAATATCGATACCCTTGGCTTTTCTTTTTCTTGTGGCCCGTATTTATTTGTTTATTTATTTATTTATTAATTGTCCTCTATTTCTCAGACTTCAACAATGGTTGGACGTGTGCTCATGTTGCTCAATGAGGTACTGTTGTAAATTACTAGACCCTCTTTAACAATCTTCTTTTGCATGATTTATTTATTATTTTGTTAGATATACTATTTATTAACAATTCTTGAATCGTACTCATATCTTACAGGGTATTAATCCGTCCAACATTTTAGCTATGACTTTCACGACAGCTGCTGCTTCAGAGATGAGAGAGAGGATTGGAAAAGTTGCTGGAAAAGCATCAGCAAAAGAGCTTACAGTCAGCACTTTTCACTCATTCTGTCTGCAAATTTGTCGTTTATATGCTGAAAAGTAAGTTTTTTTCTGAGTTTGTCTAGTTCTTCTACTTTTGTGTATGTTCAAGTAGGAAAATACTGCGCTTATCTTTATCCTCATTTTCCTTTCTCGTCTCGTATCATGCTACTCTTAGTTTTTCGGTGAGTATTTTTTTACCTTTTTGGCCTTGACATGAGAATCTCAGTGTACATTGGTCACTGCTAATAACTACTATTAATAGTATTTTCTCTTTTCTTCCGACTACTGTATTGTTCTTTAGGTATCTTATTTTAGTCCCGTAAGTTATAAATATGTTTCTCTTCATAAACGTAATATAACCCAGTAATTATGCAACAGGATAGGTCGCACACCAGAATTCATGATATATGGGCATGGGCAGCAACGACGAGCTATCATTGAGGCAGTTAGACTATTAGAAAATACTAAAAACAGGGAAAATCTGGAGATCAAAGATGCTCAAAATCTTGAAGAAGAGTTGGATGACATTAATTCTCTCCCATATTTCAAGGAAAAGGCAAAGAAATGGCAAAAGTTTGTAGCTCAAGTAAGTTAGTTGACCACAACCAGAATCATTGGTTCTTTTCCCCAAACTATTCTTGAGAGTTTATTTTTCTTTTTCCAAACACTCCAAAGAAAAGAAAGAGAGGGGGGGGGGGGGGGGGGGGGGGGTTGGTTGGGTTAGGCAGACCCTCAACATGTATATAAAACTATTAAGAGGTTGTTTGATATAAATTCATAAATGGGCACTACATAATCTTGGCTTAAACAGAATACTATTTGCGAGGCCTTTTTTTTTTTTGGGAAGAAGCTGGATTGTTTAACATCGTACAAAATGTCTTGTGTTAGAAATGGGTTGGAAGACCTTTTTTCTTAAAATGTTTATGAAAATCATGAAATGAGGATCTCGCTGCTATAACTTGTTTGTGGTATATTTGGGTTAACATCATACAACTTGTTTTTCAGGCTAAAGCTTCTGGCAGGAGTCCTGAAGATTGTCAAAGAACAGGTGACACAATTGGGGTAATTTTTTTCAGCATTTTCTTATTTTTAGTTTGTTTCTATTGTTCCGTAACTGTATCTTTCACTTCTCATAATTTTTGATATGTTTAGGCTGCAATTCTTCAAAACTACGATGACATCCTTAAGACTTGTAATGCCTTGGATTACCATGACTTGATAAGCTCTTCACTGAAGCTGCTAAGTGATTTTCCTGAAGGTTCATATCGAATTTCCCTCCCAGCTATTTTTGCTAAATGTTTTTCTTATGTCTCGACTTTTAACTAAAAAAATTTCCTTTTAAAGTTTTTAAGGAGAGCCAGGAATCATGGAAAGCAATTGTTATTGACGAATTTCAAGATACAAGTGCCATGCAATATGGTCTTCTACGTATTCTTGCATCTCATAAGCGTATAACTATTGTCGGTGATGAAGATCAGGTTATTCATATCTTCTTTTCAAAGTTATAAGTTGTTCTTAATAAAAGGTTCTGTAGTTTCCTTCTTCTGGAATTTTCTCTCTTTAAACGGTCAGGATTTCTCCCTTTTTTGTATTATGAAATATCTATTCTCCGTCTGCTGTTAATTTAATTTGTATCTTGCTGCAGTCCATTTTCAGTTTCAATGGGGCTGATCTGTCTGGCTTTGATTCATTTCGTAAAGATTTTGCGGACCACAAAGAAGTATGGTTGATTTTGCACGCATGTTTTTTCACTCTTTCTTTCCTTCCTTTTCCATTTTTAACCAGTAAATATTCTTTATATTTTAGAAGTCAGTAATTGCCATGATGTTGCGAATTGATCAACTGCAATTTTTTTTACTCAGGTTCGATTAAACAAAAACTATCGATCCACCCGTTGTATCGTTGAAGCTGCATCATGCCTTATTAAAAACAATCTGAGAAGATGCCAACTAAAAGATGTTCTTACTGATAACTCTTCTGGATCTAAGGTAAAGTATAATTGGGACTTAAGGATGGAAAAGAGTTGATTTATTACACCTTGATTAAGCTGGCAAGATAATCTATTCCTTTTTGACATATATTCAGATTACTGTAAAAGAATGTAGTAACGAGGATGCCCAGTGTTCTTTTGTTGTCGATAAAATATTAGAAACGGCTTCCAATGCAATATCTGCCAAGTCCAAGTTTGGAAGCATAGCGGTTCTATACCGTCGGCAGGTCAATAATTATTTCCATAGCTTGAATCTTTTTCCTTAAAGGACGTTTTCTTGTCATTTTTTTTCTTCTTAACTGCCAGTTCGTAATTCTTTTATAATTCAGGTAACTGGTAAAATGTTTCAAACAGCTTTTCGCAACAGGAAGATACCATTCAACATCCATGGTGTGGCTTTTTATCGGAAAAAGGTTGATACCCTCTTCTATTAAATAGCTAGAGATTATATGTGTACACCCATAATATATCTCTAATGATCCTAAGTATAATGCAGTATGGGATGCATTATCTCACAATGGAAGTATGTGATAATTGTATTCAATGGCTCAAAATACTGAATGTTGACTACCTAATAGGGATTCTTACAAAACTAAAACAATTTCTAAGGATCACATGAACTTTTGAAATACTAAATTCCACAGTGTTACTCCTCCTGGCTGCAAGTGGTCTCATGAGTAGGTATTGATTTATTGGTTGTGAATATGACAACTGCTTTAAACTTTTCTGTAGAACTATGGGGAATTTAGTTTAGAATATTGTCTTAGTTTCTGCAGAATGCGTACTGAAGTAAACCACTTAAGCAAATTACCCTCATGTAGCTTTTTACTCGAAGGAAGATTCAGATCCCAATTCCATCTTATGTTAACAGTAATTGAGAATGCGTTCTTAGATGTGGAATTACAGTCACAAAGTTAACCCTTTCCTTAATGGCTAATGATAATGTTTGAGATCATAACAGACAATTCAGTAACAATTTATATTAAATGTGAACTTGTTTGTGCAGTAAGTTGCAAGTGAAGAGATGTTTTCGAATTGATCACACATTTTCCTCTATTGGGTTAAATTATTATACTTGTGAAGATACTTGCTTTGATATATAAAAAACCTAGACACCATAAACATGTATGAACTGCTTCCATTCAATGAATGTTTGGTGGAATAGTAAATGTTGATGCCCTTCGGTATTGATGCAATGTTTGTGGTCCTTTCCAATAATCTTACCTTTTAAAAAAAAATCGTTAGCATGCTGCAATTGTTTACTAGCGACTTCTTTGCTAGATCATTCACATTGTCAGATGTGTCCTTATCTTAAAATAGGTTGTAAGAGCCATAATTTCTTTGCTTAGAACAACTTGCCCTGGATGTGATGATGGTTCGTTTCGTCGCGTGTTCAAGGCTTTACTGCCATTTGACAAAGATGAAAACACAAAGGTTCAAAATTCGTTAATATTTTGTAGATTACTCTGCTATTGCAGATTGTTCAACTTTTTGAATCTACTTTCCACTTGCTCAGGTGATCAATCACATTGACAAAATTCTAACTGGAAGAAAATGCAGCTTTATAACTGCTGCACGTGACATATTTGGTGCAAAGATTTCTGGCACCTTCAAAAGGTTCGTTTGGAAGTGCTTATTAATTTATGAGTTTCTTCGGTGAAGTCCGCAAAATATATCAATTGGCAAGCTCTTGCTGTTGGAAGCAGTCCTGAGCCTGAAAGTGTTAAACTTTAACAAGTGAAGTGTCGGTTTATCTTGTTATTCTACAATAGACTAATTTCTGTTTTACGCCACAGGAACCAACTTACTCAAGGACGTAAAGTGTTGTCCACCATTAACATGATATCCAAACTTGTTCAGAGGGTAAGTTTATCCTGATGTTTGACTGGTTAATTGAACTATTTGTTTTATGGTACTTTTGCTGAACTTAAGTTCTTGGAGGTGAAAAGATTCAAAAGTAGCCACTTTCAGTAAAATGTATATCTACGAATTAACCTGATACGACAATATTGGATAATGATTATGATCAGGTTATCTTATTTCCCATTTTTTTAGCTGAGATTTTGGGGAACCTTTGACAAAGAGGTAATATTTTTTATGCATACAGGAAGACTCTATTTCAGCAGTTATAACCTCGGCTGCAAACATGATACCTCAGGTTGGTGTTCTCTCTCTTACGTAGTTTTGTAAGAAAAGTAAAATATTTGAGTTTTCTATTTACTCAGTATTCGTTAGAGCAGTTATTGATGAGCTTCTTTGCAGAAATACCTACTTGAGCAACGGGCAGTAATTGATGTTGATGGAGGGAAATATTTAAATGAAGATAATGACGTGAGATCAGTAAGTTGGACTTTCACTTCTTTTTTGTATTGCTGTAAGCAGTGTTTCAAAAGGTGGTCTAGGCGGTGATTAGGCACTACGCGGGGAGCAGGCGCCTAGGCATTAGGCAGACCTAGGTGGGGAGTAATCGGGCCAGGCGGACCCTTTCTGCTCCGACCCCGCCTACCGCCTTTTGAATCCTTGGCTGAAAGTGGATTTTTTCATTAACCAAACCTACATCATGCCATGGGTCATGAGTGTTCTCCTGGCTCTCACTGTGGCTTTGAGCCAATTTCGAAACAATAGCTTCAGAAAGAAAACTTTTCTTCAGCTGTATATTGCATATTGCTAAAAAGTTATAAAATAGTCAGCACGGGATGTATCATATAGTTATTTGGGACTAGGTTGCATGGAATAAATTGTGTGGTCATTAGGAGTAAAAAGCACATTGTTTGATTGTAGTTTGTATTTTCGTCATTTTTACCATTTTAGATGTGAATCTTGAATTTGTTTCTTCTATCCTCAGGTTCTCCAATATTTGTTGGACGACGTTTCTGAGTTTTTATCAACAAAATCCAATGTGCAAGAAGAAGCAATAGATACAAAAGTCGAAAGGGAAGGCTGTGCTTCTGTTCTTAAAACTTTTATTGACTATATATCTGAAAGAGAGACGGAAAATTTTCGCTCTAGAAGGCATGACAATGAAGAAGGTGTTACCCTCACTACCATTCATCAGGTTCTGCAGGATGTTACCTTATATTACTATGAAAGGAAATGTTACAGTTTTGTCTTTCTTTTTTTACCTATTGACATCTCAAATTCTTCTTGATACAGTCGAAAGGTCTGGAGTGGGATAACGTTTTCATTGTCAAGGTAATTTCCACTTTTCCAACAAGGAAAAAACACTGAATTACTTGCTTACGCCAAGTCCTGCCACAGACTAATTATTATACGTAGATCTAAAGAGATACTCGAGACCACTTTCGATGTATTGAAAACATCCACATCAGTAAAAACAAAATTCTGTTATTAAAATTTGGTGTGGCCTAGACACGTAGTGTTATACAAGCAAAAAATTCTTACTAATAAAATGGGTTATAATTGCATTTCAAAGGCAATTCAACTGCTAATAGGTGGCACATGCGTTCTCATAAACTTATATAGCGTTAACATATAATATATTAGGACTTCTTGTTTGCCCACCATTTCACTATGATTGCAAGACTACTTTTTTACCTAAGCTTATATCGATGTCATCTGCTAGTTAGTGTCGAAAAAACTGCTTCTAAGTAGCATTAGCATGAGCGCATAGTTAAAATATTGGAAAAACTGCGAGGCTGCAAAATTAACCTTGACAGTTACTTTTGACCCATTTGACTATTAAAGTTGATTGAGATTCGAACGTATAATTAACCTTGTCAGGCTTATGCACTGTACTGGGGCTAGTTTTTTGTTTTGATCGCTATTGTTGATTTTTTTTTATCAGAAATTGTAAGTGATGCTTTTCATTATTTTATCAGGCAAATGAATCTGAGATCCCTTTATTGTATGAGTTCAATGGTGTTGCAAAGGAAAATTGTAATTCGATTGAGGTAAATACTTTTGCATCAAAATTTCCTAGCCATATTTTCTAGTCGTTATTGTTTTGAGATCTCTGAAGCGTATCTCTTTATGACAATGATAGGAGGAAAGGCGGTTGCTGTATGTGGCAATGACTCGTGCTCGCAAAAAGCTTTTCATTTTATATGTCCTTATGGATCCAAATTGGCAGGTTTATTCTGATCAAATTATCTAGTGCTTTCATAAGTTCCTTAATTACTTTTCCTTTATTAACATTACCAATAATTCCAGATGCTTCAGCCATCACGTTTCCTGAAAGAAATTCCACTTACTCTTCGAGAGAACCAGGTTGGTATAGTTCAAATTCTTTTTTGCCTTTAATAGTATGCTTATGTTCAGTTCAAACTTCAAGTATCGATAGATAGTCAATGTTTATGTAATGAGGCCGGACAAATGACAAAAGAGAGAAAAGGAGTGGGTTAAGTGATGTCTACGGTCAAAGTTAATTCGGGGTCAAAATTTACCATTTGGAAACCTGGTGTATTTTAGTGCAATTAATGAGAATTCTAGGGGTCTGCTTGCAGCTTATTAGACAGTATAAGTAGAGAGGTTATGTATTGTTTATGGATTATGAAAGAAGACGAATGTAGTTTCTTTATTTTACATAACCATGTGTTTTCCTTATTAGTACTTTAAATTTCTGCAGCTTTTATTTTGTACCTCCTCTTTAATTTAACTCTTTAGTTCAATCGTAAAACCAGAAAAAACCCACCAAACAAGCTACTGTTTCTCTGAGTTTCTATACTGAAAGCTCAGATTTGACTTTGAGCTAGCTGAAATAGTGATTGGATTCATGACAGTTTATAGCACTGATTTTCCCTTACCCCAAATGGGTAATGGATGTATCTATTTCGCGGTTTCTCTAGATTATGTTTCAGCCACAACAAGATCATTATCTGTGGGATTATGAGCTTCTCTTTGGCTACTTTCACCTATTTTGCTGCTCATTTTTTTTCTTTACCTGTTGGTTTCTTAGGCTGTGACAAACTCAAATATTTCAGAAAGGAAGGATAATAATGTTCAGATTGAGGATTTTGACACTAAAGTTAATCCACCTGGAGAAATTGAATATTTAAAAGCAGAAACAAAACCACATGATTCTGAAGCTTCTAGAGGCTCATTGGACACAAGCGAGGCATGCAATGGGAATAGTTTCTTGAAAAGGTCTCTAGGATAAGTCTCATGCTTATGCAAATGAATTTTCTTTGCCATTACGTAATAGTTGATGCTGATCGATTTTTCTTTGATCTTACTGAAATGGGCTTGATATTTATGTTGAGCTACAGATTTAATGCGGAGGATCGAGCTGTTATATCCCATTTATTTCGTCAATGGGCGAAAAAACCAGCATTCAAAGACCCAAAGAGGTTAATTGACAAGGTAAAATCTCTATTTTCTTTAACCATCTCACAACAAATTCGGATTTTCCAATCTGGGAAACAAATTCAGAGTTAACAATTTACTTTACACTGTTGATTTACAGGTGGGCTTTGCAATTGATGAACGTCTGAGAGCCAAGAAAAGCACACATAAGGTTAATCTTAGTTCTTTCAATCATTTTTTTAATTTATGTTGCCTCTTTCTTTCCTTTACTCAGTTCTATTATTCTTCATGTGGTTCCAACTTTCTCTTGAGTTGTTATGTTGAGTGCTTGTAACAAAATGTATTTCTTTTCCTGAAAATGCACATATGAATACATTTACTGGTTAGATAAAACAGTGTGTTTATTTAACTGCAAGCGCTTTTAGTTAAATATTAACTGACTGCTTTTTACCAGAGTAGAGTTTTAACTTGTGCAATTGGATGTGTAAAGACAAATTTACTACTATGTCTTCCTTAATGCGAAAGTTAGTAGTATATTTTAGATTTTATTGTTCTAATGAATGTTTGTTGACAAGCCAGGATGTTATGCGGTCATTAAAATCCTGCTTAAAGGGCGACGAGGCATTTGAATATGCATTATGCGTAAGTCCTCTTTACTAGTAATATTTAAATATTTTAAAGTATAGCATGGTGAAACTATTTATCATGGATTTTTATAGGCAATTATAGTTTTACAATTATGTTGTTAATGTGTAGGTGCTGAGGTGGGAACAAATACCTGCTGATCAACGTGCCCATATTATGAAAGAGAAACAGGTAAAAGCTTTTAACCAAACGAACTGCACTCTGCATGACATTTTATGTATACACATCGTTCTTTACTGAGCTCTAGCAGCTTAACAGAGTCTAAGACTCTAATGTAATAGACCATAGTCAACTGCTGCTTTCTCAAAATAAATAAACAACGTACATCTTCCTACTGATTTATGTGTCGAGAGATATTCAATTGGATATAGTCTTAAACATACTCGAAGAACTCAGACGGGATGTGTCACGCCTCGAATTTACAGAAACCCGGGGACGTGATTAAAATAAATAAAGGAAAACAACCACAGAACAGACGACCTTCAAATCACACCCTTTTCACTTATATATTACACAAACTGTTCAGAAACATCTACTACATATACAAAACAACACTAACTTGGCCTTGAGTACCTATACTACCCGTATACGCCAAACCGATCCTGCCTCGAGTCCCGCTCGAACACTCAAATTGGCCTAGAATCTCCGCCTAAAATAATATAATAAACACAACAAGAAACAAAAGAAAGAGTGAGTCAACTGAATTCATTATTTATACGTCTACAAACTGAAAATAGTAATGCAATGCATTTTGTTTTTTTTATGTCAGTGTTTCATCTTTTTACTTCTCTTCCGCTACACATCTGTACCTCGACTACAAACGCCAAGTGACGTGACTCCACACACGACTCAAAAGTGTATAAAGTCGGAATCACCCGTGCCAGATCACTACTCAGATCCATGGATTACTACTCAGATACACGTATGAAATCAACTCCTCATGATCCACGTATGAAATCAAATTCATACGCTTGGCTAACATCTCCACGAATGGACTCATGAAATCCATACGCGTTTCCGTAATTCCGGTGGACAACAGGCCCGCACGGATACTACGTGGGCACGTGATCCTAAACCAAATAAAAGACTGACAAAAACAAATTGACTCATGACAACACCACACCTCTCCTTGATTACTTTGCCTCATTATTCCACTTGTATTTATTCATGAGTTATATGGTAAAACATGTATAATTCTCAATGAAAAGCTACTGTAATTACAATAACAATAACATATACATCATTTGCAAAAAAACCCCGAGCTTTGGTTCAGATAAGTTTAGAACGCTCATTAAATCTCCTCTGGAAGATTCAAGTTTCTATAAAGTATAACAAGTAGTTAAGACTACTAAAACATATGGGAAAAAAACGGCTTTAGGCAAGAAACCAATTCATGCCTAACATCATGTAGAACACTCCTCTCTTCGGTAGTAACGGTACCTTATCAAACCCAATCAACTATGTTCAGCTATAAACTGCAGCTACTAGAAGTAATACTACTATAGACCACAAGCTAAAATAAACAAGAAACGTATCCCGCTCATAACACGTAATAAACTCCCCTCTTTTGAATACCGAAACGGTAACTCGAAAGTCTGTAATCAACCAGTTTGCAACTACAACAAATATTGCTATTATAAACAGTATAAACAAAAGGAAGCAGGGAGGCAATCCCCGCATCGAATCAACATAAAAGACTCCCATATCCGTACCCAAACGGCACCTCGATTAAGTTACTGTACAGCCAAATACAACTATATATTCTCAACTACGAAATATTATTTCTACTATAAATAACAAACACAAAAGACTGCCTTTAAGTACCCAAAATGGTATCTCGATAACTCAGCTATATAATTTCAACCCTAAGTAAAACATACCCCCACAAGTAAACATATAAAAAGCAACATCGATTTCTGCAAAATACAACTAAAAGATTCCCCTTTTAAGTACAAAAATGGTACCTGAATGAAGCGAGAAACAGCTAAACAAGGGTTGATTTACGCCTTGAAATCGAGAGAACAAACCCACAAAGACACGTCTCAGATTATGCCTCTAGTCGATAGCTACGCGTCGGTATAAAGGTTCTAAAAACGGACCACCAAGTCGAGAGAAAAGTAAGAACATAGATGGTGGATTTATATTTCTCTCTCTGTTTATTCTCCAGAGTGATTATATGTCTCCTCTGTATCTATTTATCAAAAAAAATAAAAATATATATATCGGCACTCATGTATATCAGTTAAGCTAGAAGCTAAAAGAAAGAAAGAGCTGAGGATGATAAATTTCAAATGGGTCCCTTTTGGTTTGTTTTACTGGTACACTTTGGATACACTTGAATAATTTTTTATTAGATATACTTACATATTTTTTCATAAGACACACCTTTAATATTATATAAAAAATCAGGTTATTACAGGATGGGTTTCTATATACTGCACATCATCTACAAGTCATGAAAAGATAGTATAGCATAAGCATTATGCCTAAATCATCTGCGACCTGATTAAAAGATATTATTCTCTTGTATTTTAGGAACATTTTCAGAAACTCAGGATTGAAAATGCTATGAGTTCATCAGAGGCAACTTCCAAACAGGTGACCCATTCTTTCTTTATCAATTGTCATTGCTAACATTTTCAGAAGCTTAATGAGAACGTTTTGCAGCACTATTTTTCTTTCCTCATATTTTTGTTATTCTATCCTCGGTGGCAGATTGCTTATTTACAGAGCTTGGGGTGTACCGTTATTCCATCATCGCGTCTCCATGCTTCACATCTGATCGAAGAGTACAAAAAATTATAGCACCTGAGACAAAATTGATTGTTTTTGTGCTAAATTTGCAATGTCTCGTTTGCATAAATCAATGTATGTATAGTTGTTATGTTTAACACATGACTCGACTATCTATACTATTAATTTATGTGAAGAGCCCTTACGAGACTTTGAAACAAATAATTACAAAAAATCCCTACATTAACAGAAATTACAAATTAAAACACACGCATATATATTTAAATTTAAACTGTTTCATAAAGTGATAAGTGATAACTGTCTTACGTGTATTAAGACAACTGCCACTACACCCAAATACATATTCATTCTATTGAAAACTATCATATTCATGTCTCCCATAAACAATTAAACACCCCTTCATCAATGGAAATTAAAGTTCTAAAATAGTAATGCACCATATATTATTTTCTAAGGTATGTATGAGTGTTTCTTCTCCTTTTCGTGTTTCCAATTCCTGTTTTTTTAATTTGTTCATATTATTTTTCTTTTTACATTGTATAAATGATTCACCTTTTACTATATTTAGTAATTTTTTATAGATGTACTAAACGGGAATAACTACGTAATTCAAACCACGCGTTACACAAATTCACGCGTTACACCACGCAATGCGTGTGTACGTTCGCTAGTGTAGTTTAAGCATTATCATAGAGTTTGGCATTTCCTTCTCTTTTTACACCGGGACCTTGTAACTGACTGAATGTAGATTTTATTTAAACTTTGACTTGCATTGGTTCATAGAAGAAATGAAAATTATCATCTCTAAAACTGTGTTCATTTTATAGCTTTTGGTACTAGATTATGTATATAGAAAAGTTATTGTACATGTACAACTTTTGTTATATGAGTTTGGATTGGTGCTTACTGAACTCAGTTTATTAAGCGAAACTATGTTTTCTCCAAAATTATAAAAAGCTCATGTTAAACAGAGAAAGGGATTTTACTGCCTAATTATTCATTAGAAAGCACTTGGAAACTAGGAACCAAATGATAGCTTCTTGTAGGAAACAACTCCACTTCGAGTATACACGAGTCTCTTTTATAAGTATCACAATTGCTGTAGTGTTGATGATATAATAGTTAATATGGGAAATTATTGTTTAGTATAGCATGTGGTTAAAACAATGCATAGTCACCTACGAACATTAACAATTTACATATCCACCTATAACTATAACAAATCAAACAATCAACACACTATTGTTAACTTTTGTTAAACTCTAAACGGAATTTTGGTCATGTGTGATCACGTAGTCACTTTGAATGAGAATTGCATGTTTTGCACTTGATCACACAAGACCAAACTTCCCTTAAAAAGTCAACAAACGTTAAACAAAGTGTGGTGATTGCTTGATTTGTTATATCTGAGTATGTAAATTGTTAATGCTCGTAGGTGGGTATGCAGTTTCTTAACCGCCAATAGATTGATGTGTAGTAAACTATAATTTTCCCTAATTGATATATACAGATATTTGGGGCCGGTTTTGGGCTAAGGCTCAAGAGGCATGGGCCTCGAGCCCAAAAAAAACTTATGTTTTTAGAGCCTCCAAATTTGCTAAAATAATATTATATATTTTACAGTTCATATATATTTATATAATTGTAGTTGTCCAAGTGGTTAAACAGCAAAGCATAAAATCTTTCAATTTGTAGACGACACAAGATCGAATCTCGCGTCTGACTTTTTTTGGTTTTTATCTCATATTTTATTACATTGAAAATCCTCATAGTTTCTAATAAACTTTTTTCTGGTCCTATATATTACATACATCAGAAAAAAGCTTTTTTTGTTTAAAAAGTATTAGATTTGATCATTTATTACAAAACATATATTATTCTTGTAATACGAGTTTTTTTTTTGGGTTTAACCACGTACTTTTAAAAGTTCAGAATCACATAGTTTCAGGTAAGTTATTTTTTTGCCACATATACTAAATGAATCATAATACCCGTTATTTATTTATTTTTAAAGATTTCTACTTTATAGAAAATGGCTATTATTTTTTTTAGACATGTTTTCTTCCGGTTTTTATATCGAAATTTGTATAAAATTTCATGTGTTATTATTATCTTGTTGTTTATACGTGCTTATCATTGCTGGTGAATGACAAAATATTTAATCAAAATAACTTTGCTAGTTTATGACAGAAAAAGAAGACCCGTAATTATGGTGGCCTACAGTCCCCGAAACTCTGAAAATGACCCTCCAATGTTGGCTTTATTCATATTGGTATAACAATTTGAGGAATTTTTTCTCTATATCATGCTATTAATATAAGTCAACCCAAGAAAGTTGAGCCTGTTAAATTTTGCCCAAAATTTTCAAAAATATCCTCACTCTAATATTATAATTACTTTTAAATGTCATCATTCAATTCAAATACATAAATAACTTAAATACATTTTATTTTTCACACATTCACATTCCAAACAAAATCACCATGTGTATTCTTTTTATAAGTAAAAAATTATATTAATTTTTACATACCATTGTTAATTTATTTTTTCGATATTAATTTTTTAATAAAATATCAACTTTATTTGTCGAGATCGAATTTATGTGATTACGTATCACACGAGCAACACAAGCACTACTATCATGTATGGAATGCGAGGTAAAATGATCCTAGAAAAGAGTTTCACTAATCAAATGGATCAATACGTGGATCATGTTCACTTGCCATAGCCATCCCAGTGCAAAGACATGTAGGACACATGACCTGCAAAATGATATAGATTCATTGATTACAGTTTCCAATTACTATTTGATATCACTTTCAATGGTTCCGAATCAAAAACAATGAAACTACCAAGTACACCATCATCAAAATATTCCAAATGCCATAATAAAAGAATACTCCTATAAAAGACCGGCGAAACAAACTTTCTACTGATTTTTTTAAGCTCGGTGTTATCAAGATCATTTATCTTTAAAATTAAAGTGTCAACTTAGATTCTTCCCAGAGCCGGTTTTGGGCCCATGTGAACCGTGCCGGAGCACCGGGCCTTGAAAATTAGAGGGCCCGGTTCCAAAGTTTGTTAGTATATAGAATATTATATTATTTAGATCAATTTTATACATAAACGGCCTTGTAGGTCAAATGGTCAACCAGTACCAGAGTGCTTGAAGTATGCGGTTCTCGGTTCTGGCCCCTTTTGTCAATATTAATTTAGTTTTTCCCTTTTGTCATTATTAATTTAGTTTTTTTTTTTCTATTTTTGTGGTAACTAGCAAATGGATTCACCAATTCACCATAGTGTATTAAGTATAGAACAGTTCCAGATTTTCACGTTTGCATTTGACAGCCAAAATGCCTTCTCTATTTGGTGCATATACTTTTATTTGATGAAATTTAGGTCTACTATTTTGAAAAAACTATAAAATTAGTCCCTTTATAGCATGATGAAGAGTAATTGACCTCATAGCATAAGTCTAGTACATTATATTTAATGTTGTACAAGTATATCTTGAATTATTGATGTACATCTATATTTCATAATTTAATTCACTATAATCTTTTAACGAATTGTAATCGCGAGATGTTACAAAGTAACCTTTTAAATTTTCTTAAGGCAATTTCGTTTCAATGCTTTTAGTATATATCTTGCAATAAAATACATAATATCACAAGCAAAAATTCAATACTAATGATGCAATCCAAAATTAAAAGTCTAAATGACAATCCATTTCATTGCATACTTCAGTGTTAGAAGTTGGTAAAGAAGTTTAGCGTAGGTTTTTTTTTTCAATTTTTGCACCGGGCCTCGAATATCTTAGAACCGGCCCTGATTCTTCCAAGTTTTAAGGAAGTAGGATGTTAGCATCTTAGTTGTCCAATGTAATTTCCCTCTTTGTCCATCAATTCAATAATTATATCAACTACCCAACATGGAATTGGAGCAGGTTTGACTATTTTTAAACTGCCTTCGTTTTTAAAGTATAAACCTTACTGATGTTTTCAAAAGAAAGAATCAAAGTGGACTGACCTTTCCTGAACCGGAGCAATTGGAACACCGTTGCGTTTTCGGAGGTGCTAGAGGCTGATCTCCCCCGTTCAGTGTCGAAACTGGTTCGATCAGAACAAGTGCTCCTGTGTTTGAACACCGAGCACAAGCCAGATATCCTGCATTAACATGATAATTAGAAGGAAACTAAACACAAGGGGCATATGTTTGATACGGAAAAGTAAATCGAAACAAGATAAATATCAAGCAACTAAGTACCAACTTTTCAAACTAAGCTCGTTTAAGCTCAAACTATCTACAAATACTGCCCAACTATTAATTTAAATTGTTTCCGAGAATATTTAACGATGCTACAAGTTATCTACCGTATCCTAGACATTAAACAGGTATCTCTACTTACCTGTGATGCTATTAGTATTAGATCATAAAAGGGCACGTTAAATGTTTTCGTAACAGTTCAGTAAAATGAAATGATTTTCCACAACTAAGATCAATATGCTGGAAACTTCAGCTACATACATGAAATGACAGAATGATGCAATAGACGCAACTATGAAAAGTCTCTAACAATTAAATTGAAAGGAAAATGTAATAAACCAAGTTTATATATATATATTTATTTATTTATTCAAAATACAAATATAGAAATATTTGGATGTCAACTAAAAATAGTAGTATTTATAGTAATTTATAAAGTTACAAAGATGTATTCTAAAATAAGTTACAAGTGGAGTCCTTTATTTTGTCACCTATATGAAACAGATATATATGGGGAAAAAAAACATACAGATAAATTTGTTTGAATAAACAGAGAGGAGATAGAGAGATTGAAAAGAAAAGAAAAGAAAAGAAGAAGCTTTTCATATTTCTTTTCCTTTAATCTTCAATAACTTTTAGCTCGGTTATTCGTTTTTCGAACGGGTTTCACCAACGCGTAGCTGATAAAGCAGAGATTAGTTTGAGGTATGGTTTGTCAATTAACTCTCCTTTCTGGTAGGTTAAAATTAGTTTGCAAAAATCTGTTTTGTACTTAAGATAAAATCTGTATTTGGTTATTTTTTTAGACGATTCCTTGCGGGTTTGCTCTCAATTTTAAGGCGTAAATCAACATTTACTCAGCTGCTGTATTGCCAACCGGTGTTGGGCTTCATAAAGGTACCATTTTGGGTACTTAAAGTGGAGTCTTTATGTTGTATTAGTGCAGGAATCGATTTCCTGTTCCCTTTTGATATTTGTTGTTTATTAAATAATATTATTTGTAGTCTCAGATGCGCAACTGAACTTGCTGTTTAGCGACTTTGCTGAGGTACCGTAGGGTTCGAAAGGGCAGAGTTTTACTCGCTAGGATGGCAAGAATATGTTCCTTGCTTTGTTAGATTACTCATTCAATTGGGTAGTATATTGAGTTAGTTGTTGGTAGTATCGTACTTGTAGAATTGTTGCGGTAATTACATGGGCGTAACTGGTGATTTGCAGGCTTTTCGAGATAGTGTTTCGCTACCTAAAAAGGAGAGTTTATTTCGTGATATTAGGCGGCATCCTTTGCTGCTTATTTTGCTTGTGTTGATTATGATGTTGCTACTTATAGTAGCATAGTAGCAGGAGCTTATAGCAGTAGTTGATTGGCTTGACAAGGTACCGTTTCGGTACTGGTACTGAAAAGAATGGTGTTTTATATCAATACATACCAGAATCGGTTCCTTGCATAGGACCGTTCTAATGTGTTTTAGTAGTTCAAATATTTGTAGTATTATGTAGAAACTTAGCTCGCAGGGAACTTGTTGAGGTATTCGACGAAAGATGTGATAACTGATCTAGCAAAGTTTGAGGTTCATTTCATAGTTAATGATCAGAGTACAATGCTGTTGCAAATGATGTATATGTATATGTTATGGTGTTGAGTTTTATACATGTTTCAAATAACCAATGAATAAAGAGAAGTAATGAGGCTAAGTAACCGAGGAGATGTGTGGTGTTGTCATTTGTTGTCGTCGGTCTTTTAAATTTCTTTGAGGGTTCACGTGCCAAAAGGGGTTTCGGCGAGCCTGGTGCTCACGGAAAATACGGCAATAGCCGGCGTATGGTTTCATGAGGAGTTGACTCCATACGTGGATCTGATGAGTGATCCGGCACTTTATTTGTGAATCCGACTTTATACATATTTGAGTCGGTTATCGAGTCACGCCACTTGGCGTAAGTAGTTGGGGTAGAGGAGGTTAGCGGAGAAGAAATAAAACGACGAAATACAGATATAAAAACAAAATATACATATGCATTGCATTATTATTCTTTTTAGTTTGTTGACGTATATATATAATGAATAGTTGACTCACTCTTTTCCTTCGTTTTCTCGTTTTTGTTTATTTTATTATTTTAAGTGGAGGTTCAGATGTACTGAGTTCCAGGACAGGTTAAGCTGTTAAGCGGGGCTGTGAGAGGGCTAGATTTTGGGTTGTGCGGGTAGCATAGACACTCATGGCCTATTTAGTTTGGTGTAGTACTTTGTAAATGATGTACATTAGGAGTAGTTGTGTAGAAAACGTACTAATGTAATATATTTTTTGGTGTAATATAAGTCGGAGAAGTGTACTTGGAAAGTTGTATTTTCTTCCGGTGTGTTTTCTTTACTTCTCAAATTCAGGTCTCGGGTGGAAATTTGGGGCATGACAGAAAAGTTGAGAGTTATAATATTTAATACAAGCAAGAAAATGTATAGTAACAAAATACAACCAGTAGGATTTAGTATTATTTTGTGAGCATACCCGTTCCAAGACAATACTTGCACCGCTTATGCTCTTGTTGTTTTACATTGTTAATTTCGACAATCATTAGAGCTGAGATCACGCCAACTGCTCCACCAGAGAATGATGCCACAATTGGATCAACTTGGCTGTCATAGAAACATAAATAATAAAACAGGAGTATCAGTAATCATAAAAAAATACCCTTCATCGAATCTTCAAATAGAGGAGGAACGTTTATAAGAAGAACAAACCTAATCATACACTGTTCCAAAAGTTATACCCATTTAGTTGTGGTTTAATTGAAAGTAGCTTTTGTAAAATAGTGGGACTTTGGTTAAGAAGTATGAAATCCTTTTTAAATCAACTTCGAGATTTGACATTCCAAAGTACAATATACCGGGCTTAAACATGCTAATTGTAAATATAACAAATAAACTACTTTAACTATTTAAATATAAAGAAAAAAATTAGGAACCTTAATTGCATGGGAAGATGCATATTGTGAATGAAGTCTGCATATGATGTACCTCCAAGTCCCAGCTTCAGCTCTAACTGAAATAAGTGGGTAGAAAGTAGAAACACATAAATAAGAACCAGATTACAAAATAAAAAAAAAACATAAATAAGAACCAGGACCAACCTATGGCCCAGTGTCTTTTCTTTGATATGCCTTACTAATACAATAGATTATAGGTCCAACAAGGAAATGTCAGTATAACGATTGGTAAATCTCACAAGAATATATGAAGATCTGTTTTTCTCTAGGCATTTTTCTTATTGTACGATAAATTATACTCTGATATAAATACTTTCAACAAGTTGGTTTACATCATCCTGTCGTAAAAGATTTCCAGAACTACATATAAATGGAAATAGATCAACTTGCATCTTTGAAAACAATAAATCATGTTACAAATTTCATTTGTTATCCATGATGTTACCATCACGTCACCACAATGAAGTCCCAAAATCGTTTCTACAATAATACTAGTCAACTACCAAGCAAAAGAAGGTGTAAGTCTGTCTTTCAACTATAGAATTTGTATTAATAATAAATACATAAATAACGGAGAAAAATACTTCCCAACCAAATGGGGCCTAAAATGAAATAACAGGGGAAAAGGTGGGGGTAGATGACATCAGCATAAAACTGACAAAATTATCAAATGGTCGAATTATAGTATAAAAATACTTTCAGTTGTGAAAAGCTTGCTTCTAAGCTCAAAAAAGCTAAACAAAAACCTCAAAATGCTTATGCTTTCTAAGCTAAAAGATTACGGTTTAGTGAGTCTCTTGCTAAATTCTGATTATGCTTTCGCGTTTCATACACAGGAAAATAGACATGCTGGAGGTAATAAGATGCCAGATGGTAACGGAAAAGAAAAGAGTAATTATTGCAAACTCTGAACATAAAGGCGAAAGGCAATAAACGTGTTAATGGATGCTCTCAGTTTTTAACATAATAGCTTTGACTTCAAATCCAAAAGCCGAAAAACTTACAGCAGGTGCTAAAAGACCGCCAAATAGGATGATCCCGGAAATAAGAGAAAAACAAGTAGCATAATACACCTTAAGATTTTCCGAACTCTGCATAAAATAGATCAAAATGTTATAACCTAGAAGTGCTCTACAAGGCAATGACAAGACATAATGTTGTCCACTTACTGACAGGACATAATAGCAACGAGAGTTTAAGAATCTGGCATACGATAATTTATCTATTGAGCTGTCGTTCAAAGATAAAATTGATAGTGAGATTTACCAATGGAGGCAAGAAAGGAATAAAAGACGGGAAATCTGGAAGTTCATTCTCTGGTTTTCCATTTTCGATTCCTTGTTCAGTATGTTTAATTCTTTGCTGTATCCTCAGCCGACGAACCTAATATTGGAATTAAAAAGCAATATTTAGCAATATGTGACTCATAAAAGATACGCAAAATGACTTATTACCGACTGTTTTAACTAGCAAGTTAGCATGTCTAATATATAGAGTACATGTAACTCAGAATTCATTAATTACAAAAACCATCGCAAATTCTAATTTTGTTGAGCACACGAAATGTTCAATTTCAGTTCTATTATAGTCTTTTACAAATTACTATCATACCTTTTAACCCCGAGTAAATGATGCCACAACTAGATTAGCTCTAAATATATAAACCTACTAATCAACACGACTTTGTAACTTGGGAAGGCATAACTTGAATATCAATCAAGCGAATTGCATTCATAGATCTTACTTGGACAGGAAAAATCCTTACAATAATTTAAACTTTTTTTTTTATAGAAGATATTGACAAAGAACAAGTCTACCGCAAGGCTTAATCTCACCTCCTCCATATGCAAAAATATTTTGTTTCGTCGACTTCTTATATTATCTTGGATTTCTAGAAGTTCCATTGATTCAAAATCTTGCACTGTTTCTGGCCCTTCGATGATACAAAATCTACACCCACAAACAAAATTAATAATCAATAATCCAACTATCTCCATTGTTTATTTCTGGGGGAAGGCTAAGCTAGCCAGGTCTTGGTTTTCTGTCGACTATTTACCAGACCAAGTTCATACAGGGATCACTGGATTTTCTGATGTGAGCACAAGCTGGTTTGGAGAATACTGAAAGCAATGTATTTATTTCCATCTACAGCTATAAATTGCTAAAAACATCCACAAAGTTAGAAATGAAATATTAACATAATGAATCCATAGACTGTAGTAAAGCTTTTCGAGCCAATTTAGAGTCTGTTGGTTGAAATAGAATATGCATATCCTTCGATTATTAAAACAGATATCAACTCGATTACTGGTACCAAATGACTAGAAAGGACAGATTATTAGTCTCCTTTACTTAATTCATCTGACCATGATTGATAAAAATCACAAAAATACTAGTTACCACAATCCACAAATCAGTAAATTATTATCAGAAGTTCAGAACTGAAATTCAAGTTGTATTACTCCAAAACCAAGTAATTATATTCAAATATCCAATTCGATGTTACAAAATTAAAGATGTTGTAAACTAAAATTACAACTATCTCAATTCTCACAGTAATATATGAATTCCTTGATTATTTTAAAAAAAAATCAAGGTGAATTAGAACCGGGTGGTGTAAAACACATACACGTAATACAAAAAATTCCAATTTCAACTTTCTCTATTTCGGTATCCTTCTCTATAATTTCTAATTTACAATCTCACCCATAACCACAAGTTTCTCGTGAGACAGAAATATAATATTGTTTATTATTGTCAAGATTCCTACTCTTAAATTAGTGAGTAGTGACCACTGAAACTTATAAGTTAAAACGCTACCTTCACAAGTTCTAATAACATAATCTAGGATAGTAGGAGTGTCCTACACACTTGCCTAAAAGCTTAAACTAAGCGGACGAACATATGAGTATATGACTCTCTCCGTAAATAAGTGAGCACTATACTACACTACAACTCCCCCTAAATGACTTGACAAATTGTTGGATTCCACTATGATCTGGCTAACACCAGTACTTTTCAAAAACCTGACTTATACAATCCCAATTAGTAACCTTTAATACTACGATTGTTGTATTCGCAATTTGGCCCTCCGTATTGAGCCTGAATTAATACACTCTATAAACAGATGGGAAAACCTAAAAATTGAATCAATTACGTATTATTGATACAGAATGAAATATTACTCCTAAGGTAAATTTGAATGATAATGAAAAGGTGGAAACTAACCCAGCAGCGGTTTTATCCGAAGGGTTAAGGATTGGAGACCCCTCGTCACCAGCACCCTCCGCCGCTGATAAACACCGCCATCTCCCATTCAGTTTTAGCTTTATCTTCGAGCTAGAAACCGGATAATAACTGTGAGAATTAAAAGCATAAAGAGAGTAGGATAGCCCCAATACTCTACCACAGCTGATCATCATCATCTCCAATAAACTACCATCAAGTCCTACTTCTCTCTCTCTCTCTCTCTATATATATATATATATATATTGTATATATTGTATATATTGTTTGTATAAATATGAATGGATAAAAAGGAATATAAAAGTGTTTGTTGTTTTAAGGAAAGAAAGAGACAGAGAGTGGAATATAGTTTTACTCCGACAGGCAACATATCTCTCTACCACGTGTTATCTTTTCATTGCTTAATATGCTTATAAGTTTGATTTAGTTTAGTAGTTCTTAATTAGTTTACTCATTTCTTGTCTTTTCTTTGGGAAAAGATTCACATTCATCATATAAATAATACGATATTACTATTTTATTGTAAATTATGGTCTCCGGTTATAATTCCATTTTGATTTCAGTCACGGACTCGCATTATCATTTACAACTTCCTTCTTTTGTGTGAATTCTAGTATGATTAAAATTAACTATGACCGTTCCGGAATAAACCTCGGCTACACCGTCAGTCAACCGCTATACAACAATCTCCGACAGCAATCTACTTGACTTTTTCAGTATAAAATTAAACCGGAGTAGAATTGAAACCAATGTTTTGGTCAATAGTGGGGTTGTGTGCTCGTTTTAGATTGTAAATGCCTTGTGGAATATGTTGTGAAAATGTGGGCACGAGTAATCTTGGTCCACAAACAAATGGGCACACCTCAGTCAATCAGTTCACTGCTTTATCCATCTTGTGAAACAGACAGGAACAAGATTTCAAGTCTTTAGCAGAAATTGTTTCTACAATGGTGTGGCTAATAGAAACCACCAGTTGTAAAACGAATAGAATTTAAGATAAGCCAACTAATCAACTATCTAAAGCATCCTTCTAATAGTTGGTTCTCGCAGTGGTTGGACTATATACTCATTTTTTCCATACAAAACCCAACTGTTTCTAATTAGGAGTTTAACCAAATGTTGACATTAAAGCACAAGACACATGGAATAAGGAAATTCCCAATACATTGGTTATAACCCGAAGCACACATGGCATAAACCAAAATGTCAAACATATAACACATCTCATTGCAACTAAGTACCACAACAGAAGTTACAATGCCTTCAAAACAAGAAAGATGTTCTTAGTAGCAGATATAAAGATACCATGTCTAGTAAAAGCCTCAAGACAAACATCACTTTCACAATTCAATACCCGTAAAGCAGGGAAACTTGACTAGAATGTAAATATTTTTTATGAGTTTTTGATTACTCGTAGATCCATGAGTGGAGGCTGCTCTGCCAGTTCACGGTGCCATCAGGGAACCACAGTGCAATCTCTTTCTTAGCACTCTCAACTGCATCACTTCCGTGAATGACATTCCTGCACCAAACAAGAAAAAGGTGTATAAGCATTCGTTTGAATTTTAAACTGCTAACAAGACCATCATCTGATTAAGTACTAGGTCCCACTTTCAACATAAACAGGGAGATATATATGTATTGAATAATGCAACTAGAATAATTCAATTGGTCCCTAAGTATCCACTTTCCATGAAATCGTATCCATGGGAAGGTAAGGAAACAATAGTTTGCACTTATTAATAGCCTGACAATCTGTACCAAGCCGTTTCTTCAAGTCACACCCTCTGTCTCTATATTAATAGCCCAATAATTTATTTTGTAGCGTGCCCAAGTAATTTCCCCCTTCCACAAAACAAAGATCCCTCCGTCCCCAATTGTTTGGACTTTGGAAACAAACACCCCGTTACTCTACCCTTTCCGTGCCCCATTGCTTATTTTATCCAATAAAAATTCTAAAAAACTTGAAAAAAATTGTAAAATTACTATAATACATGTATCAATACATTCCAATAATTATTTTTAAAAAAAAATCCACAAAAAATTTATTTTGAAATAAATGTATAAATTAGTGTAAATTAAACATTGAATATTAAAAAAATTGTTTAAAACAATATTATGTTCAAATGTTTTAAAATTTGAATACAATATAATATAAAAGTTTATAAAGTTGCGGTATAAGTTGTGAAAATTTAAAATTTGAGTGAAAATAAGCAAGAGGGCACGGAAGGGAGTAGAGAATAGGGGATAGAATATTTGGACTCAACTAGAGACCCTAAAAGGGCAAAATCATAAACTGCATACAGCATAATACATGTTTACCGTTTTAGAAAGTGCTCAAACAAACAAGGACATTCCAAAGTGGAATAATATCCCAACAAAATGAGACGAAGCGAGTAGTTAAAATATTGTTAAACTACCTATTTATCTTCTTATAGCTACTACGTCCATCTCATTTTGTTAGGCCATTATTCTAGAAAGGAATGTCCCACATAGCTTGGGAACTCTTAACAAAATACCAAACAGCTTACTAATATCTATATCTTAAAATTTCACCCTTTTCTGAGAACATGCGAAGCAAGGAAATGGCTACAATGAAAGGTGAAAGTGTAAGTTGAACACAGAAAGTAAAGCAATCATGTTGTTGTTGCCCTACATTTGTTATTTTCACATACAAACTAAGCCTTTAGGGACGGATGGAGTAAATAAATGGTTAAAAGTTAGCATCACATGCCATCAGTACATCTCCCTAATATTTTTCATTCGCAGAGTGGGACAACAACTGGGGAAGGAGGTAATATTTGATCAATAATGCTCCAGGAAATCAAGCAGTCAAAGTATCAAAGGAGGTAGTTAAGTAAAGACTTGTGAGAGCCATGTTGGAACACCACAAACCTAGACAATCCAACTGATCTCGAGTAAGCCTTAATTGAGGAGAATTGACAGCAAAAAACAGTTGTTTAACTAACACTCGCTATATAATAACAGCCACTTCTTTTAAAATCATCTGCTGCTGTGTAGTACATGGATTTGATAACTACCGATTTATTTTAACTACATCCTTTCACTTTATCTGCTAACTATGACTTCAACAGAATTATTTTGTTACACAAGAGGCTCAGGTTCCAGAATTCATTCTCTCTCTTCTTCTCCTCCCTGAACTTTTCATTTTCAAAAAAAGTATTCCTAGGTTTCTCCTTAATTTTAAACCTGCAATGGAAATCAATTTCTCCAGACAAAGCTCTCATTCTGAGTATTCTCCTTAACTTGATACAATTGAGATCTGAATTTTATTCAAGTCTTCCCTCTGGTTTGCCTAGACCATAGATTAATTTGTTTTTTGAGTTTTAAAGTATTCTGGCATTGTTGATCCCAGCCAAAGATCATAAAATTTGAAAGAGGAAATTGCGAGATATGGAACAGGAGAGAGTGTAGTGTGGCCAGGCCTGATCAAATTTTGGTAAATTACAATTTAGCAAGAAAATTTCCGCTAAAACCAGATTTCTAAGCGATGAGCGTGGTTTCATGGACTGATGATCAGTCCTTCTATGCACTAGCAGAGGATCTTTATCCAAATGTCCCAAATCATTTTAGGCCCAGGAACACAAGCATTGCTTACTTTTGTCAGTTTCACATATTTTCCCTTTGTGAGTAGCATCGTTTTCAGTAAAAAACATTAAAAGAGAGGGTGGTAAAAACAACACTAACGGAACTCCTAATCCTTAACTAATATCCATGTATCTTACTCTGTAAAAGAAATTGGCAAATTAAAAGTGATGTGCTCCCATCACAACTTCATACGTTAAGGGGTGTATTATGATTTATTATCATTGTATAAGCTACAATAACATATTAAATCATGTCCTTTAGTATCTCACTCGCTTCTAAGACGAAGCACTTATCTACAACAACTAACATAACCAAGAAGTACCAGTATCAACTTCAAATTAACACGAATAGCTAATAATCAACATCGAATTTTAAGTACCTGCCGATATCGATGGCAAAATCACCACGGATCGTGCCCGGTTCAGAAGCAGCAGGGTTAGTGGCACCAATGATTTTTCGACCAGTCAAAACCACGTTTTTACCTTCCCATACCATGGCGACCACCGGACCAGAGATAATATAATCAACGAGGCCACTGAAAAATGGTTTTGCTGACAAATCCTCATAGTGCTTCTCAGCAAAAGGGCGTTCCACATTCATAAACTTTAGTCCTATAGATTAGATATCTTATTAGTTATTTTTCAATTTCATTCTTTTATTGTTGCAACTTTTAGATAATAAAGTTAGCTTTCTACGGACTTGGTACAAAGCTGAATCAATCCAACTTTTAACGATTTCGTCTACTTTACCACAGATTAGAAGGAAATCAAAATTAGTGAAAGTTTAGTCCAAGAAACATAAAAAAAAAGATTCATAAGTTGGGAAATTTTAATCAACAACACTTCGTTTTCATCATAATTTACGCGGAAAAAACTAGTTTCTAACAGAATTTGATAATTAAAACTGATTCAATCACAATAAAAGCTTCCATCTAATTTTAGAATAGATAACCAGAACAAGGAAAACAACAGTTTAATAGCAAAATCAAGTGAGGCTAAAATAAAATTTAATCCAACCAAACCTGTCACAAAATAAATAGCAAATAAATGGAAAAACAGCTTAAAATACCTTTCAAAGCAAAACCCTTCTTCTCAAATCGGCTAATAATCTCACCAACCTATAAAACATGCAAATCAAACCAATAAGAAGCTAAAAAGGTTCAATCTTTCTAAACAAACAAAAAAAAACATAAATTGAAAACACTTGTATATATCTATAATATTAGTTTATGTAGATATATAGAGAGAGAGAGTTACTAAGCCACGTTGGACACCATCGGGTTTGATCATGATAAAAGTTTGCTCCATTTTTGTGTTAAAGTTTTTTTTTTTTTTAATTTTAGCAAAAATAGAGATAGAGAGAGATAGCTCACTGGCGGCTATATCAATATATATAGCCACATGTTGATTAGTAAACCCTAAAACCCTTGTTTTTTTTTTTTTGTTAATACTCAATTAGTATGTTGCTAACTATTCTACATTTTCACGAAAACCAATTTAGTAACTAAACATTAATAATTGACTCAATTTAAGCCAATTCCGTCCAAATTGGTGATGTCGTCACTATTTTAATGTCTTTTTACGTTTTTGCCATTTACCTATCAACTAAATTACAAAATTGTCATTTCCACATTTAATCTACAAAACATTTAATAAAATATATGTAAAACTAATTAAATTAAAAAAAAAATACAAAATAGAAAATGAAGTAATATGAATGAAATTCTAACTTTTATTAAAATCAATATAATATATATATATTTATTTATTTATTTATTAAAGATAAGTATATATATATGTATCTATATATAGGGTTTTTTTTTTTTTTTTTTTTCTGGTGGGGTTAGCGGCGGACTAAAAAAGGTGGTGCAGGCTGTGGACAGTGGTGTTGGAAGCGGCGGCGGCGGATGTATATGTATATATGTGTGTGTATATATATATATGTATGTATACAATTAATAAGTATATTATTGTTTTATTTTTATTTTTTAAAATACATAAATTAGCGAAATGACATTTTTACTCTTGACGTTAACGGAAGTTGATGACGTGGTACTGATGATGTCATCCAAATGTCGTCAAGTTGGATGGAATTGGCTTAAATTGGGTCAATTATATATTAACGTTCAGGTACTAAATTGATTTTCGTGAAATCTCAGAATACTAATCGTTACTCGCACAAAACACATGCTACTACTTGGGTATTAAGTTATTAACCCTGATAGAACATAAAAATTGGACCCGAATATATCTATTCGGGTACGAATCGACCCACCCATCATAGAGGGGTATCCAATGCTTGAATGAGCTATCACATGCCTTTCTTTGAGAATAAGAGTGGATATTACTAAAAGCCCAAGCCCACTTAAATAGGGACCCATGTCTGAAAAATCCCATGAGATGGAGACATTTGTCAACATCCTAGGAGGCATAATTGCCTATAAATAGCCAAGTATCCCCCCTAGGCGGTCTTCTTGCTGAACTTCTCTCCCAAGTCACGTAATCGAATTGACAAGTTTGAAATATGAATATTCAGACCCTCGATTTCACGACGAGCAGAATTCAGTTCAGAAGTTAGCAACGCCTTTGATCTTTCAAGACCATCTATAACATCACCTACACTACGACTAGGCGACGCCCAAACCACCATGGCAAGGGGGTTAACAGGTACGTGACAAGATTTTGTTTTTACATCCTTCAAAAGACGGCGACCCACAAACAAGGAAATTAACAAGGAAAGCCAAACAGAAAAAAAACGTAGTACCTATATTACCATTTCCCAAAAGAATTATCTTTCTAGTTACAAAAGAGACCCACAGTTCGGGTACCAAAAGATTTTACACTAAGCTACATAAAAAATACCGCAAGTAAATGGTCAAGGCTCCACCTGAGGGGATGCGGGTGGGGGAGTAACAGCAGCAGCAGCAGACCGAGGAGTCGAGGGAACCGACCCGGAATGGGGACGGAGCGCCGTTGATGTAGTATGCCCCGGTAGCCGTGGGAGCTCCTCATCCCGAAGGTTGGCCCAATCAAGAGGTTTAGGAGTGGCACCTTGCGGACAGGGATACACCAATTCCGACCATGCCCGGTCCGACAGTGGTACCTTAGCAAAGTTTAGAGTGCGGACATGAGCATAAAAGACGGAAAAGTTAGCCATCATTGCAAACTTTTTCCGTTCATCTGCTTGCTCTGCTTTCAGAGCAGCCACCTCCGATGTTCCGGCATCCACATCCTCCGCCATGAGCAAGTTATCGGCCTCCAATAGGTCGTATTTTTCGACCAAATGCTCTTTCTCGGCCACCAATTTCTCGACTTCCTCGGTCAGGCGTAAGTTGTCTCCCACCAATTTCTCATAATTAGAGGCCAACTTAGCCATCTGGGCCTTCTCCTCGGCCGTTGTTTTACTTTCGGCCATCAGCTTACTGTTCTCCGCCTCTAGCTCGGAGACCAACTTCATTTGTTGAGCTTTATCCTCGGCCATTGCTTTATTTTCGGCCATCAGCTTCTCTTTCTCAGCCTCTAGTGCTGACATCTGATCCCTTAACACCGCGATATCCACGAAAACCTGTATTTAAAAACATCAGACACCACCCAAAATAAGAGCATCACGACCTATATAACAAAATACGTGCGCAACATACCCGAAGCGCATCAGTGCTGGCCTGCTCTATAACCGACATTACAGGCCGAACAGCTATTTTCTCTGCATCCTTGAAGACGAGGGGTTTAACAGCAGTATACCCCATCCTCAAGACTCGGGGTTGCTCTAACAGTTCACCCCTACACTGATCAATATAACGGGTCATTGCAACCCCGTCCACCAACACCTTTTCAGGTCCCTCGAGAACCTCATCAATGACACCCACCACATCCTCCATGGCAGTCTCTTTGCCGGCTTCCACCTCCACTTCCTCCCGCACTTCCTTCTCCAAAGGACCAGTCTCAGGGGCCCCATGCTCGGTCACCTCCTCAGTACGGATGGGCGAGCAAACAGGTAGATCTATCGGGTCCTCGGTGCGGATAGGCGAGGTGACAGGCAGGGTCACCGTATCCTCGCCCATGTTTACCAGGAGGTTAATATGTCCGAATATGTTGTCGAACGACCCCTGAAACACAATAATACCCATAGACCGGGCAAGAGCAAGGGTAACCAACGAAGAAGTCAGTAGCTGAAACAGGATGACAAATAAAGCGACGAACAAGAGAATTAAAAGAAACAATTCACAAAAAATAAAATAAAATATACACGTACATCGGCATGAGTAGAAGCCCCCTCGGTGGTATCACCCTGGGCAGAAGCAACCACCGCCACTCCAGTACCAACATCGGCACCTTCCTCACTTACCGAGGTCTTCGTCCCTCTAGCCCTCTTCGGGGTACCAACAGCGGGGTCCGATGCTCGGCGCTTAGGACGAACATGCCTTTTCCCTCCCCGAGAAGCGTTTCGCGCCTTCACAATTTTGAGGAAGTCCTCCTCAGTCTCGACGGGAATCTCGGGCGCAGGATTGCCCTTGGTCACCGGCCCCGCAGGGTAACCTAACAACATGGGAGCAGTACGGCTCGCCGGATCCTTCGTCGGTCCAGGCCCCCACCAGTTCCAAAGCGCTAACAGCGCTTCAACATTGGCAGCACATAGGTCTGGAATATCGGGAGCCGTCATGGCAGGTCCCGGAATCTGGTGCCCAGCACAACCCCACTCTCCGGAAACAATCACAACACCAAGGTTATGCTCCTTGTTGGTATCTGGCAGTCCGATGACAAGCCGAGAGAAGGAGCGCAAAGTCTTCAAATACGAGCTGCGGCGCTCGAAACTCAAACTGTAGACCCCGAATACATCTTTCAGTTCGATAGGTATCCCGGATAACTCCGATAACCTTTGAATACCGTTCAGCGTGCGGTAACCATTCAGGGCTAGTTGGGCTGGAGCGATCTGGACGGCCTCAAAAAACGAAGCCACCCAATCAGTAAAAGGAAGTCTAAGACCTCCAGTAAAAAACACCGACGAACGAACAGCTACCTCGCCGGCCGGAACAAATCCCATGACCTCCTCATCGGAGACAGGCAGCCGAATACGTATGTCGGCAGGTATTCCGGCCGACCTCTTAAAATCTTCCTCCACAAATGGGCCAACTTGGGCCAGGCATTGGGCCAGAATGTCCTATCCAAACATCATAAACACTACATCAATATACTAACCAAACACAAATCACACGATGAGAGCCCCCCCCCCCCCCCCCCTCAATTACCAGAAACCCAAAAGTTTTCCGGTGCAACAAAAATCCTATCCATGAAGACAAACTACCAATCAACCTCCTAAATAAACATATATAGGTAAACACGACCATATATCAATGCCACATACATGACCACAACAACAAATCAAATACAGATATTTCGAAAACACTTACAGTCATATTCGAGAGCACGAAGGGGAAAGCATCAGCAAATCTCTCAACAGTTAGGAGAAACCATAGATAGAGAAGCAGAAAATTTTTTGGCGGGAAGAACAAACCCTAGAGAGAGAAAATAAGAGATATTTTTTCAGCAAATTATGAGATAAGTACGAGGGATTACTTAGCACAGATAAAAGGAGTGAAGCCACAGAAAGAATAAAATAATAACCGTCATTTCGTGTGACAGAGGTTTACCTTTTTCCCACCCACAGAAAAATCCCCAACTGCTGCTATTTTCAACAAATCAACGCTCCAGATCTTGCCACGTCAGATAATGTATCCCACTACCCAAGGCAGTTCACATCATTACACCTAAATAAACGGCCAGTGGACCCTACCACGAAAAGCTTCCAGCATACGCTACAAATATTACCAAACCGAGGATGTCCTCCTATTAAGTTCCTCGACGCCAAACCGTGTCATACCCGAATAGCACACCGAACAAGGTGGACGGAGACCGTTCCTAGCTCGACGGCATTTAAGCATCAAGTCTAACAACGCTCTCCGGGGGGATAACCACGGTGCACCGTGCTCGGTGTCCGATACTGAGAAACATCGAATGATATCAACATAAAGGAAAAGCAAATAAAATTGACAGGATCGATTTGCAAAACACAAGTTTTATTCATCCACAAAAGGGGATACAAACAAACAATACAACAGGAAAAGAAAAGTTACAAGAAAATACAACACCCATCCTACTTCTTCGAACTACCCCCCAAATCGGCATCCTTCTTCGCCAGTAGCTCCTCCAGACGCTCTTTTTCCCTAATCAAATGAGAAATGCCAATCTCCAATTGTTTAAGAGCAAGAGATTGAGACCTGCACTTCTGCTCGGCTTCAAAACGAGCAGCGCTCTCCTCCTTCCAATACTGTTTGAACCGCCTCATTTCGGTCTGAGCACACTTAAGATCATGCTTCAGCCACGACATCTCAATTTCTTTTAACTGAAGAGGAGTTAAATCCTCTTCCCCGAAACCAGGGGGACGGGGTAGCAAGAAGGTAGGCTCCTCTTCCAGAAGGGCTTTCTTTTTGGAGGCAGATCTAGTAATGGGAGCCATCTCGCAAGATTAGAAGAAACAAGAGAGAGAAAAGGAGATCGGATAATGAAGTACAGGCAATAGGGAGCATTTATAAAGAAATTCAAGGGTACAAAAAACGAAAAGGCACAAAGTAAAGGCACAAAGTACGAGGCGTTGCAATGGTTCACAAGACAAAGACATGAAATACGAAAAGATACAACTGTTCTAATACAAGTTCCAAAACAGAAAATAAGAAAAATAGACTAATCTAATCAAGGATCAGTGGGTGGGACAACAGAACTGGCAGACCGAGAGGAAGTCGCCCGAGCAGAGCTAGCTAACCGAGCTTCATATGAGTCGTTCATGACGACCAAGCATTCATTCTCCCGGGCAAGGTATGCATTCTCGCCAATAAGGGCAGTAACTTGTTCTTTAAGCCGAGCATTTTTAACAGTCATACTAGCGAGGCCATGAGGGGAGTTATCAAACTCATTCTGAGCATGATCCTAAATCTCCTCGGCTTCATACCAGGAGTTGGCCAGAGTGTTCCTACGCTCCAATAGGTGGTCAAGTTCACGACCCAAGGCCAAAATCTCGGTCCATTTAATTGTCTCCTCGGGGTGAGAGTTGTACAAACTCAAAGCCAGGACACCATACTCCTTCTCAAGCTTAGCCATTCTATGACGGACCCGAGATACCTCAGCATCCAAGTCCTTCATCTGAGCATGATATCTCACCACGGGCTCAGACATTAGGAAAAGTTGTTTTTGTACAGAAGGAGATGAGAGATGAAAGAGGAGCAAACACAGTATGAAAAAAGATATATTCTGAAGAAAGTTTGAAGAGTATTTATAGAGCAAAGATAATATGGTATTGTCTGACAATGCTTGGGAACATACATGTTTGACCAGCCTGCCATGCCTCAGATATCACATGGCACCGGTACAGTAAGAAATAAAAGAAAGAAGACAATCGAGTAAGCCTACATTCCAGAAAAAGACAAAACATAAGTGCAACATAAAAAGAAGTGCAAGACAAAAGAAGTGCAAGATAAAGGGGCAAATATAATTTTTATTAATAAGATGGGATACATCACTGTTCATTACATCAGAGGACATCAAAAGGGAAATCAATTACATCCGAGAAAAATATCTATTACATCCGAGAAAATCTAGTATAAAAGATCATACAAAGAAGATCGACTGTATCAGCAGGCTAAGCGAACAGACGACGATGGGGAAGAGGAAGAAAAAGATGAAGAGGAACATAAAGAAGCAGTGAAAAGCAAGAAGAGGAAAATGAAAAATGACAAAAACCCTAGAAGCAACAAAAAACCCTTAGGATCACAGGGTTGATTGTTACATCGTAGTGGTGAGAAAGGTATAGAAAGAAAAGAGTGATGGGAGAGAAGATGAAGAAAAAGAAAGGGGAAGCGCAGAAGAAAAAAATAAAAAATAAAAATAAAAAGAAATAAAAAAGAAAAGGACGCTAGGGGAAAGTCGATCGGTATCGATGAGAGGGCCCGGCAGAGACATTCCTGTCCCGAAGTGTCGGGTTCCCCCTCAACACCTCATTCTCTTCGACTAGAGCCCGACGAGCACGTCGATAATAATCCAGCTCGGACCTTAGCCAAGTCAATTCCCGAACCATCTCGGTATGGTGATAACGCATCATCTTTAACTCCTCTTCAGCATCATTCAACAGCTTTAGTGCATGGCCATAGGAGGCTTCAAAAGCCTCCACTTGCAAAACCAATGCAGATTTGGTTGAAGAACCTTCCATTTTTAGGAAGTTATAAGATAAAATTATGTATATTATGAAGAGAGATAAGTGGGAGATTGTGAAGAAATCCATATCTTAAGAAGGTATTTATAGATAAATTAAGGAAGGATTAATGTGGGGAATTGCAACCGTTCGTCAAAAGGCGCTGGAAAACATGGGAAATTGGAAAGGTGCGTCTGTTGAGAAGAAACGTTTGGGTTCAGGCCAGTATTTAAAGAGGGTAAATTTCTAAAAAGCCTCTACACGTGTCAGTTACGCCAGCATTCAAATAGGGAAGTGCAACAGTGTCAAGATTTAAAGGATAAGATTTGTGCACAGGGCTCAAGAAATCCCATTACTTCCTAAATGCAGAGGCTAAGAAGATTTAGTGGATAAGGTCAAGCACAAGACCCAAGAAAAATCATTAATGAAGACACACGCGTGCGCAGTAAAGGAAAAATTGCATTGGGAAAATAAATCATATAATAACAAGAGAAAGAAGAGTTTTCATTAATCGCCGGTAAATTTATTACAAGATGCTACTCGACAAAATGACATTACAAAAAAGAAAGGAAAAGAGAATTATTTTGTACGACCAGCTTCGTCCTCGGGCCTCTTCTTAGACCGAGCATACACTTCCTTGAGGGCCAATTTATAAGCCCTCTTGGAAGCGATATGCCTCTCTCTAGAAGCCTCAAGCTCTTTGATCCGAGTACGAGCCCAAATATTGTCGATCAGAGACCTCTGATATTCACTCTACATGGCCTCCAAGCGCTCATCCATCTCAGCAGCTCGGCGAGCCTCCATGGTTAAAGAGGCCACCCTCCTTTCGAGGATACGAGCCTTCCTAACCTCCTCCTCTAGATGGGCAACATACTCGAGAAGATTGTCACAACTATTTTCACGAGGAGAAGCCATTTGATTCGTTAATAAGGGGAATTATACAAAAAGATAGGTGCAGCCCCCTTTTTATAAGAAGAAACAATGGAGAAGACTAAGGGTCACCTCGAAGGAAGACTAACCCTGTTGAACTTTCCAAAGGCATTTATGGCTAATTAACCACAGTTCCAAGTCCAATTAAAGTCATCCAATGAGGTATCAAGAAGATAAGCAGTCAAGAACGAGAATAAGGAAATATTTTATTAATTTCAAATAATCCGATTACAACTGGGGAATGATGCCCCCTACAAAAGAAATTACAAAAGAAGTTACAAAAACTAATCATTCCGAGGAAGGGCCTGCTTCATCATCATCTGATCCCGGCTTGGACCGATCATGCAGCTCCTTAAAAGCAAGCTTATAGGCCCTCTTTGCTGCCTTTTCCTTAGCTAGGGAAGCCTCGAGCCGCTTTATACGTTCAAAGGCCCAATCCAGGTCGGCCATCGTCAAGTGATGAGCCGCGTCCATATCAGACAACCTTTTTGTCACGTCCGCCAACTTATTTTTCAGGATCAGGACCCGAGTTTTCTTGACTTCATTTTCCAAGTAAGCGACGTAATTTGTAGAATTGCTTCCAGTAGAACCATTGGGAGAAGCCATTGAGCCGCGGTCGAAGTAATAATAAGTGGGATAATAAAGGATGGGGCACTTCCTTTTATAGTAGATAAATGTTGGGAAGATCAAGGGGTCTCCTCGAAAAAAGATAACAAGATAGGACTTCTTAATGATCTCAAACGGGCCCCCGGGAACCGTCATAAATCTATCGCGTTTCTCAATAAAGCCTTGGGAACAACAAAACCGAAGCAATATCCTCGACAGACCGAGTATGACTCCCTCGACGTGGAGACCACACCGAGGAAGTCAGGGAGCACTTGATAGAACATAAAAATTGGACCCGAATATATCTATTCGGGTACGAATCGACCCACCCATCATAGAGGGGTATCCAATACTTGAATGGGCTATCACATGCCTTTCTTTGAGAATAAGAGTGGATATTACTAAAAGTCCAAGCCCACTTAAATAGGGACCCATGTCTGAAAAATCTCATGAGATAGAGACATTTGTCAACATCCTAGGAGGCATAATTGCCTATAAATAGCCAAGTATCCCCCCTAAGAAAGGGACCAGAAAACACATCTCAAAAATATAGAGAGAATGAGAGAAAAGATAAAATCTAGTCAGAACGTATCACATCAAGAGCCTAACCGAGCAAGATAGAAAATCGAGCATCGAAGAGAAGAGAAAGATCACATTCCGGGTCAAACAGCGAATCCGAGCATAAATATAGTGATAAAAGTTGTAGTCCGAACAAGGGCAATTGCCGAATAATAATAAAGATCAAGAAGTGTTTATCGTTTATTGTCAATCCGTTATATATTATTGTTGAAAAGCCTAACGATACCGACCAAAGTTATGGCTTTGTCAAACCCCTTGGTTTTTTTTACTAATTATCTCATGTACAAAGCATTGGTAATAAGGGTAAAATTCTAAGAGTTGTTTATATAAGGGTAAAAATGTAAATTCATAAAAAAAACTCACTGATTTAGTTAAGTGGACAATTAAATGGGAACTTATAAAAATACTAAATAGACCATAAAAACATAACATAAGGAGTAATAATGGTATTGTCTCGATTGGTTGCGATACTCGTAGTGCGGGACTATGAATTCAACCATAATTTATCGCGTGATTACGAATGATTTTTCCGTGTATAGTCCCCATACTATTTATATCACACCCTTATGTATGTAAGTAAACCGTTTCGGGGTCATTCGATGTCCAAAATTGTCAAATAGTTCGATACTGTAACATGTAACTCAACACGTCATTTTTCGGGTCGAGCTCATTTTTGATACTGGTACTGAATTCCTTTATCTTTCCTGCTCAATGCAGCTTCCATATTAAGTAACAATATACATTGATAAATTAATTTACACTCAGAATTGCAATGCCATAAAAATTATAGGGGCCCATTTTTTATTATATATATGAAATTATTAATATATCCTTAACAAATAATATCATTTTATTTTATTATTAATATACAACTGACCACCAAAAAAATACAAGTTTTATTTATAAAAAAAAACACATAACAGTCTTTATCCTCACAAAGCGTAACAAAGGTAATTGATTTTCTACTTCTCTATTTAAATAAAGTATTTATATCACTACTTGTAAGTTAATTTTGATTTGATAAACTCAGAATAGGTTAAACAAAATTACTCTTATCTGGAATTCTAATAGATTTGAGGGTTTATTCGGATTCATTTTTGTTGTCCTAATTTTCTTAGGATAGCGTACCCTAGTTTTTTTATGGTTTATAATTAAATAAAAAACAATAGAGTCTAATGGTCAACAAAAAATATGAAAGCAAATATAAGAAAGGGTTGACACAATTACATATATCCGATACTTTTTCGGTACGATTGATAAATTTGATTTTTATTTTTTACGTAATGTATCTGAAATGCATCCGATACTTTTTCGGTACGGTTGATAATTTTTTTTTTTCTACGTTGAACTATAATTTATTATGTGTCAACTAATACAATACAATATTTTAGTTTTAATTTTAAATTAATTTTAGGTTAGTAGTTATTTTGGGTTCATTAATAGGTGTTGGGTATTTAGTGGCTGACACACATTTGCCAGATTTATGGTAGTGTTACTCTAAAATAACGTACCGTAATTGCATTGAGAACTTTTTTTTAACTGCTCGTGTTACCGATGAGTGTATGTAGGCAATCCTACGTAGTAATATTTCCATAATTTTTGTTGAATCTTGGATGAGATTGTTTTTGATCGAATAGCTCAAAAAAAAACTAGGATAGGCTAACCTAAAAAAAAACAGTAGAGTAAAAATGAATACGATTTATTCATATGGGCCTATGACTCATGAGGTTTTTGTGATGATTTACACAACTAAATTTGTGAGTTTTAATTGGATATATTTATTCTCAATTTTGTGTACATGATTAATTTAGTAATTTATTCTGATAATTTATCAGGTGTGCTTGTGCCCGATTATTTACTTAAAGCATGATGAGAAAAAGAATAAATTATCAATTCGAGTGTTTTTTTAATATTTTAATGGTTAAAGTAATGTTTATATTTAGAGTCTATTTTTTTATCGGATTTGGGTCTCTAAAATACTAGAAACGACAAGAAAGTCTCACTAGACACACTCTAACTATCATTTGATACTTCACCTTGTTAACATATTAGTCTCGTCAAGCATGAACTACCCTTACTTACCGACTATATGTTTTTATTTAGTTCATGTTTAGTAACATATGTATTAGTGTAAAATCAAATCTTTAGAATCCATTGGAAATTTGAATTTTTTAGCTTTTTCAGCCTAAAAAAATCAGATTTTTAGGAGATAAATAATCTGACTGTTCAAACACCCATAAATTTTTAAAATTCAAAATTCAAAAATTAACTAAAAAAATATGTTGTCAAACCGAACATTAATACACACACGTAAAGGAGGCTCAAACACTTGGTGAGCTTTGAACAATTACACATTGATACTTACCGAAAGCCATGTATTTTACACTAACTTGCACTTGCACTTGCACTTCACTTGCACTTGCATGAACTAAAGGGGCTACATTTTTATATTTGAAGAATAAAGGGCTTTTTACCTATTTCAAATTTGTCCTTGAATTTAATAAGATTTTCCATTAGGACCTGTGTTTTTGAAAGAAACAGACAAACAGTAATTATTGAGAAAATTTCTAGAAAATTACGTTTTGACCCACACAACTTTAGTTTTTGACATATTACCAATACAACTTTAGTTTCTGGATCGTCTAATGAAAGAATTTGTGTATTTTGAGTTCTTATTTATTTATTTTGTGTTCATAAGATTGCTCATCAGATTTTTCACTTTCTAGACAGTCTTATTTATACAATTTTGTATCTTGGATTTTTTTTAATATTTTATGTTCCCTACATAGTTTTTATTCATTTTCTAGTGTACTTTGTGTTCATAGGATTAATTTTGAATTAATATTTTTTGTTCCGATCTTTAATGGCTATTAAAATGATTATTTTGACTTTTTGTGTGTCTATTATACTATTTTTATTTATTTTTAGATATATATTGGTGTGATAAAATTCATTTTGAATCAATTTTTTGTTCACTAGACTATCTACTACATTTTTTCCCAACTAAATTGATTTTATTAATAAAACTCTTGGTGTAGTATGTGTTCATCAGACTATCTTGAAACATTAATTAATTCTCTTTTATGGACAAATGTTTGTCTTTATTTAAATTGATACTTCGTCATATTATTTCTTCATTTTATACTTTTGCAAAACAATTATATATAGTGTATTTTAAATAACTTTGAATGTATCTTGTGTTTCTTGAATTGTTTATTAATAGACGTTGCCACTTGGTATATTTTTTGTTTATTAAACTAAGCAACTGTTATTAGACTGTTAACTCTGTCATACTATTCATTGGACTATTTGACGAAATATAACCCATTAGTGTAATTATAATCATTTTTTTTTGTATATTTATGATTTTTAATATATTTTTTCAAACTGCCCATTGGATTGTTTTCTTAATTGTTACTTTGTTTGATTGTTCATTGTGGCGAGCCTGATTTTCTTTCCAAGCTCGGCTTAATCAATTCGCGTCGGCTCCGATCTTCCGCGGTATCCGGAGTAGTTTACGTCGGCTATTGTGATGAGGTGGCCTTCGTGACTGCGCAAGAAACAAACAGGGGCCCGGGGTTGGTACCAGGTTTTCCCTCTCCAACGATCAAGTCAGTATCGGTGTTAACTGAAAGTAGGAATATAATTAAGGATGAGGGACCGGGCCGGTTACAGGTCGTTGTATCGAGTGGTACAGATAGTGTTCAGTGGGTCCGGGTTGTTTAAGCTTTATCTCTCCTCTCTGTCTTTGTGTCCCCCCTCTAAGTGGTATTAGTGGGAGTATTTATAGTGTGATCAGAGGCGTATTAGCCCTTGGATCACTGTACTGTAAGATGTTGATCCAACGGCGTCAGGTCATTTATGACTCTGACAAGGGTACTGTGCTCTTCCGGGGCCCACAGGGAGGTGACCTGTGATTGGGCCACGTCGATGAAACCCCAGAAGGGTCCCCTAGGGGAGCAGCAGCGTTAATTGGGGAAGCGTACTCGACACGCTTCTTTGGGCCGGCCTAGCTTCACCCCGTTTGGTAATGAGCCGGGGTGGTGAGACATCCACTGTATAGGGCCCCGGTTTGTTTGTTTCCGTGGTGATATCGGTCCGGACGAGTGGACACTGACATTCCCTCGCCACATTGTACTGTCTTTTTAGTTTTATTTATTTATTAGATTATTACTTTTTCAAATTATTCATAGCTAGAGAGTAATTGATCCGAAAAAAATTAACACATTTTGTTTTTATTTTGTTTTTTTATGAACTTTATATTCGTCCTTGAGTTTTTTTGTCTGTTTTACTCTCGATTTTTTCGTGGTTTAATTTTTTACTTTTCTAGATTTTTTTTGCATATTCGGTCAATGCCGGTCAACATAGAGGGACGTAGTCAATTGCAGTAAATTAAAATGCGGTCTTCGGCATTTTCTTGATTTTTTTAAGGATTTCTTTGCATTTTATTGATTTTTTTTATTTGGTTTTTTTTATTTGGTCAACGCTTGAGACCGCAGTCAGCGATGCTTGTGGTCAATGACGATGATGTTGGTCAAATGTATTTAGATACTCTTTACATATAAATTCGTTTAAATTATTAAATTTCTTAAATGAATCAGTTGAAAGTGTACCAATAAAGTCACCATCTAACTATAAACTTCCCATTAGGGGTGGAAAAAAATCCATAAATCCATCTCGTAACCTAATATGTATGGATTGTGGCGGGTTGGGATGGGTTGAATGTCCAAAAAAAACAATCCGTCCGCCCCAATCCGCTATATATTTTGCGGGTTGGGTTAGGGTTGAGGTTCACAAACCGCGGGTTAATCCGTTCCAATCCGTTTCAACCCGCAATATATATATACATTGTGTGTATTTTAAGATATCAACATTTAATTATTGTTATATTTTAGTTTTATTACTTGTTCGTGAATGTTCTTAACGTACTTTGATTGAGTTTAATTTATATTTCTGTTTGAAATATTCAATTTATTTTAAAATTTTGGTTGATTATGCAAACTATGAAAAATAAAGGATCAAAATAAAAATTTAAGAATCAATCTAAACCCAACCCGCCACAACCCGTAATTTATTTTGCGGGTTGGATTGAGTTGAGTTGAGATTCAAATTTCATCAATCCGCCACAATCCGTCCCGTGCCCACCCCTACTTCCCACCATTCTACAGAGTAAGACCATTGACCACTAGCAGCGGATCCAAAACAATAATTTTAGAGTTATCAAAAAAAAAGTCGATCCAAAATTTGTTCAAATTAGGGTCGGTTGAAAATTCTCACTCTTACAGAAATGAAATCACCATTTTTTGTAGTGCTTTTTCCAAAATAAAGTTATTTTCAGACCGTTACCTATAATGATCGAGTTTTTTGCCTAGCTAACGAGCCGGTTCCGCCAAAAATAATAGCTTATTGTTTTGTTGATAAACTAGAAAAAAACGAGCTCAAAAATATAATTAATATATAAAGAGAACATTAAGAGTCAAACTTAGTAGTATTTAATACTTAAATTTTAAAATATTATGAACATAAAGTTATAATATTATTATTATTTGTCTATATTCGCTCAAATTGTAAAGATTTTAAAGAAATGTTTACGAAATTTAATAAATTATTCTTAATTTTTTTTTTATAATTTATGAACAACATATTGATCAAAATTAGTTTTTTTAAGTTTTTTTTTAACTTTATCATTTTCTCTAAATTAAAAATAATCATGATTTTGTTACATAAATAATGGTTGGAATAAATACAAAAATAATTTATCTTAATTTTGAGAGTTTTAATTTTTTTTTTAAAATTTTGTAACAATAATTTGACTAATTTTTATAACAATGATTTGACTAATTTAGAAAATAAGTTTTTGATATTGATTTATAATTGTTACTTTTTATATAGTGATCTATACGAAATATAGTAGTATGTAATTACAAAAACAATATATAATTTTGAAATGAGCTGTTGAAAATAAAATTTAAGAGGTTGCCGGAATACTCTATTTACAAATTACTCGAAAAAATACTATAAAAGTCAAATTATTGAAAATTTTGTGGGGCTACGGTGCCAACTCCTGGTCATACTATGGTTCCGCCACTGCTGATCACGTGCTCGATTGTCTAGATAGTAAAGAGTATGCGTCATTTGAGACCAACCGTATCAATTGCTCTAATTTTTTTTCAAATTAACACACTTTTACAGTTTGAGAATAACCATTTAACTTTACACAAATTTCAATTTTCCTATATAAACATCACTATCATAACCAATCATATATTTTGGGATAAATTGACAAAACATACTACTTTTAAACTAAATTAACAAAAATATAACAAAAAACTTTTCATTATCAAAAACATATCAAACAAATTTAATGTTGTTTATTCTCTTCTTTCTCTCTCTCATCTTACTCTCTCTCCTCCATTCTTCTATCTCTCCTCCATTCTTATCTCTCTCACCAATTCTTCTATGTATCTCTCCATCTGATCTTACTCTCTCTCTCTCCTTCATTCTTCTATGTATCTTTTTTTTATATCGCACTCTATCGATCTCCCCTCATCCACCACGAAAAACTGTCACTGACTACCGAACAAAATCTAGATTATATAAACATCCATATACATATAAATACAGTTATATACATACGTAATACATAAATATTACACTGGTTGATACCCCGTAATATATGAAAAATATATAAAATTGGTGATATTGTTTTCTATTTATTGTAATTTGAGACTATTGTAAAGTTTGTGAGTTTCAAGTTAAAAGAGGAGAATTTATATGTACAGTATTGAGAAAAATCCATACGTAAGGTATGCGGTTTTAAAATTAGGGTATGAAGTTTTGAAATTAGGGTATAAACTTTTAAAATTAGGTATAAAGTTTTGAAATTAGGGTATGAACTCTTTTTTAGATATTTGATTGTGATCCAAAACATTTAGGGTATGAAATTTTAAAATTAGGGTATGCCGTTTTATAATTAGTATATGAATATTTTGTGAGTTTTTAGTCATTTTTAGAGAGAGAGATGGGTGATTAGCACGCGTTATAAAAAAATACGATTATCGTGTGTTAGAGAGATAGATGTGCGATTAGAGTTGCGGTTAGAGAGATGTTAGATCAGAGAGAGAGTTTAAATTATGGTCTAATTAGAATTAGAGAAATAATAAGTATATATATATATATATATATATATATATGTTTTTGATAATTTAAATTATTAGGGTATATTTTTGTTAATATAATAGGAGTAGGATATGTTTTTGTTAATTGCCCCTATATTTTATTATTTTGTATCAATTTTTTTTTTTCATGTGTGGTTGTGGGGCACCCGGTGACAGCACTGTGGTGTGAGCACTAGGTTTTTTAAAAAAATAATGCGCTCCAAATTTTTTTTTTTCCGTTATAGCTAAAAACTAAATTACAACACATTAAAAGATAACAAAATTGAACCGATAACATAACAAAATATTGTTTAGTAACATATTACGACACGAAACAATCAACAACGGAAGTGCTTTCTAATAGCATTACTTTTAGCAAATTCTTCAATTATATTATCGAATTTAATCTTATGTAATAACTCTATTTAATTGCAATTATACTTCTTTCATCATTATTTTCTCTATTTCGACTTGATTGCGCGTTACTTTGAGCTTTTTTCTCAAAAAGATTACATATTGATCATTCATATTTCTTTATCTTCTTTTTCTTTATCTTCTCTAATAAGTTTAAATTGATGTCCGAACAATTTTTTCTTTTTATTCATAATGCCTACACAAAATAAGTATCAATTAAATTTACATTTTATAGCTAATTTTTTAATCAAACTTAAATTACTAACAAGTAATAATCCCCAACTGAATATATTTATGACGTAAAACAAATTGAACCCTAGTCAAAAACATAAATAAATTGAAAAAACCTTAATTAACAATTGATGCGGAGAGTATCAAATATAATTGAAATATCAATATCCTATTTACCCACCCTGATTGAAATAAAAAAGAAGGCACAATGACTTGTTTGAGCATCTATCGGGAGGTGAGTGATTTTGATCCGTGCTTCTGCATTTATTGTTGGAAAAACATGTGAAAAACATGGGTGTTTCCGAATGGTCACTGGACCAACTTCGAGTCACTATTTCGTGTAACAGCGCTGAGTTGTTTATACCGTACTCAACGTGTTTGAGTATCCCGTGTGACGAGCTTCGTAACGGTATATCACATGACCTATTCGGAGAATGGGTGTGAATACAAAGTGGCTACAAAGTTGGTGTCTCGAAAGCTCAAATCTGGAAAAAACCGAAATGGTAAAGGAAAACCATTTAGTATAATCCCATATTGGAAGATTAAGAGTTAATCTTACAATATATATACCATACCAACCCATGTAGTTATTAAACTAACATGTCCACATACACCTAAGAGTATTAGTGTGTACCACACACGCGCGCTCGCTCGTGTCTCGTGTCTCGGGTCTCGGGCTCGGGCACGGGCGCGGGCGCGGGTGCGGGCTTGGGATTTGGGATTTGGGATTTGGGGAATGTCTTAGGTCTCGGGTCTTGGGTCCAATCCCGAATAGGGAGTTTTGTATAAAATACAAAGCAGTCCCTAGAGTTTCCAGCAACAGAAACGCTCCAGCAATGAATGAGATTAAATGCTGCGGTTTCAGAATTAATTGAGCGGATTCTGGGGGTGTAACTCTCAGAATTGATGACCAACATTTATGGCTGCGGTTTCATTAGAGGCTATAAAAGGCAGCCCTCCCCCTCTCATTTCAACACACCAGAACACACAACACAGCATAAGCATCATATAGAGAGAGAGAACCGCACCACCAACAGCTCGACCTGTGGTTCGGTGCCGGTTTCCATACGAGCCACTCTGAGATAGAAGTTGTACCTTGGGAACAAAGTCCCGAAACCAAAAACCTTTAAAGGTGGTTCGGAAAATATTGTTTAAGGGAAACTGCTCAGCAGTTGTCTCTTCTTTTATATTTCTGTTATTTATTTTTCAGTCCTTTACATTATGTCCATTTCATTTCAGTACCGTTTCTTTTCTGTAATTTACTTTTCTGTACTGTTTCTTTTCTGTATTTACATTTCAGTACTGTTTACTTTCAGTCTTTCTATTCTGTAATTTATTTTCAGTTCTGTAATTTCCAGTTTTGTTTAAAACCAGTCCAGCAGTTTGCTTTTTGTTTAAAACCAGTCCGGCAGTTTGTTTAAAACCAGTCCGGCAGTTTGTTTTGTTAAAACAGTCCGGCAGTTTTGTTTTGTTTAAAACCAGTCCGGCAGTTTATTTAAAACCAGTCCGGCAGTTTGTTTTTTGTTAAACCAGTCCGGCAGTTTCTTTTATTGCAAAAACAGTCCGGCAGTTTGTTTTTTATTAAAACCAGTCCGGCAGTTTCTTTTATTACAAACCAGTCCGGCAGTTTGTTTTATTGCAAAACAGTCTGGCAGTTTATTTATTTGTTGAGTGAGGAATTGTAATTTATATTCCAATGTGAGAAATAAAATTGTTAATTTCCATTGCAGTCCTTGTTCTTTACTTTATTGTTTGTTCGAAATAGTATCAAAACCCAACAATCTTAAACAATATCATTTTTTGGTTTTACTAATTTCGAAAAGAAAAGGACTTTTTCTTTTATTTTATTTTGTTAACTTCTCGGTTTTTATTCTCGCAAAATCTTTGCTAGTTTACTAGAAATTGAAATTTGCACATAGAATAAATCCGAATTGATTTTAATCTTTTTATTCTAGAATACTATAAAGAATTCTTAGTGAAATCAAAAGTGATTTGATTTTCACGCTAGAATATCCTTTTATTGTTTTATTCTTTTGAAACAAACTAATTAAGTTATAATTAGTATTTGCGATTAAAAATTTAGTTTTCTTGCGAGAAACTAAATGGGATAATTTTGTCATTTCAGATGACTAATGAGGATCAAACACCCATCGTTCCTTCGGGAGACGTGCAGGGCGCACTTGTGATTGGCAGTAGCCATAACAATGTGAGCGCTGCGAGTGGGGGGGCTCAGGCTGAGGCTGAGGCCGAAGCTGCTGCGGCAAAGGCTGCGGCCGACGCCGCTGCGGCAGTGGCTGATGCTATAGCTACGGCTGCGGCCGCAGCACAGGCTGCTGCTAAGGCCGCGGCCAAGGCAGCGCTTGTGGCTGCGGCTAGGGCAAAGGGCAAGGCTCCGGCAACGCCGTCTATGCCAATGTTGCCAACCTCTCATTTAGAGAAGCCGGAAAAGTTTAGGGGCAACAACTTCAAACGTTGGCAGCAAAAGATGCTGTTTTACTTAACTGCCCTTAATCTGACCCGCTTTCTAAAGGAGACTGCACCCATCCTAAGCGAGGACGATGAGGACATGCAGATGGTTTCGGCAGTGAAAGCGTGGAAACACGGCGACTACCTATGCCGGAACTACATCCTGTGTGCTCTGGATGACACTCTCTTCAGTGTATTCGAGCCCAAGGCTTCTGCAAAGGAGCTTTGGGAATCTCTCGAAAGAAAGTACAAAGTGAATAACGCTGGCGCAAAGAAATTTGTCGTCATGAACTTTCAGGAGTACATGATGACTGATGGGAAGAGTGTTATCGAGCAGGTTGAGGAACTCCAACTCATATACCATAGGCTTGAGGTTGAGGGGCTAGTTATCAACGAACCTTTCCAAGTGGCATTAATGATTGAGAAACTGCCACCTTCTTGGAAAGAGTTTCAAAACTACCTGAAACAAAAGCGATAGGCTATGACCTTGGAGGGACTCATTGAGAGGCTCAACGTTGAGCAAAGCAACCGCCGATCCGGAAGGAAAGGCGGTTGCGGAGCAGGCAACGCGGTTGCCAAGGCCCATGTGGTTGAGAACGCTATGTCTAAGCGGAAACGCTTTGACGGCGTAGTCGGTGCTTCTCTCCAGAAGAAATTCTTGGGAGACTGCTTTGTGCGCAACAAACCGGGCCATCGTGCCGCGGATTGTAAGATGCGCATCGACAAGCCCCCCCCCCCCCCCCCCCCCCAAAGAGGAAGTTCCAAGGGAAAGGGAGGAAGAGGGCACCTGCTCAGGCAATTGTGGCTGAGGGAGGAGATGATGCTGGACAGGACTATATGCACCTGAGTGCTGTGGTTTCGGAAGTGAACCTGGTGGGGAGCAACCCAAAGGAATGGTGGCTGGACACAGGCGCCACCAGTTACATCTGTGCCAGCAAATGGATGTTCAAGACCTATACGGCCGTGGACAATGAGAGCTGCTTCATGGGGAACTCGGCTACTTCCAGGGTGGAAGGAAAAGGAACCGTGCTGCTGAAGATGACATCGGGAAAGGAGCTCACACTGAATGGCGTGCTCCATGTGCCGGAAATTCACAAGAATCTGGTTTCCGGGTCTGTTATGGTGAACAAAGGATTTAAACTTGTATTTGAATCTGCTAAAATTGTAATCACCTTAAATGGAATGTATGTAGGCCGTGGCTATATGACCAACGGCATGTTTAAATTAAATGTTGGTACTCCGGCTCCTAAAGCCGAGTCTGCTATTGTGGGTACTAAGGCTGAGGCCAGTACCAAGAATAATGTAACCCTTAATGTTGCACAAGTGGCTAATAAAACTTCCTTTGCTTATTCTTGCGATTCATTTAATTTATGGCATGGTAGATTAGGTCATGTGAATGCTAATTCTATGAAGAAATTAATATCACTGAATCTACTACCTAATTTTGTATTTGATAAACAACATAAATGTGAGGTTTGTGTTGAAGCAAAATTAACCAAGTCTTCGTATCAACATATTGAACGAAGTACTGAACCTCTCGGTCTAATACACATGGATGTATGCGACTTAAAGTTTATACAAACGCAATGAGGGAAAAAGTATTTCATCACGTTTATAGATGACTGTACGAGATACTGCTACGTCTACTTAATGAGAAGTAAAGACGAAGCGGTAGAGAAATTCGCTCTTTATAAGACCGAAGTAGAAAATCAACTCAATAAAAAGATTAAAATGTTGAGGAGTGATAGAGGCGGTGAATACGAGGCACCGTTTGCGCAGATATGCGTAGAAAGTGGCATTGTACATCAAACCACAGCCCCATACTCTCCGGAGCAGAATGGGGTTGCCGAGCGTAAGAATAGGACGCTCAAGGAAATGATGAATGCCATGTTAATAAGTTCTGGGTTACCCCAGAACATGTGGGGGGAAGCGCTGCTTTCCGCCAACTATGTATTGAACAAGCTACCGCATAAGAAGCGTGATAAACCACCTTATGAACTATGGAAAGGCCATCGGCCGAGCTATAAATTCTTAAGGGTTTGGGGTTGTCTAGCAAAGGTCTTTGTCTCGCTTCCGAAAAGAACAAGAATAGGGCCAAAGACGGTAGACTGTGTGTTCATAGGATATGCACAAAACAGTAGTGCTTATCGTTTTCTCGTGCACAAGTCGGATAATCCCGATGTGCATGTAGATACTATCATCGAAGCTCAAGAAGCTTTTTTCTTCGAGGAGATCTTTCCCCGCAAGTCTTCCATAACTATAGAGACTGAGGAGTCAAACAGTGAGGAAAATATGGGGGCAAGTGAATCGTTGGAGGAAGAAGAAGAGCCTCGACGTAGTAAAAGGGCTAGAAAGGAAACGACTTTTGGTCTAGATTTTGTAACCTTCATGATAGAAGACGAACCGGCGACATTCAAACAAGCAATGTCTTCCCCGGAAGCCCAATATTGGGAGGAGGCGATCAACAATGAGGTTGAATCAATATTACAAAATCACACTTGGGAACTAGTGGATTTACCACCCGGGTGTAAGCCACTAGGACACAAGTGGATCTTCAAGAGGAAGAGATAGCTCGATGGAACGATCGAGAAATACAAGGCGAGGCTTGTAGTAAAAGGTTTTAAACAAACCGAAGGTGTCGACTATTTCGACACCTATGCTCCTGTCTCCAGGAAGACGTCAATCCGGATAGTCATTGCTCTCGCAGCACTGTTCAATCTGGAAATACATCAAATGGATGTGAAAACGACGTTCTTAAATGGTGACCTGGAAGAGGAAATTTACATGGAACAACCGGAAGGGTTTGTGGTTCCAGGTAAAGAGGTGTGTAAACTTGTGAAGTCCTTGTATGGACTCAAACAAGCCCCGAAACAATGGCACGAAAAATTTGATAGAGTGATGATATCAAACGGTTTTCGAATAAATGAATGTGACAAATGCGTCTACGTAAAAGGTAATAAAAAGGACTACGTGGTAGTCTGCCTCTACGTAGATGACATGATTATAATAGGGAGTATTGATAACATCAACTCCACTAAGAAAATATTGTTACAAAAATTCGAGATGAAAGACTTGGGTGTCGCTGATGTTATACTTGGTATGAAAATTACCAAGACATCAGACGGATATGCGCTGTCTCAAACTCATTATGTCAGGCAGATGCTTGACAAATTTGATAAAGATAGTAGAGCTACATCCAGAACTCCGATAGAGATCTCAACCACCCTGAAAAAGAATTTTGGGGAGAGTGTGAGACAATTGGAATACTCTCGAATAATAGGCAGTCTGATGTACGTCATGAACTGTACTAGACCAGACATAGCCAACTCAGTGAGTAGACTGAGTAGGTACACCAGTAATCCAAATGAGGAACACTGGAAGGCCATCATGAGACTTCTCAGATACATGAGATACACAGCCGACCGAGGGTTGCATTATACCAGATATCCAGCTGTACTGGAAGGGTATTCTGATGCGAACTGGATCTCGGATTCCAACAGTACACTATCCACTAGCGGATATGTGTTCGTGATGTGAGGAGCAACTGTGTCATGGAGATCATCCAAGCAGACCTGCATAGCTAGATCAACTATGGAATCCGAGTTCATAGCGTTGGATCTAGCAATAGAAGAGGCTGACTGGCTGAGAAGCTTTCTGGAAGGAATTCCAATGTGGCCGAAACCTGTCCCAGCAATAAGCATGCACTGCGATAGTCAGTCGGCTATTGGGCGGGCGCAGGATCATATGTATAATGGAAAGTCCTGACATATTCGTCGGAGACATAAATCCGTAAGAGAATTGTTAGCTAACGGTGTGGTGTCATTAGATTTTGTGAGATCTAAAGACAATATAGCGGATCCATTTACAAAAGGCTTGACTCGGGTAGGAGTTGAAGTTTCATCGAGGGGAATGGGGTTGAAGCCCATCAAACTGGAAACCTCCTCAGAGGCAACCCAACCCGAACTGGATTCTCCAGCGTCGGGTTCAATGGGAAAACCGAACTATGGGGGTGACCGAACAAAGCACTCGGGAACTTAAGTTCCCAACCCATTTCTAGGATGAAAGAGTGATAGACCTAGACCATCTTAAGGGTGAGCATGAGGCTCTTAATGAAAACAAGTATCTCGAAGGTCGAGAGGGGTGAGTCAGGACACCCTTGACTTGAAATCACCTATGACGAGTGTGTATGGCCGATAATATGTGATGAGCCATGGGCTAAATCACTAGAGCACTCGGTTGAATTTTGCCAAGGCAGTCCACGACCAAATATGGACAACAACCAAAGGGCTTAGTAAGTGGTGTAGAGAGGACACTGTGTACGCATTACCCTGGTATGCATAAACGCTAAAGGGTTCAAGGCTTAAAGGCTACCCAATAGTAGCATATCAGATTTTACGTCACTACGGCAGGTTCAAGGCGCGCGCTACCTGTCCTTATGCAGTGAACTCTTGCGGTTCTCTCGTATGCATTTAGGAGCATTTTTATTTTCAGCCAATTGCATTCACGTGGGGGATTGTTGGAAAAACATGTGAAAAACATGGGTGTTTCCGAATGGTCACTGGACCAACTTCGAGTCATTATTTCGTGTAACAGCGCTGAGTTGTTTATACCGTACTCAACGTGTTTGAGTAGCCCGTGTGACGAGCTTCGTAACGGTATATCACATGACCTATTCGGAGAATGGGTGTGAATACAAAGTGGCTTCAAAGTTGGTGTCTCGAAAGCTCAAATCTGGAAAAACCGAAATGGTAAAGGAAAACCATTTAGTATAATCCCATATTGGAAGATTAAGAGTTAATCTTACAATATATATACTATACCAACCCATGTAGTTATTAAACTAACATGTCCACATACACCTAAGAGTATTAGTGTGTACCACACACGCGCGCTCGCTCGTGTCTCGTGTCTCGTGTCTCGGGTCTCGGGCTCGGGCACGGGCGCGGGTGCGGGTGCGGGCTTGGGATTTGGGATTTGAGATTTGGGGAATGTCTCGGGTCTTGGGTCTTGGGTCCAATCCCGAATAGGGAGTTTTGTATAAAATACAAAACAGTCCCTAGAGTTTCCAGCAACAGAAACGCTCCAGCAATGAATGAGATTAAATGCTGCGGTTTCAGAATTAATTGAGCGGATTCTGGGGGTGTAACTCACAGAATTGATGACCAACATTTATGGCTGCGGTTTCATTAGAGGCTATAAAAGGCAGCCCTCCCCCTCTCATTTCAACACACCAGAACACACAACACAGCATAAGCATCATATAGAGAGAGAGAACCGCACCACCAACAGCTCGACCTGTGGTTCGGTGCCGGTTTCCATACGAGCCACTCTGAGATAGAAGTTGTACCTTGGGAACAAAGTTCCGAAACCAGAAACCTTTAAAGGTGGTTCGGGAAATATTGTTTAAAGGAAACTGCTCAGCAGTTGCCTCTTCTTTTATATTTATGTTATTTATTTTTCAGTCCTTTACATTCTGTCCATTTCATTTCAGTACCGTTTATTTTCTGTAATTTACTTTTCTGTACTGTTTCTTTTCTGTATTTACATTTCAGTACTGTTTACTTTCAGTCTTTCTATTCTGTAATTTATTTTCAGTTCTGTAATTTCCAGTTTTGTTTAAAACCAGTCCAGCAGTTTGTTTTTTGTTTAAAACCAGTCCGGCAGTTTGTTTAAAACCAGTCCAGCAGTTTGTTTTGGTAAAACAGTCCGACAGTTTGGTTTTGTTTAAAACCAGTCCGACAGTTTATTTAAAACCAGTCCGGCAGTTTGTTTTTGTTAAACCAGTTCGGCAGTTTCTTTTATTGCAAAAACAGTCCGGCAGTTTATTTTTTATTAAAACCAGTCCGGCAGTTTCTTTTATTACAAAACAGTCCGGCAGTTTGTTTTATTGCAAAACAGTCCGACAGTTTATTTATTTGTTGAGTGAGTAATTGTAATTTATATTTCAATTGTGAGAAATAAAATTGTTAATTTCCATTGCAGTTCTTATTCTTTACTTTATTATTTGTTCGAAATAGTATCAAAATCCAACATTTATAAAGGTGGGTTTGTTTTTTTTTAGTAATCTTTCTCTATAGCTCCCTGTTATTAGTGTGCTATTAGTACTCTGTATTTACTTGTGCGCTCCTAATTTTATTTTCAGCGCCGTTTTTGTTATTTAAAAAAAAAAATTAAAAAAAAATTGGACGCCTCACATGGGCTTGCGGTTAAGAGCACAGTCTGCTTTGGCTGACTCATGGGCCGCCCCTGGAGGCACCGAAAATAACAAAAATAGAAAATTATTCATTATTTAATTGTTTAGGAGAAGTTTTTGGTCCTTTTTATATAAGGACATCATTTGGTAAAAGTTAGTTTAGGGATACTATTCGGTAATTGATGTGCATACCTTCTCACAAAAAGAGTCCACAAAATAAAGAAACACCATTGTATACCCAAATTGATACTGGTGCTCTTACATCCATGAATTGGTAACATGTGTACCCGTAACCATGACTTATATTGAATCTCATTCTCTAAGAAGTAAGAAATACGTACATATTTATATGATTAATCCTCATAAATTGTGAGTTTGTCTAAATTATTTAGTGATTTTGTTTATTGTTTCTATAATAAAACCTCTCTAGAGTCACATCATTAGAGCATTTACATTTGTGTTATCAAAATTCAATTTCTCTATATTTGACGAGTTTAACTTGAAAAAACTTATCATATCATGCTCATAATTGACTCTTTATTTGTAAAGAGTGTCATTATTTCTTTTCATAAATAGATATGAAATTAGTCTTATCAAATATTAAAAATCAATATTTTTTGGACCACACTTTACCACTTATGTTTATTCTAACTAAAAAAAAATTATTATTAAAAAATAATACTAATAATAATTAAATATTTATAAAGAGTATGTTTTGATGAGACTAGAAAATCATGCAAATTATAAATGACTTCTTAAATATAAAATAGTAATATTTTCACTCATCATACAACTAAATTTATAATGAGTCTGATGTGAAGGCTCTTGGAACCTTAAAAATATATTACTATAAATATGTTATTTCCAAATAGATGATCCATATAAAAAAGAACTTTAAAAGGTTAGATACATTGTATAATACATAGTGATTTGAAAAAAAAAGTCTTATGCAAGTAAGCATTTCACAATTCATATATTTACCCCAAAGTGTTAAGTATAAATGGCGACAATTCCCTAGCATATACAACGGTGTGCAAGTAAGCAAGGTTGCAATTCATATATCGATCCGTCTATAAATCTCTCACCTTCTCTCTTGCTCTCCCTAATCATACCAAAAAAGAAAGAAAGAAAGAATAAAAAAGAAACTAATTAACAAGCTGATAGTAAATGACTAATGATCAAGAACATTCTTAACCTATGCACTAAAATAAAAAGTTAAGATGTCAACAATTTAACTTTTGAAAACTGTTGGTTAAATGAGTTTTGCTAAATTTTAGCAACAATTTACCAATAAAAATTGTTGCTAAACTGATGCTAAATTTAGCGACACTCATTTTACCATCAGTTTAGCAATAGACGCTCTGATGGTAAGCTGACATTTTTTTTTTTAGTGATGCCGATGATAATTCCCTTGCTCTCTTCACTTCTCGAGAGAATAGCCGAGTCTAACAATCTCAAATATTGATTCGACAACCAAATGATCTCGGCATTCCATGGGTTGAGCAGGTTTCCATCCAGAGCTACTTGGAGAGAATATTCAGATACGCGAGTTGCAGCCTGTCATGCTTCGTAGTTGCGTATGTATTACTCGACCGATTCTCCCAGCTGCAACCGTTGTTGCACATCAACTCTTTCAATGTGCATCGTTTGGTTATCACGAGTGTCTTAGTTTCTGCCAAATTTATGGATGACATGTAAGTATTTCACCTCTCCTCTTCCCATTCCATTGAAAAAGTTATAATCCCGCTATTTAGATGAGTTTCAAGCATTGCTTTAAAAAGGTCCCTTGGATGTTTGAAAAAATTCTATTAAAAGTTCACAAAACACTTTTTGGGGCACTATCTTAGAAGGCATTGTTTCCAGTTGGTCACCATGAACTTACTCCTCTAGTACTTAACAAACCTCGTATACAAGTACTACATAATGCATGATTTTAATTACATTTTGAACTTAGATTTAAACTCCATGATCTGCTCAAATGTCACCATCAATTTTATTTTGTTTAGGTGCATCACCTTATTCCTCTAGTATACAACCAATCTCTAATTATATACCATTACTCATAGAACATAAAAATTGTACCCGAATATATCTATTCGGGTATCAACCAAACCACACGTTGTAAAGGGGTATCCAATACTTAAATGGGCTGCTACATGCCTATTCTTCGAGAATAAGGGTGGATATTGCTAAAAGGCCAAGCCCACCTAACAAAGGAGCCATGTCTGGAAAATCCCATGAGATGGAGACATTTGTCAGCATCCAATGAGACATAGTTGTCTATAAATAGCCAACTACCCCCCCTAAAGGGAGGATCACAAAATTTATCTAAAAAAAATATAGAGAGAAGGAGAGAAAATAGAAAAACTTGTCAGAACCCACCATACAAAAAGGAAAACCGAGCAAGATACAAGACCGAACACCGAGATCGAAGAAAGATCAAGATTATCAGAGCAAGTTGTAATGCCAAGCATAGATATAAATAGGAAATTGTATTCCGAGCAATTATATTACCGAGCTTAATAAAGATTAAATAAGGGTTCATCATTTATTCTATTTTTATATACATTACATTGTTGTTGAAAAGCCTAACACAACCGACCAAAGTTATGGCTTTATCAAATGGCGCCGTCTCCGGGAACGATCTAGTTCACAACTAGCTTCGAAATCGAACACCAATACTCTACCAGACGAGCAACAATGGTGACCAATATAGAGGAAACTCATCCCGATATACTAGAAACCAATAACCAAAACGTGCAGATTAGCCAACAAGACCTCGACGACCTACTCGCCATCCGCGACAGGTACGACGCTATCCAGTCCGAAAACCAACCAACAACCTCCAATGTCCACCAAGAACAACATATAGAACAACCCCAACAGCTTGACGGGATCGTCGACGAGAGCCCTACATCCTCGGATGACGAACGAGCTTTACCCGTACTAAGGCGCGTAAGAAGACGCTTACCCAAGTCCCAGGCGGGACCGAGCTCAAAAGTCCCCCGGCCAGTCGCCTCGGTCAATTCCAGCTCCCACCAAGTTCATCTTCAAACGAACGAAGCCCACCGGTTTGGCATGCCCCCGGACTTTGTACTCGAGCAAATTGCCCGACTACCGATACTCCCACCACGGATAATTACCCCGTCCACGGTGGAAGTACAACCCCTCGCTCCCCAAGCAGGGAACGAAGCCGCAGTAACACAAGCCGAACGGAGTCACAATGTCCAGCTTCAATCTCAGCTGGCCGCATGTATGTCGGCCATGACGGTAGCATGTATCATGATACCGCCCACTCAAACCGCCAACACACATGCCGACCCCCGACACAACGTGGAAGATTCCGCGTACCGAGCAGCTTTGGAAGTGGCGGGCCGGACACATGATCCAAGGGTACCCCGACAAGGGGAACATATCCCAAAGATGACCCCAACAGTCGTCGATCGCCAAGACGCCCCTAGGGGACATATCCCCTATAAAAACCTAAACGACGGTAGATATCCAGAGGATAGGGTCATTGTAGGATATTACCCACAACCTCACTATGGGGAATACCCCCCATACCAAGCTCCGGATGAAGCGTTCCAACAGGCTTGGGACGTATGCCAAGAAACTCCGTGCACCGAGCATATCACTCGGCATCGCAATCCTTTGGGGTTCATCATCCCCGAATTCCGGCTCTACGATGGAAAGAGCTGCCTAATTGATCATCTGCGCCACTACAAAACTAGGATGGAGCTGTGGAGTGATGACCCTGCACTGATGTGCAAGTTTTTCAAAAACAGCTTGGGCCAAGAGGCTTTGTCGTGGTATCACAACCTGCCACGGGGATCCATAGGAAGCTGGACGGAGCTTCTCCGTGCGTACTCCACCCGATATGCTGCTCATCGGAAGAAGAAGATCAACATCGACACACTTCTAAAAATGGCAATGCAGCCGAATGAACGACTCAATGATTATTGCATACGTTTTATAGACGTAGCAAACCAGATTCCGCAGTACGCCAATAACATAGCCATCCAAAACTTTATCAACTCCGTTCCTAGCGGCTATTGGGCGAGAAGGAAGTTCATAGGCAAAAGCTTCCCGACTACTGACGCACTGCTACCCTATTGTACCCACCTCACCGATAAGAACCCGGAAATGCAACTCCTTAACCGAACTCTGCCAAGAAGAGAGTCGGTCTGAGAAGCACAAGTGGGCCGTAAGAGAGACAAGAACAATCATGGGGAAGCAGTCGGACTGGCCAGACGGGACAAAGGTCCCGAGGTCCATGACAGGGTAGAACAACCCCAAGAACCCGAGTATAAACCCCTCCAGCTCACATACCCGATGCCGATCAACGAGCCCAAACCGCTCCGGATGGCCTACCCAATGCCCTCTAAACTATTTCAACAAGGTCGGTTCCAAGAGAGGGAATGCCGAAACACCTTCGAACTGGTCGAGCTGCGATACACTTTTAACCAGTCCGCAGAAGATATCCTTAAGGATATATGCAGGGAAAGTTGGTATTTCCAACCACAACCGTTCGCTACTCCCCCCAATCTGAGAGACTCCAAGATCTTCTGCGCCTATCATGAGGATCACGGCCATCTCACCGATCACTGCCGCAATCTGCGGTGGAAGATGAACATGTGGGGTGACGCAGGGTACCTCAACAAGTATATCAAGGGCGCCGGGAACAAAGGCAAACAGCTAGCCATCGATAGAGCCGACAGCCGACAAGGTAAAATAATTAACGTCGTGCATCTGTCCAGACCCAAAACCACAGGCGGGGAAAGATCACAACAGCGGCAACTGGCGCACTTTGGGCAAGTAGCCAAGGCATCACAGGCATCAACTTCTAAACGGCAATGCATGCCGCAACGACACCCGCCCATTTCTTTCTCAGATCTCGATGAAGAAGGGGTGATATACCCCCATGGGGATGCCATTAACCTCCGCGTCCAAATTGGCATAGACACGGTCAGCAAAGTGATTGTCGATCAAGGAGCCTCTTGTGATATCATGTACAAAGAGCTTTTCGACAAGATGGAGCTCGGGCTTCAAGACCTACAGCCGACCGACGTCACACTGATTGGGTTCATTTCCGAGATGACTAAACCATTGGGAAAAATCATCCTCAGTGTTACGACTGGATCCGTGTCAGTTCCCGTGGAGTTCTTAGTGGTCAACGACAACTCCGGCCACAACGCAATCTTGGGCCGACCTTGGCTACATGCCATGCGAGCCATACCGTCAACCTACCACCAAAAAGTGAAATACCCAAACGGTAGGGGAGAGATTGAGACAGCCAGAGGATGTCAAGAGGATTCAAGACGCTGTGAGGACATTACTGCGGCTCTCAAAAAACAGGTGGTCGTTGTTGAACAACCCACCAGCACGAAAAAGCTGATCAACCAAATAGCCAAAACCGAAAGGGTTGTTGAAGAACAAGTGGGAGAGAAGCTTAGGAAGGTACGTATCCCCGATAGGGATGAGGAACACTACTTCCTCATCGACGATAGCCTTCCCAAAAAGGAATCCGAGGAACTGGAAACATTCCTCTTCGATAACATCGATAAATTCGCATGGAGCCCCAAGGACATGCCAGGTCTAGACCCGAGAACAGCGTGTCACCACCTAAGTGTTAACGCCGAGTTCAAGCCAATAGCTCAAAGGAGCAGGAAAGTATCTGTCCAGCACAGAGCGGCTATAATTGCAGAAGTCCAAAAGCTGCTGGAAGCCGGAGCTATAAGGGAGGTGTTCTATCCAAAATGGTTATCCAATCCAGTCATCGTCCCTAAGAAGAACGGGAAGGAAAGAGTCTGTATAGACTTCACTAATCTAAACAAAGCCTGTCCGAGGGATCCATTCCCATTTCCAAGGATTGACCAACTGGTGGACGCGACAGCAGGAGCAGAAAGGATGACCTTCCTCGACGCTTACTCGGGGTATCACCAAATCCCCCTCGCCCAAGAGGATCAAGAGAAGATGTCGTTCATATCGCCTTTGGGAAATTATTGCTATACGGTAATGCCGTTCGGCCTACGCAATGCGGGGGCAACATATCAGAGGATGATAACGAATGTTTGCCAAAAGCATATAGGGAAGACAATGGAGGTATACATAGACGACATGGTCGTCAAAAGCGAGAAGGCCACATCCCACCTCCAAGACATTAAGGACGTCTTCCAGACACTGGGCGAGCACAAACTAAAGCTTAACGCGAGCAAATGCGTGTTCGGAATCAGTAAAGGAAATTTTTTAGGACATATGGTCAGTCGAAGAGGAATATAGGCTAATCCCAACCAGATCACAGCTCTACGGAACCTAGCAGCCCCCAAGAATAAGAAGCAAGTACAAGAGCTCACGGGAATGATGGCCGCACTGAGCAGGTTCATCAGTCGATCCGCCGATAAGGGAAGACCATTTTTTGAGTCACTCAAAAAGGATAAAAAGTTCGTGTGGGACCCTGAGTGTGAGGCTTCATTCAGTAACCTCAAAGAGTATCTAAGGACGCTGCCACTGCTAGTAAGGCCAAACAAAGGCGATATTCTGGCTTGTTACCTAGTAGTTTCCACTACAGCGGTGAGCGCAGTCATCCTGAGAGAAGAAGGTCGAGAGCAATTCCCGATCTACTTTGTCAGCAAAACTCTGGTCGAGGCCGAAACACGCTACCTACCATTGGAAAAGCTATGCTTGGCACTAGTCGTCGCGACCAGGAAGCTGCCTCACTACTTCATAGCTCACCAGGTCCAAGTCTACACGAAATTCCACATCAAGGAATCTTTTCGACGGACGGACATAAGCGGCAGAGTTGCGGCCTGGGGGGTCGAGCTATCCCAATTTCATATAGTGTTCGCTCCCCGACATGCCATCAAGGGACAAATCTTGGCCAATTTTGTCGCCGAGTTCACCGAAGGATATGACGAGCCATTGGCCATATCCCCCCAGTCTCACTGGCAAATACATGTCGATGGATCAGCCAACAAAGACGGATCTGGAGCAGGCATCGTCCTTAAATCCAGCGAAGGAACAATCATCGAGAAAAGCATCAAGCTAGGCTTCCGAGCTACTAACAATGAGGCAGAATACGAAGCCATGATAAACGGCATGCTCATTGCACGGTCCCTCGGATGATCCCACTTAATTGCTAGTTCCGACTCCATGCTAATCGTCAACCAGGCCATCGGTGAATACCAAGCCAAGGACGACCGGATGATCCTCTACCAAGAGAAAGTCCAGAGCTTAATGGCCACGTTCGAACAGTGCAAATTACTCAGAATTAATCGCACCGAAAACGCACACGCTGACGAATTAGCAACCCTAGCTTCGACATTGACATTAGCCAACACTCGGTCAATCACAGTGGAACTTCTGGAACCCCTTAGCATAAATAGAAGAATAGACCGAGTAACATCAATACAATACGAACTAGGGTGGATGGACGACATGATTCACTATCTGCGTAACGGGACGCTCTTGGCAGACAAGATAAAAGCGTTGAAAATCACAAGAAAGGCCCATCGGTTCTGGCTATCCGCGAACGGCAAACTATACAAATCCAGTTACCAAGAACCCCACCTACTGTGCGTCCGGCCCGAGCTGCAACTGCCAGTCTTGGAGGAAATCCATGAAGGATCCTGCGGAGCACACATCAAAGGGCGGTCCCTTGCCAACAAGGCAATCACACAAGGATATTGGTGGCCCTATATCAAGCGAGACGCCGATGTATACGTCCAAAGTTGCGACAAGTGCCAACGATTCGCCAAGATACCACGGCTCCCCTCGTCTATGATGACCCCAGTATCGGCTCTGTAGCCGTTTGCACAATGGGCAATTGATTTGGTCGGCAAACTCCCAAGAGCACCTGGCAGTGTGGAATATCTGATCATCGCGACGGATTATTTCACCAAATGGGTCGAAGCTAAACCCCTCCGAGAAGTCAAAGCCATCAACGTCAAACAGTTCATCTGGGAGTACATCATCACCAGGTTCGGTATACCATACGCTATTGTAGCCGATAACGGAACCCAGTTCAAAGATGCCAATCTATAGCTGTGGTATGAAGAACTAGGTATCCGGAAGTTCTATTCGACGCCGACATACCCACAGGGCAACGGACAAGTTGAAGTGTCGAACCGAACAATACTAGACGGCATCAAGACGACCCTTGAACAAGCAAAGGGGAGATGGCCCGAGCGGCTACTCAACGTCTTATGGTTGTGCCGAACTACGCTGAAGACGAGCACCAAGGAAACCCCGTTCATCTTAGCATACGGCGTCGAGGCCATCATACCAACGGAAATCGGGCTACCCACACTCCGAACGACTTTAGTCGAGCAAGGAAACAATGAACAAAGGATGAGAGAAGAACTCGACATGCTAGACGAGAAACGAGAGATAGCAGCTCTTACCCTAGCAAAGTACCAACAGAGCGTAAAGCAAACTTATGACAAAAGGGTGAAAGGGACCAAGGAATTCAGGGTAGGAGAACTGGTGTTACGGCGAGTAACAGTCTACACCAGAAACGAGATACACGGCAAACTGAGCCCCACCTGGGAAGGCCCATACGAAATTATCAAAAGGACAAGCCCAGTATCCTACAAGATCAAAAGCGTTCTGCTCGAAAACAGCAAAGGAGACAAAAATTCTTGGAATGTGGCCAACCTGAAGAAGTACTACGTGTAAGCTATCTTACCAGTACAGGTGCTACCTTACCTCTACTGCTTAATGACATTATCTTTTGAATAAATGAAATATCTTATCATGTTGTCTAACAAGTGCAGCTAAAATTCCCAAACGGCATGCCTAAGGGTAGGCCTAGGAATACTATGAAATTCCCAAACGGCCTGAGTGCCTAGGAATCCTATGAAATTCCCAAACGGCATGCCTAAGGGTAGGCCTAGGAATACTATGAAATTCCCAAACGGCCTGAGTGCCTAGGAATCCTATAAAATTCCCAAACGGCCTGAGTGCCTAGGAATCCTATGAAATTCCCAACATGGCAGACGTGCCTAGCAATATTATGAAATTCCCAAACGGCCTGAGTGCCTAGGAATCCTATGAAATTCCCAAATGGCCTGAGTGCCTAGGAATCCTATGAAATTCCCAAACGGCCTGAGTGCCTAGGAATCCTATGAAATTCTCAAACGGCCTGAGTGCCTAGGAATACTATGAACTTCCCAAACGGCATGAGTGCCTAGGAGAAATATGAAATTCCCAACATTGCGTGTCTAAAAGAACGCCTAGGAATACTCAAGTCCTCCAATAAACCGGAGGCACATATGCAGGTATCAACTGATCCAGTGAGCAAGGATCGAAGGCAGTAAAGAAACTAGAAGAATAATTCGAACCCGTATTACGGAGGCAACCAAGTACAAGCAAAGAAAACAAAAGGAAAAACAATCCAATCAAGGAAATAGCAACAAGACAATAAATAGATCCAATACATGAATAAAGGAATGAAGCAAATAGTCCACGCCCTCGTTACGGAGACAATAATGTACGACGAATGAATAAAGAAATCAGCTAAGAAGAGCTGCTACATGACGAACAAGCCGGAACATGACTCATCCTAACCTCCTCGTCATCGGTCGCCGTGTCTTCCTCGGACTCTTGACCCTCAAAACGCTCCTCAGAAACGAGGAAATCAAAGTTGGTCGTATAAATACCCACATATTGCCCTACCTCGAGCCGGGCTGTGAATTCTGACCCCCTCGCGTTCTCATGAGCAACAGAATCACCCTTAAGACAAGCTTCGTCCACAGGATGCTGACGAGCTTCGAACAGTTCAGAGGAAACGTCATGCCGACGTGTAGACGCACGAAAGAATTTCAGCAAGACATTGGCCTGGGGTATAAACAGCTTTAATTTGCCAAACCACTTCTCCTTTGTACGCCGGTACCGGTTTAAGCGACACTCTTGCACCTCGAAAACATGCTCGGTGCATCGCACATAATCGTGGAAGGACGCTCCTTGACTTTTTAACTTCTCCTTAAGTCGTGCACAGTGAGCATGCAGTTTATCGTTCTTGACCATCAGGTCAGTATAAAGCCAATTGGCCTGCACTTCACTAGCCACACCAGATGGGGCCTCGTCCCGGACAGCGCCAATAGGACCTTTCTCCGGATTAACAAGGCCCTGAGAACCAATTTGGTGTGAAGTAGTAGCAAACGCCTATAAAAAAAAGAGAAGGATGAAAGAGACATGAATATTCATTAAACGGAAAGAAAAAAGACGGAAACAAAAGAATACTTTTATATATAAGTTGAAAAAGACAGATCGATCCAAGCTATGGTTAAACTCGATACTAATCAGATAAGCCCTCGACGGAAGCCGAGGTCCCTACGGCGTCCGCAAAGTGAATATCTCGTAGCGATACTATTTGCGTCCCTAAACGACCCCTCACTGAAGCTTCCAAACGATTTAAGGCAGTCGTGGCCTCAGTTACCCCGGCCATCGAGTCAACCATATGCTCTGCTCGGGTAACGCCACGAGTCCCTTTCACGTATTCATGCACCTCTAGTGCACGAACTCGAGCCCAATATGCTCTAACAAAGGATAACAACAAATCCGCGTCTTCATAAACGGCCCCCAACACCAAGTTCAAATTCGTTACCCGGCCCCGAGCTTCATCCCGAGATCGCTTGAGTGCGTCAAGAAGCTCTTTGGCCTTTTCCTTGTTTGCGGTATAATGGGCTGTCTTCTTACTGAACTTTTCACCCAACTTGTGTAACCGTACAGATAAGGCCCCATTCTGAGTTGTTAAGACCTCAATCTCACGACGAGCCGAATTAAGTTCAGCAATGAGCGACGAGCTAGAACTCTCAGGATTACTAAACCGCACACCTATAATACCAATTGGTTGGGACCAGACCACCATGGCGAGAGGGTTAGAAGGTACCTGACACGATCGTTACGACCTTCAAACATACGAAGACTACCAAACTAAGCACTAAAGACAAAATGATAAAGAAAAACCAACAACAGGAAAAGCACCAAACAGGACGACAACAGAGCAAAAACATTGTCCACTTCGCCAAAAAGAGTTTACTTACAAGGCCTACAAACCGGCCACCAAAATCCCTTCCTATGAAAACTACACCAATTACAAAATAAACAAGTTCAAGGCTCAACCGGACTGAGGAGTCTCGGGGACAGGGGTTGAAGATCCCGATCCCGGATGAGGCCGATGGGCCGTCGAGGATGACTGACCTGGCATACGTGGAATCTCCTCATCTTGAATGTTCGACCAGTCCTTAGGCATGGGTGGTGCAACATCCTTCATCGGGTACTTCAACCCCGACCAAGCACTGTGAGAAAGGGGCACCCTTGCCAAATTCAATGCACGGAGATGACATCCATATGCATAGTAATTGACAATTTGAGTGAACTGGTCCCGATCTTTGGCCCGAGCAGATCTCACTGAGGACAGTCGGTCTTCAACCGACTTCTTCTCCGCCACAAGTTTCACCTTCTCTTCGGCCAGAAGTTCCCTTTCGGACTCCCACTTAGTTCTCTCCTCGGCCATAAACACATTATCGGCCTCCAGCTTTGCCTTTTCATCGGCCCATAGCACCGTCTCGGCCACCAACCCCTCATTCTCCTCCACCAGCTTGGCCTTCTCCTCAGCCAGACGATGAGCCAACTCAACCTCGGCGCCATGCTGCTCCACCAAAAGCACATTCTCGGCCTCTATCTGCTGCTTCTCGGTTTCCAAAACCGAGAACCACTCTCTTAACTCAGCAGTGGCAAGGCCTGCACAAATAGCTTGTAAGATGCCAATAAAGCTAGTCGAAACATCAATAACAATGAGCTAAGACTTACGCAAAGGGCGCCGACATGGGCCTGTTCAATATTCGCCATAGTCGGCCGTGCGGCCATATCACACATATTCTGATGAGCAAGAGGCATAAGGGCGGTGCACGCCATCCTCATTGCTCGGGGCTGCCCCAGCAAGTCGTCCGCACACCTAGCAATGTAACGGGCCATAGACACCCCGTCCTCCTCCACCGGCACAGTGTTTTTGTCCCCCTTTTCGATGGACACCTCCACCGCCTTGTCGGACCCTTCCCCATCACCCCCGGTAAGCCCCACTCCTTTACTGACAGCTACCACATCCTCCTCAACATCCTCCATCTAAGGGGCCTCATCCTCGGCCACCTTCTCCTTTGCTGGTGAGGAGACATTCGGAAGAGTCATAATATCCTCTTCCATGTCCACATCCAGGTTCACATAACCATATAGGTCAGCGAACAACCCCTGAAACAAAATAATGCCCATTGATCGGGCCAGAGCAAGAGTAACCAACGACGAAGTTAGCCACTGAAAAAGTACGTTCAAGATAAATAGGTAATCAACAGTAATTTAATATATAACAAAACCACTACACATACCTCATCTTCAGCTTTCTTGTCCGTGGCGGATGCGGCCAATGCTGCGCTCTCCTTTGGGGGAGTCGTTTCTACAGTTTCCCTTGAAGGAGAACGCAACACAATATCGGTGACCTTTTCGGTCATCCTCGGCTTCTTCAAACCCTCCCCCCCGGACTCAGATGCTCGGCGCTTAGGGATCGAAGACGCCTTTCTCTTCCCTAGGGCCTTAACCCGAGGCTTGATGACCGATAAGAAAACAGCCTCCGTCTCATCAGGAATAGCAGGTGGAACGATAACTCTATTCCTCGGCCCCGCTACGTATCCCAGCAGTTTTGGGGCAGCCCGGTTACTCGCATCCCTAGTCGAACCAGGGCCCCACCATTTCCAAAGTGCCAACAACGCGTCGATATTGGGAGCACCAAGATCAGGCATCTCGGGGGCAGAGGCAGCAGGCTTGGGAATCATATGACCAGCCGAACACCAATTCCCCGAGGCAATCACAATACCTAAATTGTGCTCTTTGTTCGTGTCGACTATATCCAACACAAGCTTAGTGAAGCCACGCGAAGTCTTCAGATACGAGCTTCGGCGCTCAAAGGTAAAGTAATACACCCCGAACACATCCTTCAGCTCCACATTCACACCACTCAACTCTGACAACTTCTTAATCCCGTTCAAAATACGGTAACCGTTAAGGGCAAGTTGACAGGGAGCAATTTGGAAGGCCTCAAAGAAGGAGGCCATCCAGTCAGAAAGGGGGAGCTTAAGACCCCCTGTGAGAAGTGCAGAGGACCGAAGAGCTACCTCACCTTCACCTACGTTCCCAAGCACTTCATCCTCCGTCCTCGGGAGCCTCAACCGTATATTTGCAGGTATGCCTGCATTCTTTTTAAAGTCCTCTTCGTTAAATGTACCGATTTGAGCCAAACACTGGGCCAAAATATCCTGCTAAAACATCAACGACACCCCATTAATCCAACAAAAATCCAACAATGTCCATGCCAAAAACTAAAATATACAAGTTCCCCAATCAGGATATGCCACCTAAGCCTCACCATAAGATCCACAATAAACAATTACCTACGACAAGGAATACCCACAAATCAAACCAACCAAATACAACTCTCCATCACCATCTACAGCTTACATATGACTACACAAAACCCACCAAAACAACGACCACAATTCCAAAATAATGAGTACTCAACATACAATACAACAAAGAAGACCAATCGACTAAACATACAAAGCAAAAATGTAAATAAAGGATCCCAGGAAATATGAAGGTACTTACAAGTATTATGAGGAAGCAAATACAGCTTTGAAGATATTTTCTTCTCGAGAATAATAGCAGGAGAAATTTTCTAAGAGAGAAGTATAAACCCTAGGAGAGAGAAACGTTGGGGAAAATTATGGGAAAGATGGGCTCAAAAAGTATTCTTTAGACAGGTTAAGGGACTGAAGCTGCTATAAGGGAGAATAAAATATTAACCGTCCTTTCGTGTGACAGAGGTTTATCTCTTTTCAGCCATAGAAAAGTCAAAACCCCCCAGATATTTCAAAACAACGCTCCAGATCTGGCCACGTCACAAGCATAGCCCACTAACCCATACAACACATCATTACACCTATATAAACGGCCAGTGGACCCTACCACGAAAAGCTTACCGCATACGCTACCCATAATTATCACCGAGGATGCACCCCGATTAAGTTCCACGACGCCACAGTTTCTTACCAATAGGCACACCGAACAAAGTGGACGAAGACCGTTCCTAGCTCGACGGCATTTAAGCATCAAGTCTAGCAACGCTCTCCGGGGGGATAAGTAGAGGCACCTCGGTGTCCAGTATTGAGAGACATCGTATGGTATCAACACGAAGGCAAAGCAAATAAAAAAATAAAATAGGCAGAATCAAATGGCAAAAGATTTTATTCATCCATGAGGGGGCAAACAAACATATACAACGGGAAAAAGAAAAGTTTACAAGAAAACACACCCATCCTACTCCTTAGAACTACCCCCCATGTCGGCACCCTTCTTCGCCAAGAGCTCCTCCAAACTCTCTTTTTCCCTAATCAAATGGGAAATGCCAATCTCCACTTGTTTTAAAGCATGGGATTGAGACTTGCACTTCTGCTCGGCTTCAAAACGAGCAACGCTCTCCTCATGCCAGTACTGTTTGAACCGCCTCATTTCGGTCTAAGCACACTTAAGATCATGTTTCAGCCACGACATCTCAATTTATTTTAGCTGAAGTAGAGTCAAGTCCTCTTCCCTGAAACCAGGGGGACGGCGTAGCAGGAAGGTAGGCTCTTCAACAAGGGCTTTCTTTTTGGAGGCAGGTCTAGTGACGGGAGCCATCTCAGATAAAAGCAAGTTAGAAGAAACAAAAATTACAAAACAAGAGAGAGAAAAGAAGAATTGGTAATGAAGAACAAGCAATATGGAACATTTATAAGGAATTAAGGGGCACAAAATACGAAAAGGCACAAAGTACGAGGCATCGCAACGGTTCACAAGACAAAAGGCACGAGATACGAAAAAGTACAACTGATCAGATACAGAAAAAGAAAAAGGAAATACAAGTCACAAAATGGAAAATACATCAGAAGACTAGCCCAATCTAATCAAGGATCAATGGGCAGGAAAACGGAACTGCCAGACCGAGAGACAGTCGCCCGAGCAGAGCTAGCTAACCGAGCTTTATATGAGTCGTTCATGACGACCAAGCATTCATTCTCCCGGGCAAGGTAGGCATTCTCACCAATAAGGGCAGTAACTTGTTCTTTAAGCCGAGCATTTTTAACGGTCATGCTAGCAAGGCCTTGAGGAGAGTTGTCAAACTCATCCTGGGCTTGGTCCCAAATCTCCTCGGCCTCATACCAAGAGTTGGCCAGATTGTTCTTACGCACTAACAAGTGATCAAGTTCATGACCCAAGGCCGAAATCTCGGTCCATTTAATGGTCTCCTCGGGGTGCGAGTTGAACAAACTCAAAGCCAGAACACCGTACTCCTCGAGCTTAGCCATTCTATGACGGATCCGAGATACCTCATCATCCAAATCCTTCAACTGAGCATGATATCTCACCACGGGTACAGACATTATGGAAAGTTGTTATTATATAGAAGAAGATGAGGGATGAGAGAGAAGCAAACGCAAAGTCTATGAAAAGGGATATATCCTAAAGGAAGGCTGAAGAGTATTTATAGAGCAAAGATAACATGATGTTGTCTGACAGTGCTTAGAAACATGCATCTTTGACCAACCTGCCATGTCTCAGATATCACATGGCTTCAGTACAGCAAGAAATAAAAATGACAAGACATTCGAATATCCAACATTCTAAAAACGACAAACCGCAAAATACGACATGAAGAAAGAACAATGGAAAGTGCAAAATAAAATTTTCATTAATAATAATGGGATACACAGGTGTTCATTACATCAGAGGACAACATCAAAAAAAAATCTATTACATTAAGATCCAATACATCAGAAGACGGCATATACAAAGAAGATCGACTATATCAGCAAGCCAAGCGAACAGGGGGAGCGAAGAAGAGGAACATACAGAAGAAGAGGAACATAAAGAAGAAAAGAAATACGAAGAAAGGAAACATAAGAGAATAAAATCAGACATAACAAAAAACCCGAGGGACTCGAGGTTGATTGTTACATCGTAGTGGTAAAGACGGAAGATGGAGGAAAAGAAAGAGGAGGCACAGAAGAAAAAGAAAAAGAGAGAAAAACTTGATGAAGAAATGAAGAAAATAAAAAGAAAAGAAAAAGGGCGAGGCTAGGGGGAAGTCGATCGGTATCGATGAGAGGGCCTGGCAGAGACATCCCTATCTCGAAGTGTTGGGTTCCCCCTCAACACCTCGTTCTCTTCGACCAAAGCCAGACAAGCACGTCGGCAATAATCCAACTCGGTCCTTAGCCAAGTTAATTCCCGAACCATCTCGGTATGGTTATAACGCATCAGCTTTAACTCCGCCTCAGCATCCTTCAACAGGTTTAGTGCATGGCCATAAGAGGCTTCAAAAGCCTCCACTTGTAAGGACAAGGCAGATTTGGGGGAAGAATCAGCCATTGTATGGAAGTTATAGGATAGAATTCTGTATATGGTGAATAAAGATAAGGGGGAGATTATGAATAAACCCATGTATTAAGAGGGTATTTATAGATACACTAAGGAAGGTTTAATGTGAAGAATTGCAACCATTCGTCAAAAGATTCTGGAAAACATGGGTAATTGAAAAGATGCGTCCATTGAGAAGAAACGCTTGGATTCACGCCAGTATTTAAAGAGGGTGAATTTCAAAAAGTTTTTACACGTGTCATATGCGCCAGTATTTAAAGAAAGAAGTGCAATAGTGTTAAGAGATAAAGGATAAGATTTGTACACAGAGCTCAAGAAATCTCATAAATCCATGGGTACAAAGATCAAGAAGATCCAATGGATAAGATCAAGCACAATGCTCAAGAAAACTCATTAATGAAGCCACACGCATGCACAGTAAAGAGAAATCGCATTTGGGGAAATAAATCATATGGGAACAAGAAAAGAAGAATTTTCATTAATTGATGGGAACTTCATTACAAGATGTTACTCAACAAAAAGATATGACAAAAAGGAAAAGATAACTATTTTGTAGAAGGGCCAGCTTCATCATCGGGTCTCTTTTTAGACCGAGCATACACTTCTTTGAGGGCCAATTTATAAGCCCTCTTGGAAGCAATATGCCTGTCTCTAGAGGCCTCAAGCTCTTTGATCCGAGCACGCGCCCAAATATTGTCGATCAAAGACCTCTGGTATTCCCTCTCTATGACGTCCAATCGCTCGTCCATTTCAACAGCCCGACGAGCTTCCACTGACAGGAGGGCAACCCTCCTCTCAAGGGCACGCACCTTCCTAACTTCCTCCTCCAGATGAGCAACATACTCAGGAAGGTTATCGCCACCATCTTCACGAGGAGAAGCCATTGGATTCGTTAAATAAGGAGAGTTATATAAAAAGGACAGATACAACCCCCTTTTATAGGAAGAAATAACGGGAAAGATCAAAGGTCATCTCGAAGAAAGACCAACCCCCTTGAACTTCCCAAAGACATTTATGTCCAACTAACAACCGTTCAAATCCAATTCATTTATCCAATGAGGTATTAAGAAAATAAACAGAAGAAAATGATAACTGGAAAACATTTTTATTAACTTCAAATAGTTCGATTACAACTGGGGAATGATACCCAATACAAAAGAAATTACAAAGACTAATTATTCCGAGGGAGAGCTCGCTTCAACGTCATCCGACCCCGGTTTGGACCGATTGTGCAGCTCCTTGAAGGCAAGCTTATAGGCTCTTTTTGCCGCCCTTGCTTAGCCAACGAAGCTTCGAGCCTCTTTATATGCTCAAAGGCCCAATCCCGATCAGCCATCGTCAGGTGATGAGCCGCGTCCATATCAGACAGCTTCTTCGCCACAACGGCCAGCTTCCTTTTCACAGCACGAGCTTTCTTGACCTCGTTTTCTAAATGAGCAATGTATTCGGGAGAATTGTTACCAGTAGCACCATTGGGAGAGGCCATGACGTTCTTAGTAATGATAAGCAAAGTAATATTTATGAGGGAGCAATCCCCTTTTATAGGCAAGTGGATGAATATCAAGGGTCACGTCGAATTGGGATAGCAGGTTTGCAAATTCCCAAGACATTAAATGGGTCCCAGGGAGCAGTCATAAATAGGAACATTTTTTCAATAAAGCATTGGG